>SJYX01019715.1:0-13763 GCA_006410675.1 Oreotragus oreotragus | reverse complement strand
GTTTAGAGGTGTTACTTGTAAGAGGGACAAATTGACATAGTCTTTGTATCAACAAAGAGTAAGAACCAGAAACAGAAAGGAAGACTAGCTCCAACAAAGGAAAAGAACAGTGTCTTATTTAAAAACCTGAAAAATTTGAAAGCATAATTGTCTCTATGAGTTCAGATGCTGATGTTATACATTAAAGCAATTTAGGAATATTTATACCAATATTCACTAGGCTTATAAACCAATTTAGTGTTGTCTTGTATTCAGATTGCATGGAAAACAAGTTTCCTATTTTTAAGAATATAAAAACTAGCAATAGATGGAGAATTTTATGCTTATGAGCATAAACTGTGATTGTTTACCATGCCTTAACAATGATGAAATCACTGAAGGTTTCATACCAAGACCCAAAACCCTGGGGAAGCTATTAAGAATTCAGTATTAACAGTTCATGGAAGAAAATGCATTCCACTTACTAAAATGATTTTAAAACATTTTCTATAAAATGCAAATATTGCAGTGCTCAGAACTTGGACATTTTAGAGAGGTTTTATTTGAATCTTTGTCTTTTCTTAAAATTTTTGATTGGAACGTAATTGTTTCACAATGTTGTGTTGGTTTCTGTTGTATAACAATTCAAATCAGCCGTAAATATGTATGTATATGTGTGTGTGTGTGTGTATAAAACAGTTATGGGGGTGCAATGGTAAAGAACCTGCCTGCAGGAGACACAGGAAATGCGAGTTTGATCCCTACGTCTGGAAAATCTCCTGGAGAAGGGCATGGCAACCCACTCCAGTATTCTTGCCTGGATGCTACCGTTGTAGAGTCACAAAGAGTCAGACACAACTGAAGGGACTTTGCATGCACCCAATGGTATGAAATGGGCTCCCTGGTGGCTCAGATGGTAAAGAATCTGCCCGCAATGCGGGAGACCTGGGTTCAATCCCTGAGTTGGGAAGATCCCCTGGAGAAGAGAAAGGCTACCCACTTCAGTATTCTGGCCTGGAGAATTCCATGGATTCTCTATGGAGTTGCAAAGAGCTGGACACGACCGAGCAACTTTCACAATGGAATGAAATAGACAGTGTTTTGGTCCAGACTCAAACATCTCTGATGTTCTAGCCAGCCTCATAGCTTCTTCAGTATCCTATCCTGTGCAGATACTGTAGTGACCCCAGGCAAACAGCAGAACTTAGTACAGCCCTGACTGAACCCAACTTTTGCCACAATGCTCTAGAGTTTTCTGTTTGTACCCTCAGGGAAAACAAAACTCCCTTCCCAAAATGAGAGAGACAGAAACTAACAACTGATAAAAAGAAAGACAAGCACTTTCATCTGGGAATAATTAATCTCTGCTTAGAAAAGACCAACAAACATTTCTTTGCTTCATCTGATTGTTATTCATTTCATAATGACAGTTAAGTGAGGCAAGTGCCGGGTCCTGAGATTGTTCTCGGTTGAGGTTCTGGGGAGCATTTTCTTTTTACAAACAGCTCGGTAGAGCGTAACGAAAATGAAAAGCTTCTCTTTCTGAAATGAGAGGAAAGCAACATTCAGACACAGACTAGTGATTTCTTTGTTGGTGTTTATTACTGTCTTTCCAATTGTATTAGTTCTTAATTAAAGCTAAATGGACATCTTTCTTGAAAACCTCACCCTCTTCTCTTTGGTTCTGAACTTTGTCCGCCATATAGAATTTCTTAATTCTTACTTAGAGTAAACGTAATGTTGAGCAAACTAGAAATTTCTGTTGCATAGGGATTTACTGAGGGTTCAGGAAAAAAAGAAAAAACAGGAAATGTAGTAGGAAACATTTTGTGTTCTGTCTATGACTCTCTCAGTTTGTCTGTGTGTCTGTCTGCCCTGAGTGTGTGGGTGTATTTGTATCTCTCTCCCTTCACCTTTGGTTCTTTTTCTCCTTTTCTCCTGAAGATCTCCTTTCCCAACCCCTTCTTCCCCACAGTGAAACTAAAATGCTAGATTTGCACTAGATTCCACATTCACTGCTGGAAATACCACCTTGAGGCTGGCTGGGAATATGTCTGCTCTGGAAGGCTCGCTCTTACAGGTGTATTAGAGCCACACAGACCCTCTGCGACCTGACATTCTGGCCCCATGATTCCCTGAGATCTCAGGTCTAGCTGCCGAGCTTAGTGTTCCAGACGGTTACATTCCCCAGAACAGGCCAAGGACACGGGCATTGATTTCCAATGGTAACATGCCAGTGCAGTCACCTCTCTCTGTCGTCCCATGTCCTAGTCTGTCTCAGGGCCAGAAAAGAAAAAGAAAAAAGTTTTGGACTTGACAGTGAAGAAAAAAAAAAAAAAAGAGATTATTTTAACCCCCTAGAAGGGAAAATACATTATGTAGAATTATATCACATCAGGGAAAATGTGATTAAAATAGCCTGGTATGAATATTCATCTGTGACTTGACAGGAGGGAGGGCGCACAGGGAGTGACGGCAGCACACGGCTAACAGAGATCTCGTTTAGAGACCACTTTCTAAAAGAATGTGTGATGAGATTTGCTGGCCTCAACTGTGGGAGTCTGCTTGTTTCTTTCTTTCTTTTTTTTTTTTAATTTTGGTATTTTAGATACCCACTGTCCTACTGAAATGCATTTCTCTCTAATCACAACCATGCCAGGAGGTTTGTGTCATTCACACCCGGTTCTTTGATGTGACCTCATTGGAGAGACGAGGAGTCACATTGTTGTGCCCTCTGCACAGTCTCTGTGTCCACACAAGGAAAATGATGCTTAACGTGTTATTAATTATTCCTCCCTCTCCAGCGTTTAAAGAACCACCCTCACATCATGTTCAGCTGCATCATTTTCCCTGTCTCAGGGTTTCTTTTTCTCAAACTTTCTTCCAATCTCACCTTCTAGAAGCACTGTCCAATTGCGTTTTGTGTTAATAAAATCTTCTCTGTCTGCACTGTATAATACTATATTTGGAAGTGCAGCTTAAGCCCCTAATGTTAGCAGAGAGTCCCAAAGCACAGACCTGTTCTAGAACAACTGTCAAGTAATGTGAAGTTATAAGTCTATACACACACATGCATGCTTTTATTTCCTTCCTTTTAACTTTTCTAATCATCTCAAATCATTCATCATCATCTGTCATGAAATCTCAGCCTCACTAGTCACCCATTAGAGTTACAGAGGACTCTAGAAGGTAAAATATGACTTATTTTTAACTTCACTCTACTGTTCTCCAAAGAGCTAACACACAGGTACTGGGAAGCGCAATCACACTTCACATCAAAATGATGTGAATTGAGCAGAAGCAATCATTTCTGATGTGAATGTTTCATGAGGATTTTCAATAAATCTGAGATAACCACTCTTCCTATTCTTTAAACTGGTATTCCCAAAGTTTAAAATGAACTACGGTCAATAACTTTGTCATTGGTGTTTGTATATAAGTCAGTCTATGCCTAATGAAAAGGGTTAAGATATTCTTAGGTTGTATTTGTATAACACTGAAAGAAATTCAGTCCAAGTCTGTCAGTGAAATGAAGCAGAAATTATTACCTTTGCTTTTAATGTAATTTATTTAATTGCAGATCCATACATCTTAGTTTGTTTAAATAGCTGGCAGAATTTTCTGAAGATTTAAAGTTGGCCCTCGCCAGCTTGTACAAGCCAGCTCCAGCACATCACTGCTGGCAAAATGAGACCATTCAAGACTTGATCTTTTCCTTATAGACTAAATGGAAAAATGATGCTTTTATATTTGTACCAATTAGAGGATAATTTAAGATACTACATACTTAACTGTGAAAAAAGGTGTGGATAAAGGAGATATATTTTAAGTATTTCAGATAAGGGATGTCTCAGGAACATTGAAAAGCAAGAATGTCTTTGGTATCATTGTTTTGTCTACCTGAAATTCCCAAGAATATACTCTAGAGAGCTCAGGCATAAACCCAGACAAATCAGAGTCTTAGAAGATAAAGTGAAATAAAGTTCTTCACTGTAGTGTCTTCTGAGAATTTCTAACTGTGAGCTGTAACAAAGCATCAGAAAATTGTTTGGGGGAAGCTGAACTGAGAGTGACCAGATTCCACAGATCAGATTAATAATTCATAAAGTCTGGACTTGAGAATGATTTGCAAACTGAATGGATAGACTATTAGACCTAGTCAATGACTGCCCTTGGGAGACCTTGAGAAAAGTGATCAGGAAAAGTGGCACTTGGGTTTAATAAACTTCAGGCTGTTCAGATATATCTCCTACCTAATGGATTGTGACATATGTACTCTGGGCTTTGACCAGCAATGATACCTGGTGCTGTAATTGTCTTGCATATAGAGTGTCTGTTTCCAAAGAAAGTTGTTGCTGTATCGAGAGTAATTACAAAGCTGCCAGAGGGAAGAACAGTCATGCCACCACGCTCACCATGATTTATTGAGTGTATTTGTACTCTTGAACGGATCTGTCTTTTTCTTCCTGGAATGTTTTCACACTTCAATATGAATCTTTCTTTCCCTGAGCTCATCTCATTTGGGTCTGAAATATCGATCCGGTTGACAAAGGACAGGGTAGTATAAGTGTGCGTGTGTGTATTAGAAAGAGCAGGAACAAGGGAACTTCTATGCATGTGCGTGATATTCAAAGACATGAGTCTTTCATATTATTTTGATGATCTAAGGTGATTTGGCACACAGACTATCCTTTCTCCTTGAAAATTCTGCTGATAGTTTCTGCCTTTGAGAAACAAACTTCATTGTGAGATTGGAAAAGACCTTCAGTCTTTTCTGTGACATTTGCCCATGGAGTCTGCAATAAGAGATGATTTATGAAAGTCCGCCAATGTGAGAAAATCATAATGTTTGTGACAAATTCCTTTACTCCCATGGCGAATCAGCAGTTTTAGGAATGTAGTCTCCATCGAGTCTTAAATATCAAATGGCTTCTCTCATATAAATACATCTTGCTAAAGTTGAGAAGAACCTTGAAGATTTTAGTATTCCATCTCCCCCTTGGAGAAGTACTCAAAAGTTGCTTTGAGTTAACTTAAGCATTTTATCTTCCTGGGAAAATATCTTCACTTTTCTAAACTTGCAGTCACTGAGGAGCAGTAGAAGGCATTGGTACATACCAACCTTCTATTTTGCATCTATCTCTGTTTCCTCTCTTTTCACCAATGGGAGCAGTAATACATCTATCACTTTTTATCAAAATTTTCAATTTCAGTCTTAGAAAATTAAGTTCCTTTAGTGGAAAGTAAATGCTTACACTTCAGTTACAAAAAGGCCAAGTGGATCAAACTGTCAAAAATTTTATGCCGAACGCAAGGTTATAACTCAGGAAA
Source organism: Oreotragus oreotragus (assembly GCA_006410675.1). Taxonomy (NCBI): domain Eukaryota; kingdom Metazoa; phylum Chordata; class Mammalia; order Artiodactyla; family Bovidae; genus Oreotragus; species Oreotragus oreotragus. The sequence goes on along the minus strand of SJYX01019715.1, from coordinate 8,453 downwards.
TCAAATTCAGCATACCTCTTCTGTCAGAAGGAGGTTGTTGACAAATTTTTCCTATTGCTTATAAGCATAGGGAAATAAAATCTATGGGGGAAAAAGGAAACTATGGTCTACACTCCAGATTCTTTCTTTTCAGAGGGCTAAAAAACCACTGTTTCAGAAAAGGTTAGTGGTATTCCTGTCCCCAGGACAAAGGGATTAACTAAGTGACCTCTCTTTGTCCTTCATGCCCTCTGCAGTAACACACATTATGTGATTATGATTTCATTTTGGAATTATTTTCCTTTTATGAAGCAACTTCTCCACCCTGTGTCAGGCTCAGTCCACTCAAGTTGAATTGACCTTACTTCTAGCACTGTAGCCTGTAGATTTAGTAGAGAAGGAAGCTCAATGCAGAGCTGGAAATCAGGAGATGTGGCTTTTTGATTCTGAAGCATTCTATGAGAAGGTGAGTATAGTTTCTCTAAGGCAAAAATTATATTTAACTAATTCACTACTTTCTTTAGAGGTAATTGATAAGAACATTAGATACATTGTAATTAAAAATTTTCACAATAAGATTTTTTCCTCCCAGACATCAGAGGATTGAGAGAAAAACAGCATTAGCTAAGAACAAGAAATTGAAGTGTAGAGATAAAATTTCTTCTCTTTGGATGGAGATGTGGTAACAGTGTTCTTCCTGGGGAAAATGTGCTGAGGTTAGTTTGACTAAATGCTTGAATAGATGATTTAGGAGAAATCTTATAAAGGAAAAGTACCAGGTTTGCAGAACATGCCAAACCAATGAATAAACTTAACAAGGAACTTATAAGGTCCTTTAAATATTTTTTTGAACACAACCAGGTGCCAAGTATTGAGGGGAATACAGATAAATAGCTTGTACTTTCAAGTGGCTAATATTCTACTGTATGATTAAAATATTACTTTTAAAACCAGAAGATTAAGCAGAGAGTATTACCTGACCCCCATAGGAGTAAGTAAAATACCATTAAGTTTTAGAGTGCAAAGCATTTACTTCTGGCTTAAGAGTCAAATTTTCATGAAGGTGATGACATTTACACTTGACCTTTAGACCTCTAGCCTTTCTATTAATAAAAAGCTTTCAAGCACAAAAAACAGCATGGCAAAGTAGAGTGGGGGGAGGAATGAGCATAAATGCTAGATGTGAGCAATAAGGAACTTAGACTTTGTGGTTACTGCTGTTTTCTTGTTAGCACAGCTTATGCAAACAGAAGTAGGGAAGGTGATCAGGGCCAAATTGTGAAGAGCTGTTACATGTCATGTTAGGGAATTTAGTCTTGATCCTGAAGACTAAGCATTCTCCATATGTTTGTTCCTTAGCACACATGGCAGATGGTGTTATCACATCCAGGATGTAGTTATAGCAAAAGTTTTATACAAATGACTATAACTCTTCAAGAAATGATCATCGTGTAAGTGAACAAGAATGATTTTTAAAAATAAGAATAGTCATGAATTTTAAATTTTTTAAGTGTAAGTCATGCTCAAACACAATATTTTAATTATTAAATGATAGCAACTTTCTTTTGACACATATCAAAATAGATGATATGCTCTGGTGTGTTGAGGTAACTGGGTTGAGGTCCATGGCTACAGACTGTGAAAGTAGCCTGATTTAAGCAAGAGAATGTCATGATTAGTGCAGTTTTTTTTTGTTGTTGTTGTTTTCCAGCAATACATTGCAACTATGTTGTGCTGTGCTTAGTCGCTCAGTTGTGTCCAGCTTTGCGACCTCATGTACCATAGCCTGCCAGGCTCCTCTGTCCATGGAATTCTCCAGACCAGAATACTGGAGTGGGTTGCCATGGCCGCCTCCAGGGGATCTTCTCAACCCAAGGGATGAACCCAGGTCTCCTGCATTGCAAGCAGATTCTTTACTGTCTGAGTCACCAGGAATAGCCAAGAATATTGGAGTGGGTAGCCTGTCCCTTCTCCAGGGGATCTTCCAGACTCAGGAATTGAACCAGGATCTCCCACATTGCAGGCAGATCCTTTATCAGCCTAACTATCAGGGAAGCCCTTGCAATGTTAGAAGGTAAATGAGTTTATTTATGAGAGAAAACAGACTGAAGGAAACTTCAGTCTGAGATGCTATTTTAATATCTAAGTAAGTGATAATGATGACCTGAACTTCGGAAGTGCTAGTGAAAATGGAGTAGAGCCTAGACTTTTGAGTTATTACAGGACAATGCTTTTCAAGACCTAATTGGGTTAGATAAGAGAAGGGAGTTGTGGTGGGTGGTCAGTTGTGGTCAGGAGAATAGTCACAAATTAAGTAAAGATTTAAGTGAGAATTTGAGTAGGAAGATGATGCCATTAAAAGAACTTATGAATTCAAGAGAAAGAATAAGTTTAGGGAGTAATAAAGTAAGCTTGGTTTAAAAAGCCAAGTTGGTTTTAAAAGTAAGTTTGGTTTAAAAAATATATATATAATATAATATAATTAGGACAGAAACAAAATGCATTCAGAGAAAAAGTTGAATAAGGAGAGTGCATCAGATGTCTAACTTAATCTGTGTTTATTTTTTAAATTTTCTGTTCTTTCATGTTTAGAAACATGATGAGCATACCAAATAAAATTGAGTACTTTTCCTGTATTCCCAAAAAAAAAAAGTAATTTTGGTATAAAATACATTTGTGGAACTTAATATACAGTTAGATATTCAACATGTAGTTGAAATATAGCAATTCAGAAAGATATACAAGCCAAGGACTGTGATTTGGTCATCATCCATGATAGCTGATCGCTGAGGCCATCAAACTGAATCAGATTACTCTCTTTTACTTCTTATGTTACTTCCTTTGATAATTAGTTTCTTGGGAGGGGATTTACATTTAAAGTTGCAGAGGGAACAATGAATTCACAAAAATTCCAGTCATAGAATTGGTAGAAAAAAACAAGAATTCTACAAAAGTCAGTGATGAGGTAAAGTAAAGCTAGAAGTGATCCATTATATCAAATACTGTGTGAAACTTGAAGAAAATAAGCAAGAAAAAATGTCTATTGAATTTGAAGAAAACAGTCCTTCAGTAAAGTAGTTTGTATAGAAGCCAGATAGCAGTGGTTATTAATGGGCAGGCAGTTAGCAAGGGTAGGATGTTATTAAAAGAAATTCAGTAGTGTTTGGAAGTACAGAGAGAATGTTCCTAAACATATATCAGTGTGGAGAGATTTATTGTATGATTTGGGGTTTGAGAAAATTTAGAGTGATGATAATAGAAAGTCAATAATAGAAAAATGACAGTTCAATGAATATAAAGGACATTCATGAGTCTGAGGCCATCAAGACAGGCCATGGGGTAGTAAGACTCACCACAAGGGATGAGAAGGGTTTTGGGTAGTGGTATTAGTTTAGATCCTCTGAGAAGCAGACAAATGGCTTTAGATGGGTAGGAGTTACTTTGTGGAAACATCTTTGAAGGAAAAAGGGAAAGAACCAGAATAGACAGAATAAGCCTTTATGCCACTATGAAAGTCTGACATCTGTAAAAAATCTTAGACTCTAGTACAGTTCTAATATGTTTTGGCCAGACTGATGGGTCCACTTTGGTCCAAAGTCACCCATCTGAGGAGTTCCAAATACCTCAGAAATAGACATGAATTAGCATCATCGCCGTGATCAGTCTTTGGCAGAGAGCAGTCCAGGAAAGGGTGGCCTCAGTGTAAATGTGGTGTTTCCAGAGGACACAAACTAGGACTATCTGTCAACTCTGTTCTGTGCAGCAGAAAATTGAAACAGCTTATTTTTGAAGGAGAAATATTGTATGACATCCCTATGTGTGGAATCTAAAATGGAATGATACAATGAACTTTCTTACAAAACAGAAACAGACTCACAGACTTCGAAAATTACCTTATGGTTGTCTGCGGGAAGAGTGAGGGGAAGCGGGTAGTCAGGGAGTTTGGGATGGGCATATACACACTGATATATTTTAAATGAATAACCAGCAAGGACCTACTGTATAACGTACAGAACTCTCTCAATGTTTTGTGCCACCCTGTTGGGAGGTGGGTTTGGGGAAGAATGGATACATATGTATATATGCCTGAGCTCCTTCACTGTTCACCTGAAACTATCACAGCATTGTTAATCAACTACACCCCAATATAAAGTTAAAAAAAAAAGCAACTCATTTTCATGACCACATGTTAGTACAAGTGAATGTGGTTAATTTCAGAAGAGGAAAAGATAGTAGTATTGGTCAAACCAGCGATTGGTTATGGTGGTAAATAGCAGGCAATAAGCATCCTGGCCAGCCTTCTCCTTCTGACCTTGTGAGTTTGAGGGAAATGGAACAGATGCTACTGAAGAAGTTTTTATTAAATAGATGGACATAGAGTGTCACCATTCAGATCATCTAAGAGCTAAATAGAATAGCAAAATATCTTTAAGGTATGCTGGAATGGAAACTACTACTTATGCCTCCAAGTATCAGAATTGCAGTCATCTAAGATAAGAAGTGCCTGGTCCTTGTGATTCTCTAGAGACTACTGGTTTGTTCTGCAGTGCCTAATAATACTCTTTTAGTTCACATCCCAGCTTGACCACTGGCTCTTTGTATCACATTCGATATGTTGCTCAGTTTTTCTTCTCTCCATCTTCTTCATTTACAAAGTAGAAATACATTACCTAGTTCAGAGAGTTATTGTTCCGTTTCTCTTCTTCCATTACAACTTTTCACCTGGGCTTTGTGCTGCTTCCTTCCTCAGTAACTGAACTACCAGCATTTGAGCCATACCCAGGCCAGTCCTTGAGCATTCTCCACTCTTCACCTGTACTGTTACCGCCACCACCAGGTGTACCATCTCTCACTTCTCCACCAACATCAACTGTTTCGTATGTGCTTTTGTCAGCATATGAATCCTTCTTAAGCAAATTACTATGACAGAGCAACCATGATGCTAAATTTCATTTATGCCAAACCTAAAGCACCTATAGAGGGACTGTTTCATGAAAAGGTTGAAGATAAAGGCATTTATTCCCAATAGATCAAGAATTCCACGATGCACAGTGGGAGTGGGAAAAAATGGCAATAGGCATGCATGGTTTAGACTAAGTAGTAAAGAATTAGAGTCTACAAAGGAAGACTAAAGTTCAGACTTTTCTATATCGTGATAAATTTCAATAGTAAAGATTGAAGCAGAAAACTGGAATGTACTGGAAGAATATTTTCTTGAAGATATAATTGGTTAACTAAGTAGTAGGAATTTCAGGAAGAGTAAAGGTTTCTGTGAAAGTGAAGGTTGTTTAGTTGTGTCTGACTCTCTGCAATCCCGTGGACTATACAATCCATGGAATTCTCCAGGCCAGAATACTGGAGTGGGTAGCCTTTCCCTTCTCCAGGGATTGTACTGGAAGAATATTTTCTTGAAGATATAATTGGTTAACTAAGTAGTAGGAATTTCAGGAAGAGTAAAGGTTTCTGTGAAAGTGAAGGTTGTTCAGTTGTGTCTGACTCTCTGCAATCCCGTGGACTATACAATCCATGGAATTCTCCAGGCCAGAATACTGGAGTGGGTAGCCTTTCCCTTCTCCAGGGAAATCTTCCTGACCCATGAATCAAATCCAGGGCTCCCACATTGCAGATGGATTCTTTACCAGCTGAGCCGCAAGGGAAGTGCTTAACTTCCGTTACATATGGCGTTTATACCTTAAATTTCTCAAGTAGTTCATGTCTCTACATTTCAAGAAATATTTGATTTAGCGAAGAGGTATAAATCAGAGAGAACTGTCTGTAAATCAATAAAAATGATCAACGAAACTAAGAAATATTCTTGAGCATAAATGAAGATATTTATTAGTCTTTAGTTCGAAAATATAAGACAGATTAAAATCATGCAAGAAGCTAAATATTTGTTTATTAAATCTGAAAGTGAAAAGTGAAAGTCATGTCTGACTCTGCAATTCCATGGATTATACAATCCATGGAATTCTTCAGGCCAGAATGCTGGAGTGGGTAGCCTTTCCCTTCTCCAGGGGATCTTCCCAACCCAGGGATCAAACCCAGGTCTCCCACATTGCAGGTGGATTATTTACCAGTTGAGCCACGAGGGAAACCCAAGAATACTGGAGTGGGTAGCCTCTATCTTCTCTAGTGGATCTTTCTGACCCAGGAATCGAACTGGGTCTCCTGCATTGCAGGCAGATTCTTCACCATCTGAGCTATCAGGGAAACATGTATTATTAAATCTAACCATACTAAAATTAAAAATTAATTTTAATATATTAATGTGCTTCTAATATAAATAAAAATGTGTTCTATCTAGGAAGAAGAAAAGTTATAAGAATAATTAGTGACATAATACTTCCTAAAGAAAGGTATAGAAAGGGGGAAGAAAATATTATTAAATATCAACTAAATTTCAGGCGCTGTGACTCTCAGCCTGCTTGTGTTCTCTCCTTTAATTCCATCCATAAACAGATGAGAGAGGTAGTAACAAATCCATTTGGAACCGGAGAAATTTATGGTCCAGACTGAGGTAAGTTAACTGGTAGTACATGGTGGATGTAGAATTGAAATCCAATTCTGAGTGATTTCAAAAGAATATCATCACATGCTGCACTACTTACATTAAAAAAAAAAGAAAGAAAGAAAATTCTATTATCCGGTGCTGTAACATTTTACAATAAGCTAAGTGTATTTGTGGTTTTGGTCTGTTTTGAAATCAAGGTGCTTAGTAGACCTGCTCACACATGCCTTTCAGTGTTCTTCTCAGAAATAAGTTGCAGTACTGAATGGACCATGGGACTCAGAAAGTATAACATTTTCTCCCATATAAAATCTACTCTCTAGAACTGGGCTCTTTGAGCAGATTGGTACAAAAATCTTTCAATGTATACAATATTCACTCAGCAATTATTATTGATGCTAAAGATGATACAGAAGAAACTAAATTAGGCAGAATTACCTAGCATATCAGAGCAATTAACAAATCTTTGGAGGGCAATAGGGACAGATGACAAAGTATAGATACATATGCACACAGGCACACAAATGCCATTTACTTCCCAATTAGACAAGTGTTATTTGATTCCAAACACATCCTTAAAGTTATATTCTTCCAAATATTTCAAAATTGTCCTTGAAAAAAATTCTTTATATTTCTTTATAGTTTAAGTCCTTTTTTTTCCCCCATCTGTACCAATCAACTCTTCACTGCAAATAATTTCAAGAAAAGAGGGAGAAATGAAAAATTAGTAAAAATATTTTAAAAGCTCTTCAATGAAGCTACTTTAGTGAAGACTTTCTCCATCCTCCTCTTGTCAAGGCCAGTCTCTATAAGTCTTTTTAGCCCAGTTTATAAACTGCTGTTAACTTCAGCAATGGAAATTCATTTTTTTAAAAAAATGACAGAAATTACTTTCCCACTGTAAAATGAATCAATACATTCTGAATTTTGACTTCTAAAGATGCTGTTCAGGGACATGTTATTTACTCTACAGAGGGCTACAGGCATTCTAGATGAAACAGATATTCTCTCATTTGAATCACTTCTATTATTGAGGTTTACTGATATAAAGAAAATAAGTGTGGTTTTTTTTTAAATTCATCGCCAGAGAAATATTTTTTTTATCACCACTCTAAAACTTTGCTGTGAATATACTTGTTACTAGGAAATATGCTGTAAAACTGAAAATTATTTAAAATTTGAAGGCTGTGCCACCATTTATGACATTTAATGCATTTCTAGATTATATAGAATCTTACCTCTAATCTGTTCTTTCCTTGTGGTATTTTCTTTCTTTAAGTAACACTAGTTAAAATCATTGATGGGATCTCTAATCAAACAATTTAGCTTTGTCATAGTACAATTCTTGAGTTTCCTCGAATCACACAAATTATCTTGGGATCCAGTATTGCTAGGATTTTACTAAAGTGCAATTGACTTTCCTACTTAAAAAAATTACCTGAAATAGGGTCAGAATATTTGTGTTGTAGTATATAATTTGATGGGTCTGTCTGTTTATAGAAATGTTACCGATTTCTTTGTGGGAGCTGGTAGTTTGAAGTCAGTATTTGGTATGCAATTAACTAAAAAATTCTGTGTCTTGAATTTGTCATTCTTGCTGTGTGGGCTTCATCCAGAATTTCACTTTTAATGACTATATTCAAGACCAGACTTAGCTCAAGAAATTTGCTTTCGTTTGCTATTTCCTTCTGAGGTTTCCCCTGGTCCCAGATTAGCTTCTGCTTGTGAGTCTTCGTCCAGTCAGCCTGTGAACTTTCTGGTCTTGTCTGTTTTGTTTCCAGCTGTAGCCCCAGCACCTTTCCAGGTATTTAGCATGTGTCCTCAGTCATAGCTGACTCTTCGTCACTCCATGGACTGTATCCCATGGGGTCGTGGAATTTTCCATGGCAAGTGTCCTCGCTCATGGAATTTCCCAGGAAAGCATACCGGGGTGGGTTGACATTTCCTTCTCCAGGCTACCTTT
>SJYX01019714.1:0-17370 GCA_006410675.1 Oreotragus oreotragus | reverse complement strand
TCTAAACTTTTGCTGACTATAAGCATCTCCCAAAACTTAACACCTCTGGCAAAAATATTCCAAGACCCAAAAATATTCCAAGACCCTCACCAGAGTCTGTGCCCAACAGTATCAGCTAATCAAGTGTTGTTGTTTTTCTGAATATGAGTTTCTACGAGTTACCTTTGGAGATTTTGATTGGGAAGTCTAGGATAGGTCGCTAGTTCTTAAGGCTCTGCAGCCACTTCCCATGTAAGTCAAAGGTTCAGATCCATGGGCCAACTGTGACAGGCCAGTTAAGGCCCATATCCTTCAAGGACTGGCTGAGAGACCAGGTGGCTCTCTCCAAAAGATTCTAAATGATGGCTTTTATTTCCCTATTTGTCATCTCAAATGAGAATAGATAAAACCAAGAATAATGACAATAATTATGTCAAGTTGTTTACTGTATCCTGAGCACTTCTCAGACACTAGTTCATTCTCCCACAGCATTTTTATGAGTCCTAAGGCTCAGTTTCCCCATCTCGAAAATGAAAATAACCACCTACAGGTCAAATATTTACAAAATATTTCCTTATAAAATTTTTTTTTATTTACCAAATGTTCCTTTCCTTTGGATGGCTCATAACTATTACGAGTAATAATATTACTTTAGTCAGAGCTTTAATTGTTATCACAGCTCTAGGCCTAGCATGTTATGAGAAGCAATATAAAGAGAATTCAGTGGGAAATGATTCTAGCTAACCTTTTTCCCAATGGGCCAGAATTAGATGTGGAGCTTATAAAGCAACAGTGTGGCAACATTAAGGGAAATGTGACGATGAAACATCTTGTTGAAAAAGAAGANGTGTGTGTGTGTGTGTTCATCCCAAGCTTCTTTTTGTTTTGTTTTCTTTTGTTTGTTATATAGGTTTGTTGTTGACTTCTTGAAGCAGAACAAACATTACAAAATCCTTGCTGATTTAAGATCAATGAATGGTCACTTTTCAAAAATCACTTCCAGAGAACACACTCTTAAAATTATTTTAAGCACTTTAATATGTCTTCATCAGAAATGGTTGAAATTAAAGTGGTACTTTTTTGCTAGCTGAAGGAGTATTTGTTTATAGAAATAATTTTAGTAAAATAGTCATAAAAATCACAGTCTGAAACACCAACAGTCTTAAATATGTATGGTACAGATTCATGGGACTCACAATGCACAGTCCTTCTTCCCCTGCAGTTAGTACATGTGCCTAGTTCTGGTAGATGAATTGGGAGTGGAAGAGTTGAATTGTCCAGGAAAGTGCCCCAGCATTTTCTCCTGCTGCTGCAGCAATCATAGCACAGGTAAAAATGATGGAGTCCTGAGACTGAGATAACTGGATTCTTGGGTGATCACATGGAAGACAATTGTCCTGAAAATGCAATCAGACTTGCAGTAGACTTTGTACAAATGAAAAATAAAACTTCTGTTGTATTAAGCAAGTGAGATTCAGGTGCTATTTGTTATTGCATCATAACATAACCTAGCCTGACTAATACAGTGTGGACTAGATTAATATGCTTAACAACGCTAACATTGCCAAAATAACAATAACTTGATTAGAGAGGATACACTAAGAGGCGTTCTGTGTATTAGGCTCTACCCACTTCCCCTTCTTTGATAACTTTTGTTTGTATCTATGTATTATGGTCAAACATTTACAGTATGTTATTTTTAAAAAATTGTCATCCCCAAACAGGGTTCAAGATACATGCAGTAGAGCTACCGAAATGTTAAATCCTTCCAGTTGTTAATTCCTGATCCCCTACACCATTACTATTCTATTTCCTATCCATAGCCACACAGCAATCTCATTCCACAGCATTTTCAGTGATTAAGAGTTCAGCCTTCAGAATCAAGTAGACCAGATTAAAGCCACTTACTACCTGTTTCAATGCTTCCATTTCCTCAGTGCAGACCAACAATAATTGGAGAAACTTCCTCCTGAGTTTTCAGTTTTGTTTTTAAGATAAATAAGACAAATGCAGACAAAGCATTAGCACAGTGCCTGAATAAATGGTTATTTATTCAGTGGCTGAATAAATAAATAAATATGATTTAAACAGAAAGGAAACTAATATCTGCTTGACAAATTTTACTGTTTTTACAACAATTATCTTACCTAAAACTCACAACAGCCCTGGAAGGCTGTTATCATCCCCACTTTATAATAAGGAAATGAAGACTCCAAGAAGTTATGGAATTTGTCCAAGCTCACAAAACCAGTCACTGGACGAGCTGTGAATGGGGTCACATCTGTCAAGAGTCAAGCTGATTGCTCCTTTCATGGTCAGGCTGTCTTTCCTCACAGTGATGTAGAATTGGAAAGGAACATTTTCTGGGCACATTTTTAAAAATTTATGTTTCTAGGAGTATAACTGCTTGACAATGTTGTGTTAGTTTCTGCTGTACAGTTAAGTCGGGGAAGGCAATGGCACCCCACCCCAGTACTCTTGCCTGGAAAATCCAATGGACGGAGTAGCCTGGTGGGCTGGAGTCCATAGGGTCGCTAACAGTCGGACAGACTGAGCGACTTCACTTTCACTTTTCTCTTTCATGCACTGGAGAAGGAAATGGCAACCCACTCCAGTATTCTTGCCTGGAGAATCTCAGGGATGGGGGAGCCTGGTGGGCTGCCGTCTATGGGGTCACACAGAGTCGGACATGACTGAAGTGACTTAGCAGCAGTAGCAGCAGTACAATTAAGTGAATCAGGGGATATATATATATATATATATATATATCCCCTCCATCTTGGACCGCCCTGCCACCTTCCCCTCATCCCACCCTTCCAGGTTATCACAGAACTGGAGTTGAGCCCCCTATGTTATACACAGCTTCCCACTAGCTATCTGTTTTACAAATGGTAGTGTAAAATTTATATGTCCATGCTTCTGTCTCAACTTGTCACGTTCTCCCCTTCCCACCCTGTGGCCACAGGTCTGTTCTCTGTATCTGCAGCTCTATTCCTATCTGGAGCAGATGTTTTTAAAAAAGCATTAAGAGGCAACAAACTAAAAATTGTTTTAAAAAATCTAACCATAATGACTTGACTATATGTCAAGGAGATACATGTATACATATAGTCATTTGAAACAAATATTTATATCATACACTAAAAATATTTTTATTATTTTCAAAGATAAACTGTTACATAATCAGGTCAAGTTTGCTGGTGTTTCTTCTTCCTTTAATTCCTTAGCTCCTCAATCAAGATCCTGTCAGCAAAGACTGTACCCTTCGTCATATAAGTGGTTAAAGCCATTAGGAAAATTAATTAAATCAGTGGAACTAACATTTTTCTCTTTTGGCATATCATTTATTAAATACAATCTTCAAAAGAAATTTCTAGTCAAAGTCTTTTATTGGAAATAGTTGTTACAAAAGTAACAACTTTATTGTTACTTTAACTTTATTGTTACAAAAGTACCTCCTTTATTTGTATTCCTTACTTCTATGGGTATTATAGTTTGCTTTTCTAGTTTCTTTGGGGGCCTTTCTTATCATCTAGAGAATCCATTTAATAATGAATTATAACTGTCAAAGCTTTCCCCAAGTAGATTGCCAGAAAACAATGCTGCTGCTGCTAAGTCAGTTCAGTCGTGTCCGACTCTGTGTGACCCCATAGACGGCAGCCCACCAGGCNAAAAAAAAAAAAAATGCAGTGGAGTTGATTGTACAAGATATCCCCAGAATAGAAATGTCACAAACATGTACACAGAAAAGTAAACGTGGTGCTCCGACAGAAAGACTACAGAGAAATGAAAACTGAGAAACATCAAAGTGGGCACGTTGTCCCTCAGAGTGAAGCAGCCTGACATGCCTGTTAAAAGTCTGGAGCTGGGGCTCAGCCCTGCCTTGGAATCAACTCAGAATCAGACACTTGTCAAATCGTTAGGAAAGTTCTGTGCCAAAAATAAAATACTATAAATGTACTTGGCCAAAATGGGCTATGTATAAAAATAATTTAAAAGCTCCACAAAACATTAAATTAATCCTATCATTAGTAATTATATTTTTTAAAGTGTATGTATACATATATTGAAATATATGTACATGCCTGCATGATAAGTCACTTCAGTCTTATCAAACTTTTTCAACCCTATGGACTGTAGCCCACCAGGTTCCTCTTTTCATGGGATTCTCCAAGTAAGAATACTGGATTGTGTTGCCATGCCCTCCTCCAGGGGATCTTCCCCAACCAGGATCAAACCTGAGTCCCTTATATCCCCTGCATTGGCAGGCCAGTTCTTTACCATTAACACCACCTGGGAAGCCCCATATTATATGTTGGCATGCATAAATACTATGTATGTAAGTATAAATATACATAACAGATAAATAGATGGATGTTAAGACAGTATTGTGTGAGGTACCTTGATGCTTTAAGAATATTATCTCTGATCTTTTACATTTTAAACAACTCCATTCAAAAAGATACATGCACCCAGTGTTCATAGCAGTCAATGTTTACGAAAGCCAAGACATGGAAGCTCCTAAGTGTTCCCTGATAGAAGAGTAGATAAAGAAGATGTTATGTAGACACACACTGGAATACTACTCAGCCATTAAAAAGAATGCACTAATGTCATTTGCAGCCACATAGGTGGACCTAGAGACTTCATACTAAATGAAGTAAGTCAGAAAGAGAAATACAAATACCGTATGATGTCACTTACATGTGGGATCTAACACACAACACAAGTGAACTTATCTACAAAACAGAAACAGACTCACAGACCTAGGAACCAAATGGGAAAGGGAGTGGCGAGGGATAAAGGAGTTGGGGATTAGCAGATCCAAATCACTACATATAAAACGGATAAACCACAAAGTCCTGTGTGGCACAGGGAACTGTTTTCAATATTCAGAATCACTCTGCTGTGTACCAAAACTAACACAATACTATGAATCAATTGTACTTTAAAAATAAAATTTAAAAACAATTAGTTTAAGAATTTGATTAAACCAACCTCCTCAAAAGGTAGCTCTGATGTTCAGGTCAGTTTCCCCATTCATAGGGTAGAACCTCAACTTATCTCAAAAAGCAAGTATCCATATAATCCATTATCATAGTTTTTACATGAAACAAAAAAGTGAAGGCTAAAATTTATTCGTATTTTCTGCTGGTTGTCCAATTTTCAAGAGATGTAACAAACATATCTTAAACAACAGTTGATTTAACTATGGCCTTGGTTTTTATTTTTGTAACAATATCTTTTCTCACATTCTATGTTGATTGCTATGCTAAATGTTTGGCAGTTGAGTACTCGTCATATAAATTGGTCTTCATGTAGCTAGCCAAAATTATTTCTGACAGCCTTTTATATCAAGCAGAACTACAATAGTCTGTTTTTGGAGTCCAAGGCATCATTCAGGAAAATAGATAAATATAGCAATTTACAATGGTCCAACATATTTATTGTGAAATTTGTTATTCTTAGCACATATCATATTAATACTTTTAANTCTATGTTGATTGCTATGCTAAATGTTTGGCAGTTGAGTACTCGTCATATAAATTGGTCTTCATGTAGCTAGCCAAAATTATTTCTGACAGCCTTTTATATCAAGCAGAACTACAATAGTCTGTTTTTGGAGTCCAAGGCATCATTCAGGAAAATAGATAAATATAGCAATTTACAATGGTCCAACATATTTATTGTGAAATTTGTTATTCTTAGCACATATCATATTAATACTTTTAAGCTGTACAGATTTAAATTAGAAAGAACTGGAAATATTTAATCAGAATTTTTAATCTCATGAGCATCTTTTAAAACATGCAGAAATTTGATGGCAATGAGCTTTAAAAATGACTATCGGCAGTGAGGATTATTATAATATTAATTGAAGTCCCACTCCTTCAGCTTAATACAGTTCTAAGGGCAAAAAAAGACCAAAGTCAGACCACAAAAGTAAAGAAGTCACTGCTTGGTAATATTATTTCATAACCCAGATAAAGACAGACTAAAAGACACGTTTATCTCCTGCCAAAGACCGCTTCTTTGGCCTGTTCACACCCTAATCTGAATTCTGCCTCTGTAGGTGAGGATTCCCATTAAAAGTCAGGTTGGTTCACACACATTAGTTGATGCTGTAGCTAAGAACCAAACTGGCCTCCTAATATGTTTCTGTGCTACTAGTCTCTGGTTGATAAAGGCAACAACCCACAGGAGTTACTGGTCATGTATCACTGTCCTTTGTGTTTTTTCTTTGTCTTCTTGTTTCCTAAGCAGGAGTGGCAGCTGATGTTTTGTTTTAGCTTGTATCATAGCCTGAGAACCCTTAGAATATTGCATCCTCAATGGGCAGTACACCAGGGAGAGTGTTGCAAATCAATTAGATTTATTTCATATCTGAAATTAAGTTACCTGGTTTCCAACATGTCTTCTGTCCTCGAAGAATGATGCATTTATTTTCTTGGTTATTTGGCAGAAATTGAAAACTGGGATTGAAGACTGTTTTCTGACTCTCAAGAATTAATCTGTCTTAGCAACTGAAACTGTTTTATAGTCTAGCCCCAGAGCCAAAGGCCCTGCTTTTCCCTGCTCTATATTATACAGGAGTGTTGTGGATTTTTCACTGCATTTATACAAACTCCATACTGTGTATAAGGTGCATATAAATAAGTAAATATCTTCCTAAAGCTGCTATCAGGCTTTGGGGAAAGGTGACTGGAGATAAAACTATAAGAAAGATGATTAAAAACATATACTAATCTGTCTTTGTATTATTGTCATGTTGAAATGTAGAGCTTGAAATCCACCTTATTCTCCTGAAGTTTGCAGTTGGGTGCAAAAGTTGCATTGACCTAGCACTTCACACTCTGTCTCAGAGATTTTATAGACCTGGTACAAAATGCATATTTCTAAATATGTTAAAGTGGGAAGAAATTACGTAAGTGGTTGCAGCCTATGACAAAGACTGCATTCAGGCAGCAAAAAAATATGTTAAAATGGAGCTGTGAGCTGGATCCTTGGTCAGTACAGAAAATGAATAATTTATTAAGCATTCTACTAATATCTATGGAGGCCTACTATGTAGAAAAGCACTCTACCAGGCACTGAGGAGGGAAGCACTGAAGAAGGCATGGGCTGCGCTCCTGTATCTAAACAGAGAGTTTATGAAGCCAAGCTATTTTGGAGTTTCCTAAACAGGAGATCATTTACCAAGTAAATTAAGAAAAACTGGCAAACTGACTGTTAACATGTTTCCTGGTCTTGCCATCAGTTTTCTGTTAGCTTTTTTATTATCTTAGAAAACTCAGAAGACCCCGGTTACAGTGTATTGTATATGACATATAGTTAAGATTTTTTGACCTCCAAAGTCAATCTGGATTCAGCAACGACTGACAAAAAAAAAAAAGGAATATTCCAGTAATCTAATCACCTTCTGCTTTTCCTCTGACTCAGGCACACAGTATTTTAACAAATGAGAGCAGTTCACTTATTAGTTTTTCAATATCCGGGCTTGATAATGTAGCTGGACCATTCGTGATGCACTGAAGTACTAAGATGCACTTAAAATATTCTCAGTTCACATATTTGAATGTGAGCATCTGGAATATTCTCTCTAGTTGGAACCTTTGATTCCATTCTTCATGCTGAGGTGGGCCCAGAGCTCTTGTGCTTCAAAATTAGGGGTAATTGAGTTTCAGTCCATTTGTTTAGAAGTCAACCTTGCAATGGAGTGTCAAGAGTACTTAGCAATGCATTATGTCCCAAAGCCCAAAGCTATGTAGCCAGTGTTTTCTGGGCACAGAGGTGCACTTCTACCCATTAATAATATGTACCACCACAGCCCAGTAAGCTTCTACATCTCTTAGATGTTGACATTTGGGGATTGATTCTAGCCTTCCAGATTTTGCTGTTTTATTCTCCTGAGTGCAAGAAAGCAATATACCCATCTCTGAAACCTGTCATCTTGCCAGGGTCTAACCTGACAAAGCACCTCCTCATCAGGGAGGTAGAGGAAAGGGAATCAGCCATATCTAGTCTCATCCACACTGGGGTTGGTATAGTAGTAGAAGTCCAGACAGCTTGATGACTAGGAGGGTAGCCCTTGGAGAGCAGGATTCGGACAACAGTTGGTGGCACACGTAGCAAGGCCTGTTGTCCAAGGAGGAGCCTGGTAGAAGTTAGTAGGAATTAAACAAAAGTGAAATGTGGCAGAACTAAAGTCTTAAGAACTAGGTGAGCAGGACAGGAGGTGGGGCAGACCACAGCTTGGTGGACATGCAGATACCTTAAGGTTCACATCAGCATATCTGAATTAGGACTTGTGACCTACTCCAGGTCCCAAGTAAGCTGGTGCTGTTGGGGTTGCTGCCCCAGTTGGAATGGGTCCGGGGATCTTCTCAAGGGTGGATTCTTCAGTGTTATGATTGAAGGCAGAGGTTGTCATGCTCTGCCCAGCAGGGGGCACCAGTAAAATCCTGAAAAGGGAGCATCTCAACTCTGCTTTAGGGCTTCCAAGGTAGCTCAGAAGGTAAAGAATCTGCCTGCAGTGCAGGAGACCTGGGTCAGGAAGGATCCCTGGGTTAGGAAGATGCCCTGGAGAAGGGAATGTCTACCTTCTCTAGTATTCTTGCCTGGAGAATTCCGTGGACAAAGGAGCTGGGGTTGCAAAGAGTTGGACATGACTGAGCAACTAACACACACACCGCTCTGGCTAAGCTTCTCACTGTGCTGGAATTTATGGGGCCAAAGCAGAGGAGCTCCAGGGAAGAAACCTTGCCTTCTGGATGGATAAGTCCAGAAGTTGTACAAAGTCTGGAGGAGTAAAAAGGGCCAAGTAGAGAAGTCAGATAGTGCAAAAAGAGCCCAGCTGGTGCTGAAGATACAGACAGGACTGAGGGTAGGACTAGGGAGGTGAGGTAAGGCAGGACATCTCAAGCATGTCTGAGAGCAGGCACATCTCATCCATCTTGAATTTGGGGTGTATAACAAGTGAAAGAAAGGAGGAACAGAGGGGAAATGATCACTGAATAAATGAGTAAATTAATAAGGAAGAAATAGAGACAAAAGTTAACAGAACCTGGCTGGAAATTAGAGATACTAGATTCTATTCCGACTTTGTCACTAACCAGATGCTGGACTTTGAATAGAAGTAACTCACATTGTGAGACCATAATTACTCCATCAATAAAATCAGTGTTAGACTCCTGTTCGGTCACTTGTGCCTGAGTGGCTGCTCAGTCGTGTCCAACTCTTTGCAACCCCATGGACTGTAGTCAACCAGGCTCCTCTGTCCATGGGATTTTCCCAGCAAGAATACGAGAGTGGGTAGCCATTTCCTCCTCCAGGGGATCTTGCCGACCCAGAGATCAAAGCTATGTCTCTTGTGTTTCCTGCATTGGCAGCTGGATTCTTTACAATTTGTGCCACATGAAGCCTATGCTACACTAAATCATCTTTTTTAAAAAAGAAAGTTCATTTCAGCAAACATTTTTTGTATGACTGCTAACTGCAAAGCACTGAGTTTTGAAATGACTGAGATGATAGTAACCAGGAAATGCCAGAGTTCTGGCTGTAAAGGATGCCCTTTGTTCTCTTCTGAGTTCTGTAAGCCCTGCTAAGTGGGGGTGCTCCTGGACCACAAGTTGATTAAAGCCAGAAGTGAGTGATGTGGCCTTCTTTGAGATACAACAGATTGCATGGCACATGGCCTTTCATGATCAGAAGTATGATTGCAATTTCACAGTGATCGCAACAGCTCCATGCTCTGTCCCTACACCATGCATTTATATTGTTTGGAAAGTATGCATGAATGAACCACAACTGAGCACCTAGTGTATGCAAGAGGAAGAACTGAGTAATTTCACATAATTTCATTTAACTCTTATGCAGCTTAAATATTATTTTCTTGGAGAAGGAAATGGCAACCCACTCCAGTATTCTTGCTTGGAGAATCCCATGGACTGAGGAGCTTGNTTTTTTTTTTTTTTTTGCTTTAATGAACCTACTTAAAGTTTAGAAAAATGCATCAAATTAAAAACAACCCTCAATTTAGACTGCAACACAAAACACCCACAGACCTCAGGAAATCACCAGGCTCATTCACCTTGACCTTTGGCCTCTCACACATTCTAACATTTAGCTTTCTTCCTTCTGTCCATCTGCTTGAACCATTAGTAAACTTCTTTTGCAACAGCTTGCACAAGTAAGCCAGCTGTCATCGAGCATATTTAAACTCTGCCTCTTAGTTTCCACTGAATCATGTGTTTGCCCACAGGTCTCATTAAATACAAGGAAGGGCAGCAGTGCAGTTTCCAAATGCTTTGGGGGAACAGACCATCTACATAAAAGGGTGGTCCAAAGGCCCTGAGACTAATTTGCTTGCTTACTTTTCTTGTTGTTTGTTTTCAATCTATAGAGGAGTGTCTAGAGAAAAACAAGATAAATGGAAAATGTATGCAAGGTGATCTATAGCCAAAAAGTTAAACAGGTACTTTTAACAAAAGAAAAAAAAAAAAAAGAAAACAAAAGCTTATCTTTAAGAGTTGGCTCTTATTAAAAGAAAGAACAAAACCTCTTGCACAAAATCCCATTGTTCTGTTTGATTTAGGAAATAGATGACTCATTCATGATCATTTCCTGATCTCACCACCAAGAGCACAACAGAGGAGGAAATTCAAGAAAACGTTTAGATGTAAAGTCAGAATCATCATCACAACTACTGCTCAAAGGTTAATTGAACTGTCTGTAGTATAGCCCCAAATTCATCCACTTTCACACTGTGGGAAGGGTTAAAATACCAGACTTCCAAATGAACAGGATATGAAATAGAAAGGTCTATTCTAAAGGGTAAGGCCAGGAAGCTATTAACACCAGGTAAACCGGGCAGATTAGAATGGATATCAGAGCATTTGAGGTTCCATTTTTTATAGGTGCAGCATAGATATTTGGCTGGTCTCCTAAATATGTTCCATTTTCACTGCCATCAGTCTGCTGAGACCAAGGTCAGACTGCAAAATCAATCATGATGAATATTAACCAGGGCACACTCTGCTAAAGCCAGCCCATCAACAGAATGATCAGAAGCACAAATCAAACAGCAAGGCTAAGAGGTCTCACTTGTGCATCACTGAAATGGCTGATACTTGAATCTGAACCAACACCGTCTATTCCAAAGGTGAAATTAATGACATTACCCCAGTCTCTGGAATCATAGGCAGCTCTAATGTTTCAAGTCATGTATCTTAGGCTCTCTCTGCCTCTGCTCTCTGTCCACCTCTCCACATACCCTCTTACCCACCTGATCACCAGGTACTACAAAATAATGTGTCATTCGTCTTTTCGTAGGGAAAGTTTTTTGACATAGAAACCTTGTTCTCTCACTTTTTCTATATCCACTTCCCTGTCTACAGCTGGGGAGTAAAGCCGAAGAGGCTTGTACCAAACTTTCTCTGGTCTTTGGAAGCCTCATTTAGGCCTCCTGGGTCCTACCAAAGCTTTGTATCAGAGTATTAGACAGTTGTCCAAATTCATATATTTGATCATTTTGCCCATTGTGTTAATGATCTTTATTTCTGAGTTCCATTGGAAATAGATCTCAAAATGACCAATGTGCCAAATGCTGGGGGCTCCTTATTTTCTGTACTGACGGCATTAAATGATAATTTCTCAGAAAAAAAGATAAAAATATTAGAAGTGGAAAGTATCCTCAAAATCATATATTTCAAATTCCTTATTTTATGAAGAAAGTGAGTCCAGAGAGATAACGTGCTTTCCCAAGGCACAGATTTGGTTAAACGGCAGGTGTTGAAATTGGTGGTCATTTTATGAAGGGATTTTACTGTTGGACAGACCTGAGTTTGAAAGCTGCCTTTATCCTTTAGAAGTTATGGAATCTTGGGCAAGTTTTAACATCTCTGACACTAGTTTTCCTTTTTTTTTAAAAAAAAAAAAAGGAAATTATTATGGGTTGGGAAGATCCCCTGGAGGAGGGCATGGCAGCCCACTCGAGTATTCTTGCTTAGAGAATCCCCACGGGCAGAGGAGCCAGGGGGCTACAGTCCATGGGGTCACAAAGAGTTGGACATGACTGAGCAACTTAGCACACAGGTAAAGAATAAATAATATAACATTCAAAGCTTTTGAGCAATGCATGGCATGTAGTGATTTATCACCTCGAGGTAGAAAAAGCATCATCATCATCTCTGCCATCTCCTCATTCTTATCACAAGTCCCAGTCTGATCTGGGACCATGCTGATTCCCAAGAGATTCACACCATCTCTACAGTTTTTAGAAGAGGGGTCAGCTAGCACTAAGATGGGTAAAAGAAAATAAAGTTATTTTATCTACAGTTAATTTATTTGAATTTTGACTGTTATGCCCACATGTAGAAAACAAGAGGAACTCAGATCTAACACTGTGTGTCTTTCCATAGCATACATAAGAAATATTAATTTGAGTGATTTGTTTAGTCATTAAGGCTGATTAACTGAAGAAACACCATGTTTAGGCTGAGAAACACCATGTTCCCAAGCTTATTTTTTTGTTTGTTTTTTGCTTTTTTTAGAACAAATATTTTATTTCAGAATACTTTTAGATTGTGGAAAAATTGTAAAGATAGTACAGAAAGTTTCCATATATCACATACCTAGGTTCCCTTAGTGTTAGCATCTTACACTGGTATGCTGTCATAATCCAGGAGCCAATATTGATACATATTATTAATCAGAGTTCACCTATTATTAATTCAAATTTTATTTATCTTTTCCTAACCTCCTTTTTAGGGTCCAAGATCCTATCTAGGATACCGCATTGCTTATGGTGGTCATGTCTCCTGGGTCTCCTCTCAGCCATGACAGTTTTGTCAGGCTTTCCTTGTTTTGATGGCCTTGGTAGTTCTGAGGAATACTAGCCAGGCATTTTGTAGATAATCCCTCCACTGGGATCCATTTGATGTTTTCCTCATTCATTTCTTCCTTTCCTCATTTGGAAGGAAGGACACAAAATCAAAACACTATTTTCATCAGATCATTTCTAGAGCACGTACTGTGTATATACCCTTATCACTGGAGATGCTAATCTTGACCACCTGGCTGAGGTGGTGCTTGTCAGGTGTCTTTGCTGTAAGGTTACTCTTTCCCCAGCTTTTTCATACTGTACTCCTTTGAAAGAAGTCACCATGTGCAGCCCACACTAAGGATTGGGGAGCTATGATCCACCTCATTAAAGGGGCAATATCTACATAGATAATTTAGAATTATTTTTTCTGCTCTTCCAATTTTTTTTTATAATTTCTTTATATCAGTGTGGACACCTGAATATTTATTTTGTAGTTTCAGTTATAATTCAAAGCTGCTTGATGTCTATATATTTTCCTTAAATTGTTCTAGTGTTGGCCATTGGGAGCTTTTTCACCCGGTTCCTATATCTCTTTGACATACTCCCATATTGTGGATTCTCTGAGCACTTTCACATTTTGTGGAAGTTCCACAAGATGCTTCAGGCTCATCTTGTATATTCCCAAGCGAATTTCCCTCCCACATTTCCACATCACTAATAATGTATTTTGATAAATGTTATGTCCCAGTGGACATCAAACAAGTTACCAAAATAAGGCATATATTCAAATTCCCAAGAAAATTATAACTTCACTTCTGGTATATAATAAAACAAATTAAAAAAAAACAATTACAAAAAATCATGAACATATTCCAAAGATATGCCAAGAACTGCACAACTGCTCAAAAATCCAGAAGATATGAGATGCAGAGAGCATCCTTTCTAAAAAATGGATCCTAGAATTTCTATTGCCATATGACTGACTAGCAATCCTGAGAGACCTTTCTGCTAATAATAATTTTAAAATTCTGGGTAATTTTTAAAGTATCTTTTGGGATGCCACTATAATTTGACAAGGAAATAAGAAATTTTCAGACTCCAGGAAAAGAAGAAACCCCAAACTATCAGCCAAGAACTAAGAACACTGTGAATGTTGATGCCTCGTTAACTCAAGCTTCAGTTTTCAAGCCATTTCAAGCTTTGAAAAACTAGATTTAAAGGCAAGGGCCTACCCTCCATACAAATAGTGTATTCCCTAAAGGCACCATCCATGTTAAAGTGAGCTATAAATAAACACATCTTTCTTCTGTTCCCAAGAAACAACAAGAAAGTTATCTTAGACATTGGGGCTGGGGAAGGAGCAAAAATAAACCGCCTTGAGAATTTGTAACCACAGCTTGCCCTACATATGTTATAGCCCCATATCACTCAAATGTGAAGATATAAAGAGCCTCAAAACTAGAATTCGGTTTAAAATGATTTCAAGTTGGTAGCATCCCCAGTTGACTAGTAGAACAAATATAAATCATTCCTTGAGAAATCCACCTTCAAACTAGTTCTCAAAGAATTTACTCAGATGAAATTCCAAGGACATGGAATTCATGATTAAATAAAATTCTTAACAGGTACAAGGAAATAAGGTATTATTGTTAAAGAGAAAATTCAGAAACCCCGAATGACATTACTTGTGCTAAAGCCCATGATACCAAGCCTAGGTTTAATACTTAACCTAACTGCAGTTTCCACCTTCCCCAAAAATGTAATCTTAACTAACAGTTGGGAATTTTCTGGTCAGCACCAATGAAGTTATCTGTCCTTCTAACAGAGGAAAAAGAGGCAGTCTGCTTGGTAAAATGTTTGCTCTTCCCTTCCCTTCCCTTCCACCACGAAAGGAAGAGGTCTTAACCCAAAATAACACTTTTTTTTTTTTTTTTAGGTAATAATTTCCTTGCCCCACCTTCCTCTCTATAAAAGTCTTCCATTTCTCCTTTGAGAACCCTTCTAGTTGTGACATGGAATGTTACCCAATTCATGATTTATTGAATAAAACAAATTAGATCTCCAAACTTACTCTGTTGAATTTTGTCTTTTGACACCATAAACAACCCCCAAATCCATCAGCTATTGGTATCATCAGGCAAATTATAAATTGGAGATGCTCTATATGTTTAACCAAATAAAATGAGAGGATTGAAAAACATGAACAAGGAGAAAGAGACTTAAAATGGTCAAACAGGTGCTTAAAAGCTTTAAGAACTTCAAGAAGGTCAAAATATAATTATTAGAAGTAAAACTCTATTTTTTAATTAAGCAGAAAAATTCAATAGAACTTAAATAGAGCTGAAGAATGAATAGACAGACAAGCCTAAAAACTGTCTCTAATGCAGCATGCAGTGACAGAGTCAAAGAGAGTTGAGAGTCAGGAAAGACAGAAGTTTAGACAGTTTCCAAAGGGGTGCATGTGAGAACAGGAAACAACTACATCTGAATAGATAATGGTTGAAAATTTTCCACAATTGATCTTCTTATTCAGACAGCCTAGAAATCTGAAACAGGATGAGTACAAAGAAATCTATTCATGATAAAAGTACACAATACCAAAGGCAAAAAAAAGAGGTGGGGGGAGAGGGAAAAGTAGCCAGACAGAAAAGCCATTTCACCTAAAATGAAATGACAACCTATTAAATGCCTTCCCAAAAACAACAGAAGGAAAAAGATAATGAAATTGTATCACCAACATGTAGAGAAAAAAAAAAAGTATACACCAAGAGTTGCACACTCAACGAAGTATATATTTCAAGCATAATGTATAAAAATAGTTTTCAGACAAATATAAATTGAGAGTTTGCCACCAATGGACTCACCAGGGAATTTCTAATGATGTACCTTAGGCAGGGAGAAAACAATTACAAATGGAAGATCTGAGATGCAAAAAAAGGAAAGATGTGCAAAGAAAATGGTAACTAGATGGATAAATCATTGATTGTTGAGTAATAATCTCTTTCAAGGGTGAAGTGAAAAAACAACTGAAATACATGCCACCAACAGTGTGTAAGTCCGCAGTGAGGTGACTGGAGTTCCAGTGTGCTAAGGGGCCTGTGAAGATTCAGATGTAGATATATGTATTGACTAGATATGTTGCAGGAAGGAGGACCCCTTCCAGGGCTGGAGATTGGGCTCTTGTGCAACACTTAGAAATGAATTTTCTGAGAAGATACATGAGCTGAGAAAGCAAGACACTTTACTGGGAAAGGGTGCCTGGGCAGAGAGAAGTAGGGCAAAGGAGTCCAAGGGGAATGGTTCTGCCATGTGGCTCATAGTCTTGAGTTTTATGGTGACAGGATGAGTTTCCGAGTTTTCTCTGGCCAGTCATTCTGACTCAGAGTCCTTCCTGGTGGCACACGCATGGCTCAGCCAAGATGGATGTCAGCAAGAAGGATTCTAGGAGCTGGTAAGACATGTGGCTTCTTTTTACCTTTCCTGGATTCTTCCAGTTGGTGGTGGCTTATTAGTTCCGTGCTCCTTACCGAGACCTCCTTTTGTCATAAAATAATTCATGCAAATGGTTGCTATGGTTCCTGGCCACCGTGGGCAGTTTCAGCCCGTACACTTCCCCTAACAGATGCAGATTTTGATAATTAGGTATGCAAGCACAAACGATTAGGGTAACCAATCAGAATACCAATATCACGTTTAATTTCCCAACAAATGGAAGTCATGAGATAAGAGCAAATATTCAAGAGAAAGCAAGAAAAAATGACAAAAGAAGCATAGAAAAGGTGGGAGAAAAAAGTACAAAATAAGATGATAGCATTAATCCAAATGTATACTTAATATAGCAGTAAGTACAAAAAGATGAACTATTCCAGCTAATTCATGTTTTTAGATTCAATATATAATAGCATCAGACATAAAATTTCCTAGGAATAAATGTAGCAAAATATGTGTAAAACTTTTATAGAGAGATTTAGGAAATTTTATCAAAATACATTAAATAAGGCTTTGTAAATGGAGAGATATACCTTGTTCATAGAAGAAAATGAATATGTGTGTATGTAAAAATTATATATATAGGATTATATATGTATATATAAAATGGGAGAATAAGTATGGAATACAGCAGCTAAAAGCAACAATTTTTAATTTAATGTGATACCATAGGTGACTCTTAGCACATAGGTTGAAAGAAAGACATAATTTATAGACATGTGGTGATATATTGTTTAGGGAAACAAAAACATGTTAAAATATGTAAAGAAAGGTAGGAGGGAAAAAACAAAACTTTTCAGGTGGTGATTAGCTTCTGAGAGGAAGAATGAAGATTGATGAGAAGGGTCCAAGAGAGACCTCGAAGGAAATGGCAACATTCTGTACCTTAATCTGAACGAGAGCATACCAGTGCTCAGTGTGTTATCTCCCTTCACTGCCTACATATATTTCATTAGCATTCTTTTTGCTTCTCAGTTGTCTTATTAAACAGTAAAACAATGTCTTATGCACACACACACACACACACACCAGTCAGTTGCCTTATTGCATATATGCCTCCTCTGACACGTGGGATGCAG
>SJYX01019712.1:524629-626794 GCA_006410675.1 Oreotragus oreotragus | reverse complement strand
GAAGCTCTTTTTTGTACAGTTCTTCTTTGTATTCTTGCCACCTCTTCTTAATATCTTCTGCTTCTGTTAGGTCCAGACCATTTCTGTCCTTTATGGAGCCCATCTTTGCATGAAATGTTCCCTTGGTGTCTCTAAGTTTCTTGAAGAGATCTCTAGTCTTTCCCATTCTATAGTTTTCCTCTGTTTCTTTGCATTGATCTCTGAGGAAGGCTTTCTTATCTCTCCGTGCTGTTCTTTGGAACTCTGCATTCAAAATGGGTATATCTTTCCTTTTCTCCTTTGCCTTTTGCTTCCCTTTTTTTCACAGCTGTTTGTAAGACCTCCTCAGACAACCATTTTGCCTTTTGCATTTCTTTTTCTTGGGGATGGTCTTGATCCCTGCCTCCTGTACAATGTCACAAACCTCCATCCATAGTTCTTCAGGTACTGTGTCTGTCAGAGCTAATCCCTTGAATCTGTTTGTCACTTCCACTGTATAACCGTAAGGAATTTGATTTAGGTCATACCTGAATGGGCTAGTGGTTTTCACCACTTTCTTCAATTTCAGTCTGAATTTGGCAATAAGGAGTTCATGATCTGAGCCACAGTCAGCTCCCAGTCTTGTTTTTGCTGACTGTATCAAGATTCTCCATCTTTGGCTGCAAAGAATATAATCAATCTGATTTGTCTGTTGACCACCTGGTGATGTCCATGTGTAGAGTCTTGTGTTGTTGGAAAAAGGTGTTTGCTGTGACCAGTGCGTTTTCTTGGCAGAACTCTATTAGTCTTTGCCCTGCTTCATTCTATACTCGAGGGCCAAATTTGCCTGTTACTCCATGCATTTCTTGACTTCTTACTTTTGCATTCCAGTCCCCTATAATGAAAGGGACATCTTTTTTGGGTGTTAGTTCTAGAAGGTCTTGTAGGTCTTCATAGAACTGTTCAGCTTCAGCTTCTTCAGCGTTACTGGTCGGGGCATAGACTTGGATTACTGTGATACTGAATGGTTTGCCTTGGAAACGAACAGAGATCATTCTGTCTTTTTTGAGATTGCATCCAAGTACTGCATTTTAGACTCTTGTGGACTGTGGTGGCTACTCCATTTCTTCTAAGGGATTCTTGCCCACAGTAGTAGATATAATGGTCATCTGAATTAAATTCACCCATTCCAGTCCATTTTAGTTCACTGATTCCTAAAATGCTGACATTCACTCTTGCCATCTCCTGTTTGACCACTTCCAGTTTGCCTTGATTCATGGACCTAACATTCAGGTTCCTCTGCAGTACTGCTCTTTATAGCATCAGACCTTGCTTCCATCACCAGTCACATCCACAAGTGGGAATTGTTTTTGCTTTGGCTCTATCTCTTCAGTCTTTCTGGAGTTACGTCTCCAGTGATCTCCAGTAGCATGTTGGGCACCTACCGACTTGAGGAGTTCATCTTTCAGTGTCCCATCTTTTTGCCTTTTCATACTGTTCATGGGATTCTCAAGGAAAGAACACTGAGATGGTTTGCCATTCCCATCTCCAGTGGACCACATTTTGTCAGAACTCTCCACCATGACCCATCTGTCTTGGGTGGCCCTACACAGCATGGCTCATAGTTTCATCAAGTTAGACAAGAGCCAGCTATATAAGTACTTAAATCCCCTCCCTCTTGGACCTCCCTTACACCCACCCCCTCCATCCCACCCATCTAGGTCATCACAGAGCCCCAGTACAATTTCATATTTCCATTTTAATTCCTGACACCTACAGTCAGTGTTAGGGTAGTATCTCTGTGTGCTGAGTCAACCATTTTCATTTTCTAAATCCATATTCTCCCTCTTTCCCTTTGTTCTTAACAGAAACAGCCCATATCCTCCTCACAAAAACAAGCACGTTGGAACATACCCTATCTCAGAGATTGATAGGGCTTGGGCTCTCATAGAATCTGAGCCTAGAATCTATTTTTTACTCCATTAACTCATGTAAAAGCAAATTTTTTTCCCCTAATTGGGTAAAAAGTTAAGTGAGAAATTATAAAACAGTTTTGGGTTTTTTTTTTTTTTTTGCTTTTCAGGGTTTTTATATTAATATGGGATATTGTTACAGCACTAGCATGTAGGAATTATTACTCATCCTTTATACCTTTAAATATTTAAGTCTTAATACTAATGCTGAAAATGCATTAAACTGCCCTTTTCCTTCATAGGCATTTGGCACAAACCAAGAGGATTATGCAAGTTACATTATGAATGGTATCATCAAATGGGGTGATCCAGTTACTCGAGTTCTAGAAGATGGGGAACTTCTGGTTCAACAGACTAAAAACAGTGACCGCACACCATTGGTCAGCGTCCTCTTGGAAGGTGAGAAAAAGTGATGAGATGGCATCAAAAGTTTTTGTTGTTTTTTTTAAAAGCACTTACACAAAACCATTTAGCACATTCCAGAAAACTGAATTTTCATTTCTAAACTTGTNATTGTTTTGGGTTTTTTTTTTTTTTTTTTTTTTTTTGCTTTTCAGGGTTTTTATATTAATATGGGATATTGTTACAGCACTAGCATGTAGGAATTATTACTCATCCTTTATACCTTTAAATATTTAAGTCTTAATACTAATGCTGAAAATGCATTAAACTGCCCTTTTCCTTCATAGGCATTTGGCACAAACCAAGAGGATTATGCAAGTTACATTATGAATGGTATCATCAAATGGGGTGATCCAGTTACTCGAGTTCTAGAAGATGGGGAACTTCTGGTTCAACAGACTAAAAACAGTGACCGCACACCATTGGTCAGCGTCCTCTTGGAAGGTGAGAAAAAGTGATGAGATGGCATCAAAAGTTTTTGTTGTTTTTTTTAAAAGCACTTACACAAAACCATTTAGCACATTCCAGAAAACTGAATTTTCATTTCTAAACTTGTTCGTGATCTGAAAATCGCAATCCATTCTGTGTTCCAGTATTGTGCACAAATTTAAATTTCTTGGAGTAGAACGTTACTGATGATTGATAGCAACTCATTTTCTTATAGGACTGTATCTAAGTTTCTGTGTTACTTAATAGACTCTTAGGATTCAACATATTACTCAAAACAGTTAAATAAATATTCACTGAGTACTTACTGTGTTTTAGGCGTTGAATTGGTTGTGGGAGACACAAAGACATTCACAGGGATCAGTCTGGTCATAAAAAAGGCCTAACTACCATGTTTGTGTGTAAGGGTATATGAATGCAAGTCAGCTTGCCCAGAAGTGGCCAAAGAAACTGTTCAGTGTGGACTTTTAAGGATCAGTGAGGGTTTCACCAAGTAGATAAAAAAGGAAGGACGTTCTATTCTCCAGTTATTTTTTATAGTTATTAGTAGAACAACAGAAAAGTTCAGTGAGTCCACACGACAACAGATCTAGTTCTTTCCAAAGGTCTGAGGGTGAGGGCTCCCGGAGAAACACATTAAGCCAAGACCTGGAGGATGAGGAGAAGCTGGCTGGGCAGAGTAACTGGAAACAGTGTTCTAAGCAGAGGGACCAGTGTATGAAAAAGCCCGGGGTTGTAAGGAGACTGAAACAGAAAGGGAGACTGGCTAAAACTTGAGACTGAAGAAGTAGACAGGAGCCAGTTCATGCAAAGCCTAGTAGACCACATTAATGATTTAGACTATTATCTGAGGGGCAATGGGAGCCATTTGTAGGGTTTTTAGCACTGAAGTGACATGATCAGATTTATATTTTCAAAACATCATGACCACTTTGTGATAGAGAGTGGATTAGAGTGGTGAAAATATTAATATACAGGAAAGACCAGTGGTAAGAAGCAGTTGCAGTAGTCTTAATGAGAACTGATTATAGTTTGAAGCTACATAGTAGTAGAAGAAATGGAGTCATGTAGACTATTTTGAGGAATATTTAGGAGGTAGACTAAAAGAGACTTTATAATAATTATTGATTAAGTATTAAGCATAATGAAGCTAACATTCTTTGAACTCTTAACTGTTTGCCAGTCACTCTACTAGCACTTTACACATACCTTCTCATTTAAACCCACTTTAGTCCTTCAAGGGTAGATGCTGCTGTATCTGTATTTTGTAGATGAGGAAACTGATGGAATATAGAGAGAAGTGTCAAACATGATCCCCAGGTTTCTGTCATTCAGGGCTGGTGAATGATGTTGTTTACTAAGAGTGGGAGCTCTAGTAGAGAAGTTCATTTCAGAAACAAAGATCACTAGTTCATTTCTAGACACATAAGTTCAAAGTTCCTATAGGATGATTGAGCTTCTCTGGCGGCTCAGCAGTAAAGAATCCATCTGCAGTGCAGGAGACGTGGATTCAATCCCTTTGTCAGGAAGATCCCCTGGAGAAGGAAATGGCAACCCACTCCAGTATTTTTGCCTGGGAAATCCCATAGAGAGAGGAGCCTGGCAGGCTGCAGCCCATGGGGTTGCAAAAGTCGGACATGACTGAGCGACTAAACAACAAATATCTTCCTTAAACACCCTGAGTCACTGAATTAGTTCTACTCTATGGGATAATTGAATGGAAAATGTTGAGTAGCCCATTGGATATGTAGGTCTGTGCTCAGAAGACAAGTCTAACTAGCAGTATACATTCATGAGTTGTCAGATGTAGACTATTGTCCGGGGGAAGGCAGTGGCACCCCACCCCAGTACTCTTGCCTGGAAAATCCCATGGACGGAGTAGCCTGGTGGGCTGCAGTCCATGGGGTCGCAAACAGTCGGACAGACTGAGCGACTTCACTTTCACTTTTCTCTTTCATGCATTGGAGAAGGAAACGGCAACCCACTCCAGTATTCTTGCCTGGAGAATCCCAGGGATGGGGGAGCCTGGTGGGCTGCCGTCTGTGGGGTCACACAGAGTCGGACACAACTGAAGTGACTTAGCAGCAGCAGCAGCAGCAGACTATTGTCCAATCCATGGGAGTGGATGAAGTCACTTAGAGAAAGGGAAGGTTGAGAAGGAAGAGGGGTCTGGGACTGATCTCTGAGGTGTTGGAGGACTAAGTAAAGCAGGAAGAGTTGACAAAGGAGATTGAGCAAGAATAACCAGAGAGTTAAGAGAAGGAAAAGGGAACATGCTGTCACAGAAGCCAAGAAAGGAATTTAAATAAAGAAGAGAGCTGTCTATTGTATCGAATACTCCTAAGAGGCCAACGGATTACAAGGTTGGATTTGGTGAGATCGAGGTCATTGGTGGCCCTGATGGGAGCCTGTGCCATGTAATGGGAATGGAAGCCATGAGGTTGGTTTGAGGATGTTTGGAAGGTGAGTGAAGGCAGCTGGAGTAGATGATTGTTTAGGGAGGTTCCATTTTGAAGGGACAAGGCAGAGTAGTGTTGAAAGTAGTGAAGTCAAAGAGTCTTTTTTATTAAACTGTCAGTAGCCTAGAGCATGTTTAAATGCTATTGAAAAGGCGCCAGGGAAGAGGGAGGGGTGAAACACAGGGGGAGAGGGTACAATTGATAATGTCAGATTTCTGAGAAGATGGGAAAGAATAATTGATCAGTTTATGGGTGGGAGAGGGGCACATCTTTTATTACACAGAAGGGAAGGAGGAGTTGTCTAAATACAGGTGAGTTTATAGATTTGATTGCCTTCAGGAGAAGACCTGAGTCTTTAGTTTTCTAGCCTGGTGGCTCAGCAATAAAGAATCTACCTGCAGTGCAGAAGACGCAGAAGACCTGGGTTTGATCCCTGGGTGGGGAAGAGCCCTTGGAGAAGGGCCTGACAACCCACTCCATTATTCTTGCCTAGAGAATCCCATGGACAGAGGATCTTGGCAGGCTTCAGTTCATAGGATCGCAGAGTCGGACACACCTGAAGCAACTGAGCAGGGGCAGTTTTCCCTGCCCCTAATATCATCTCCTAAGAAGATTGTTTTTTGTTTTTCTTTTTTTGGTCAGACAAATGATTTGATAGAACTAATAAGTACTGATATGCATTTGAATGCATTCTCTTTTTTTTTTTAAAGAAGCAAAAACCTTGCATTTTGTATATTTAGCCAGAAGCTTGAAAGATTAAGGTTATGTGACAAAGAAAGAAGGAATATATTTCATCATACTTTTGAGAAATGCTAATCAGTTTGTTTAGTTGCTAATAAGAGAAAACATGTCTGCCATGAAATTGTGTCGGGAAATGTTAATGAGCAGCTGGTTGAGGCCTCAGTACTTTGTGGATAAAAGTTTAAACTTGTTTGGTTCTCCTTTGCTTAGGTTGGCTTTTTTCCCCTGACTTGTTCTTGTCGTTATGCAGGCCCTCCTCACAGTGGAAAGACAGCTTTAGCTGCTAGGATTGCAGAGGAATCCAACTTCCCCTTCATCAAGATCTGTTCTCCTGATAAGATGATTGGCTTTTCTGAGACAGCCAAGTGTCAGGCCATGAAGAAGGTATCGAGATTTTTTACTTTCATTTTGACTTCCTACCTTTCAGATGTATGTGTACATATATATTTATCTTTGCACATGTATATATGTAGACACACACGTGTATATATATATATATATAAGCCATAACAGTTATGTTCTTCTCAAGTGAAATTATCAGCAGAATTTAGGGGGAGGGAAACAGTGACTGTTTTAGATATAGTATTTAACTTTGTAATGTATTGTTATTAAAGTACCTTTATCTTCCAGATTATGCTTTACTTAGTATGTATTAGGATTATTTTTCATTTCTGAAGTTTGTATCAACTGAAAGGTCTGAGTTAAGTGTGTTTGAGTAGAGTGGAGCAAATTCATTTAGGATTTTTTAAGTTCTCTCGTCAATCTGCAAAATCAGACTAGGGTCAGTTAAGTTGACTATATTGTTTGGGAAAGAACAAAGTTATATCATTGGAAAGATATTCTCAAAACCCCTACAGAAAGATGGTGATGTCTTAGATAATAATCAGCGTCCACTTGGCAGACCTAGGGTGGGTGGTCCTCGTCTCTGCGTTTCTCCAAGTACCACTTGTCACCTTCTTAGCATGGCCGCTTTGAACCACTGGTGAAAGTTACAACAACATAGAATAGGATCCTAGCACTGAAAGACCTCTCAGATCATCTGGTTCATTGCTTTTACATTCAAGCAAGTACCGTGTTAAGGCATCTAGGATAGTAGGTGGTTGCTCATTAAAAACAAACAACGAAAATCAGTGTTGAACACTCCTAATGCTGTTTCACCTCACTTGGTTTTCACTGATATTCTGATTTTGCATACTCCCAGACTGAAGAAAGGTCAGAGTTTATATACCTAGTTGAAGTATTTCTTTTACTTAAACTTTTTTTTTCATGCTTGATTTTTTTATAGATAAGAACTGACTATAAGTTAAAGTTTAAAAAGATGTGAGAAAGCCAGGGGCCTTCCCTGGTAGCTCAGCTGGTAAAAAATCTGCCTGCCAGAGTAAGGGAAGAGAATCTTGAGAATGGAACTGCTACCCAGTAAAGACAGCTCAGGTGTGCTTTTACCTCGTTCCTAGGCCCTCACTTTATACAGATGTAGGATAGAATTACCTATTTCTTTAGGGAAGAGATTGAAGAGGAAAATACATTTTTTGAAAAGCAAACTCCCCCAAAATGTAAGTTTGAGAAGTTAGTCTCATGTTTGGCCAGCAGCAGAAAATCATTTGTGTCGACTGCTTGAAATGGATGGAGGAGGCAGAGCTTGGAGCAGGATTCCAGCCCTGCACACTGAATCGTCGAGATAAATATTCTGCACAGGGTCATTAAAACTGAGGGTGAAAGTGAGAGAAATGTTGTTGCCTGACACGAAAAGAACTTAAATATCATAAGACAGAATACTGGTGTCTGAGATGAAACCAGTAGTATCTGTCGTTCCTGGGAAGACCTGGACAGAATCTCTAGGACCAGTAACCTCCCTCATGTAGATCGGGTTGCTGTTCTTTTTGTTTTTTGTATTTTTTATAATGTTTCCCTCTAAAGGGAACCCTTAAACCATTTCTTTTGGTGAAAAACTTAAACAGCCCTTGCACTCCATAGCCACTGAACCTCCCATTTAATTGAACAGCTGATTCTGTATTTTCCTAACTCCATCTATCTCTTATGGTAAAGTGTCTGTCCACAATGCGGGAGGCCCGGGTTCGAGCCCTGGGTTGGGAAGATCCCCTGGAGAAGGAAATGGCAACCCACTCCAGGACTGTTGCCTGGAAAATCCCATGGACAGAGGAGCCTGGTAGAGTACAGTCCATGGGGTCGCAAAGAGTCGGACACAAGTGAGCAACTTCACTACTAAAAGTAGTCTTCTGTGCAGATGGTAATTTACTCCATTGCTTTTCACCAGCTGCCAGGTTCTACCTCAGATGTACTCTGAGATGTGGGTGGATGGTCCTAGTCTTTTCTATAAAGTTTTTTTGAAAGTATTTTAGGCTCCTGCACATCAAAGCAGCTTTGTAAGTGTGAGATATTATCATTTTTATTATTTCAATCTCTTGCAAATTGACTTGAGGGGGGAAGGTAATATGTGCTGATTTTAGAGGCTTAAATGGTTAAATTAATGACTTAATAACTTATGATTTAATCTTTAAATTGTTGCAGCCTTTCAAGGTAAGGTTTCAGATGAGTGGAAGGCTAAGGAGTATAAAAATGTGTCTATACCAGCTTACTTAAAATCGTTTGGATTCATGAATCACTGTCTGGATCAGCTGTATACTCTTAAAGTTGCAAAAAATATTTCTGTTTCAGCAATATAGTAAATTCATATTGAGACTTTTGAGTTTTCCTTGGAGAAAAATATTATTCTCTGTGACTAAAGAACAGAATGGAGAAAAGAATGAAGCAGAGGTGTCTTAGAAATTTATTAGAAATACTGCAGAATCTTTCCCTGCAAATAGTTTTCACATTGTTGCCTAATGATAGCTTGACAAAAGCCTGAGGGCTCAGACCCATCTAAAGGTGCTCGGTCTTCCAGTTTGCTTTTGAAAATGAAATACAAATGCCATTCTTTAGACGTTCTAGTCTACCTCCCACCTTTGTTCTCTTCCCTTCATTTTTTAATGGAAAGCCGGTGTCTTTCTTTTTTCCCCAAAGCACAAATAATTTATAATTTTTTAAATCATTCTGGAGAAGACAGTTCTTTCCTTTTAGGTACATCCTCCCCACACCCAAATTGTAGCTTTTCCCAATTTCAAAAATAATTTTAAAAATGCAGAAAAGAACACAGAAGAAAATAAAGTCCGTATTTGTTCTTCCATCTTCTTCTCAGACACACATACACACAATGTATTATGTATTGGTGATCACATTGGACATGTTGTTTTTTTTTCACTTACTATAAAATTTTTTCATTGTCATTAAAATTCATCTGAATGTTATGTTAAATTAATAGCTGTGTACTGTCCATTTAAATATTCCTTTTTTGTTGAACATTTAGATTGTTTCCAAGTTTTTTCACAATTATAAACAGTATTCTGTAGAACTCTCATTTGTGGCTATTTCGTCACTGAGTCGTGTCCGACTCCTTTGTAGCCAACCAGGCTCCTCTGCCCGTGGGATTGTCCAGGCAAGAATACTGGAGTGAGTTGCCATTTCCTTCTCTAGAACTTCCAATGACTGCCCCCATTTTCTTATTACATTTTTCTGAGAGTAGCATCAGAATTTACTGGCCGAGAATTTGGACTTAGGTTTCTAGTAGACCTGAATTTTAATCCCAGGTCCACTGCGCTTACCAGCTCTAAGTCACTTAACCTGTAAACCTCTATTTTCTCATCTACAAAATGAGGATAATATTAATAGGTGCCTCATAGGATTGTTATGAGAATTAAATGAGATGGTGATTTTTGTGCTGTATCATACAGTGTCTTAGGATATAATATGTGCTCAATAAAGTATAGTGGTTATTCTTACTTATCATTATTATTACACATACATTTCTGGTTATTTCCTTAGGATGAATTCTCAGAGCTGAGATTGCTAAGGTAAAAATGTTAATGGGTGTAAATTTATGATAAATATTGCTATTAAAAGTTATGTTAAAATATTCACGTTTATAAAACCTACTTCTTAAGAAAGTTGTGCCAATTTATACTCGCAGCCGCATCATATATCAGTTTCCTTGGACTGTTGCCCATAATATCTTTATATATCATTTTACTGCTTGGTTTTGTTACATAAACCAAGAGTTTTTGGTTTATTAGGCTCACTTTAATGAGTATCTAAGATTAAGATACTTAACTTTCAGACCTTTAATTACAATTAAGCTATTGCTTCTTATTCACATATAAATTCTGGTGCTAAAATATATGAAAGTAGTTTATGCTCAATTCAATTCTACTTCTTAATTTCCTTAATAAATCCTTTCTCTGTGTAGGTAAACTCCTCAATACTAGCAAACTCTGTATGAGGTATTATTCTCACATTCTGTTGGGGAGGAGATACTATATGTTCCCTTAAGATAGTTGAAGTGTTTACAGATCTTTCTCTTCTCCCGTATTTTGTTTTTGTTTTCCCAACATTATTCTGTTCAAAAATTTTAATTTCTTTATCCACTTTTGCATCTATACTTAAAAAAAAAAAACTATTTGCTAGTTCTGTTAATGGCATTAAATGAAAAAAATAACAATGCAGTAGATCTTGATTTTAACTAGTATGCTTTCTGAGTATACAGTCAGTACAGAGATGAAATAGGACAGTCTGATGTGATTACATTGTTTGAACAAAATCGAGTAAAAAATTTGCGATTTCTAAAACTATACCCGTTAGTAAGGTCATATAGTCTTGTTTTTAAAAGGAACTGAAAATTAATGGAAGACATTTTCCTTTCCACTAGCTTTGCAAGAAAGAAATAATCTTCTTTGAATATCCTCCTGTAAATCCCACTGCAAATTGTAGTCTGCACAGAGCAGAATCATGGTGCCTAATCCTCCTCTTTTCATGGTTTAGTCCATACAAAGAGCGGAACTGGAAATTGGATCTTTTGACAGCAGTTACTAAGCAACAGAATTTGGATGTTTTTGGTTAACATCCTAATATATCATGTAGCTGATTTGTTGAAGATTGTGCTTGCAGTAACTGACAAGTGGACACCCTGTAAGTGACCACAGGTCCCTGTACTGCTAGGGGTCGGGGGGCGGCAAGCATTTGTTCTTTTTGTTTAATATACTTTGTCTTCTGACGATTGTATCTGTCTGGCACGCAAAAGAGGATTGTGCAGCTCTTCAGTAGAACTTAACTTTCAGACCTTCTGACTTCTTATGTTATTAAAGATATCCCAGTCTGTCTCTTATATTTTGTGAAACTGTAAGAATTTTTCCTGATAAGCAGGGAGAACAAATAAGGGAATTTGAGGTCATTTCCAGGAAGCTTGAGTGCTTTGCCAAAAGTTTAGGTCCACTTCCTGAGTCAGTTTCATTAGAAGACAGCTAATGTTTGCTTGGTCTACTCCCAAGTTATTTTTAGAAACGAGAGATTATTACTGATAGCACCGATTTGAATTTGCTCACTTACATTTTTATGTGCTACCAAATATGATTAGAGTATGCTTTCAACTAATTGCTGACAGATTTACTACATTGGGGATTTTCTAAGTCATCAAATTCCTACTGTCAACAGATTCCTACTAACTCAGTACTTCATGCCAACCACTTCTGAACTGAGGTGAACTCTTTCAGCCCCGAAAGAACCAGAGAATTTGGCTTCACTTAACCTCAGAGCCCTAAAGAGGTTCTAGGAAATGGAGGACAGACTCTATCTGGAGTACACTTTGCTGGGGTTTGTGATTCTCAAAGGCTGGGATTAACGTGGAGCTAACGCTGGCATGTTCCCATTTGCATTCATGTAGACTCCAGAGGCTGCAGCTGCTGCCCCTCCCCTATACACAGGTGTTCCCAGCTCGTGAAGATTCCAGGAGTGGGCTCAGTGCCTTGAGAGCTCGCGGCACCATCAAGGTCCATGACCAGACCTGCTCCCAAGCCCTCAGTAACAGGAGCTCCATACCTCCTTTCACAGTGCATCCAGCATGCTCCTGCCACAGGCCCAGGCTCCCCACGTTTTAGGTCGTCTCTCATGACCCACAGCCTGCCTTTGCACACAAGAGAGGAGTCACCAAAGAGGTCCATGATGACAGTCCCCTTATGTCCACAGCTAAGTAGACTGTGGGATTTTGTGATTTCCAGAGAGTCTTCATCTTCTAGGGTAGCTCTCGTTTGTGCCCTGTTGACTGTTGTCACTCTTCGCCACACTCTTTTTCTTTCTTCCATTCTCCCCATTCTTTTCTTCAGCCTTCTCTTTCAGACTTCTCACCTGACTCTCAGAATACATATATTCTGATAAGTTTACATGCTCTAGGAAACTCCCTGATAGAGCTGGGAAAACCGTATCCTCGTTTGCTATGTGCAGTCATGGTTTTTATCTGTTTTTCTAGCAGCTCCCCTCTTTCAAGTATCCTACTTTGCACGATATCTTCTGTGATCCCCTACTGATAACCTCTCCAGCAGGAAAAACTTGAGCATCATACTTTCATCTTACTCCATGAAAGGATCAGAATTTAAGTTAATTTTTTAAAGATTCTGTAAGATACCCGCAGTAGCCCCAGCTTCAGCCCACCTGGCTAAATGTTGTTTTGGCTTTTGGTCTGGAGAAAGCACTGTGTATTCACCGGGTGCTATTACTGATGGCAAGTTTAGCACTTCAGTTGTGTCTGAGCTGGGGCAGTTTGTATAGTTTTACTTTTTCTGCATCTCTCCTCCTCTTGGGGTTTATCTGTCTGCAGTTATGGGAGAACTTCCCCACTCAGTATGTAAATATCTCAGATTTTAATCTGGCAGCTAATTGCATATACTTGCCAATGGAATCCTGATATCTCCTTATTTAGCATGGGGCCAGGAAGCCAAAAATGGAAGAGGCTGAGACGACTAGGCAGAAACGTGGATTCAGGAGAATAGTGGTGACCTTATCGTACACTTGTGACTACCTGTGGGAAAGAATGTGTGTGAGAGAAGTGAAAGATGTGTGTGTATTTAAATTAAAGCAGAGTCAACTGAAACTGGTCAAGTTACAACTGGAATTGCATAGCCTTTGTCTTGGTTAGTATGTTGTTAAGAGAGTTAGCTGTGAGTACTCCTCTCCCCATGGTAGTAATTAGTACATTAAGAACGGTCTGTAAAAAAAAAAAAAAAAAAACTACATTAAAGGCTGTAGGTATATTCTTCTAAAATGTTAGAGGTAGCCCATGCAGTCAGCTGTGAAATGATTTGAAAAGCTTTGTGAATCACAGTATCTGAGATAAATTGGTGAAAATTTATCATTAGTTCAGACCCCAGCAATGTCCTAAGTGATGTTGATAAGCTCTATAAGCTTTGGGGAGGAAGAGGGGCCGATTCAGAGAAAGTGTAGGACTACTGTAGTAGCCCATCCACAATGTCCTGGGCCCCTGTGACTCAAATGCACGACACGACAGTCTGTCAGACAGAATGATATGCTTGCATCAAAGCCCTTCATATCAATAGAATTCTGAGCAAATGTTTTAAAAGAGCCAAGCATTATTTTTAATGACTTCTAGAAATCACCTGAGTTTGCCACATTGGCTGCTGTTAGTCCAGTCTTCAAAAAAGAGCAAAGAACCACAGTGGAACAGCTTCTAAACTTTTCCATTGTCTCTTCCATTTCTCCTCTGTTTCATCCCTCACCCGCTACTCCCCATACACACGGCGCCAATGC
This sequence comes from Oreotragus oreotragus, assembly GCA_006410675.1. Taxonomy (NCBI): domain Eukaryota; kingdom Metazoa; phylum Chordata; class Mammalia; order Artiodactyla; family Bovidae; genus Oreotragus; species Oreotragus oreotragus. The sequence goes on along the minus strand of SJYX01019712.1, from coordinate 613,167 downwards.
TGACCCCTACACGGTGCCAATGCTGACCCCTCTTCCTTTTAGTTCTTACAAACTGTGTTAGTTTCTGCAGTGTTCCTAGATTTTCTCTGTGCCTCCTTATAATTGATATGCTCTGCTTAGAACACTTTCTCCCCTCTTTCCCAGTGAATTGTTCATCCTTCAGTTCTCAGCTTAAATGTCACTTCCTGAATTTAGACCATCATCAATTTCATAAGCTCTTACATCAGTCACAATAGGCTAAATTATGCTGCGATAATGAATAGGCCCCAAAATCTCAGAGGTTTTAATAATCTCAACTACAGAGGTTATTTCTTGCTCACACTACATATCCACCATAACTCAAGAGAGGAAGCTCTGCTGCAGCTTCTCAGAGGCTCAAGCTAATAGGTAATAGTGGCTCCGTTGCACGTGTGATTCTGTGATAGCCAAGGCAGGAGAATGACCCAAGCCTTGGCTCCTGAAGCTCCTTTCAGAAAGTGAAATACTCCGCTCCCATTTCAGTCCAAGGGAAACCCCGTAATCATCCCTGACTCAAGAGGGGTTGAGAAAGTGCAGTCTGACCACGTGCCAGAAAGAGTAGGATGTGCATGGTGTCACCCCGGACCCCACAGCTCCTGTGCTGTGCAGCCGCATCCTCTTGTATCTCCGCTAACATTATCACGCTGTGCTTCATCATAGTTACAAGTGACCTTAGTTATTACTCTCTCCATTGCCTTCACTAGTGCTTGACACATGATATGAATTTAAAAATATTTGTTAAATGAGTTAACAGAACAACACTCCAAGATTCAGTCCTTGGCCCTTTTTGCTACTTCTACCGTTTCTCCTTGAAGACTTCTTCCCTCTCGTGGTTTCAGCATTATGAGATGTCCATACTCTGACTTCAGTCATGCATCTCCAACTACTTCCCTGATAATGTCTACTTGAGTTTAATGCATAAATTTCATTGTATTCCTTCAGTAAGCATTTATTGATCACTTTCTGATAAGGCATCGTATTAAGTGACATGGATACAGAGATAAATACAACAGTACTTGCCTTCAAAGAACTAGCAATCTGGTGTAATATAGGGAAGAATACTATGAATCCGTAATATATACACAATACAAACTGCTATACTGAAGGAGAAGAGAGGCAAGTAACTTAGGACAAGATGAAAGTAGAACTTTGTGTTGTTTCAGCCATTGAATCCATTGAGCAGATAAGATTACTAAATACTCTTCCATGCTGGGTACAGGGGGGTAACATGAATAAAGGTTTTATCCACCTCACAATCCAGTGAGGAGACAGATGGCTAAGGATGAAAGGGTGGATGACTTATGGGTACAGGGGATGGTGCAAAGGAAAGCAGCAGAGGCTTTCTTTCCCACATGTATGCAGCAGATGTTTATTAGGCACCAGTGAAGCATCAGACCCTGAACACATAATGCTAAAGAAGACAGCTCCTACCTTAAAGAATATACAGTGTGTTAGAGAGAAACTTACCATGTAGATTGTCACATGAGTTGACATTTTGCTTTTGGGTTTATTTTTGTTGATGAGGTTTTTTTGGGTTATTTATTTATTTATTTTTGCGTCTTTGAAAGTGACTTTTGAGCCTAGAAAAGACCACGTGTAGCTAGTCAGAGGTCTAAAAAATTAACATTCAACATATTAAAATTATATAATTTAAAATCGTTTTTCAACACAAAAGAAAACTTAAACTTTAAAAAAGTCCACTTATTTTATTCTATTTATAAGTCAAGTAAAAGGTAGCTCAAGAAGAGATTTTTACAACTTCAGTTTCTTTAAATATTTTAAACTGTATTTAGACATTTAAAATGTTTTATTTTCTCTTTGAAGTACTTCAGTTGTTTAACAAACAAAACATTCTAAGTTTCAAAGTAAATCTATAATTACATTTATTTAATAAAATTAACAATATGGAGGCATAGTGGTAAAGAATCTGCCTACAAGTGCAGGAGAAGCTAGAGACATTGGTTCAATATCTGGGTTGGGAAGATCCCCTGAAGTAGGAAATGGCAACCTGCTCTGGTATTCTTGCCTGGAAAATTCCATGGACAGAGGAGCTTGGCGGGCTACAGTCCATGGGGTTGCAAAGAGTCAGACATGACTGAGCACACACATACATACACACACACACACAATAATATAATTACGGTGAATCTCAGATTACTATTTGCAAGGCTATTAAAGTTATACTTCACCTTCCAGCATTAAAGTTTATCAAAATTAATTAGTCAGCTGCATGTTTTAAATTGAACTAGCAAGGCTAATCTATTAGTCTAACGTAGTAAATTTTCTTAATTGTCACAAATGCTTTAAAGACCACGTATTCACAGGTTGTCTTTAAACATAATATGAAAAAGATTAATATTGTAGGTTTAATTTACTTTGTTCCTGTACCTAATTTTTTTAAATTATTTATCTTTTTAAAATATAAATTTATTTATTTACAATATTGTATTGGTTTTGCCATACATCAACATGAATCCGCCACAGGTATACATGTGTTCCCTGGACTCCCCTCCCTCCTCCCTCCCCGTACCATCCTATTCTTAATCTTCTATAGTTAAAAGGTACCCAGTAAGGAATATCATGCTACTACCAAGCAAAATCAGGAGAGTGGTGGTTACCATCTTGGTGCATTGAGGTTACTCATCAGTCAGATTGGACTGGAATACAGGGATTAATTCTTAGCAATGACACCAGTGGGCTACACTGAGCGCTGGAATAGAAACCGACAACATTTACAAAAACGCTGGTCTCAAGGCTTTGAGCACTTATAGTCAACTTAAAAAAGAATTAATTCTTCTGTCTGGCTTGAAATTGCTGCTTCCTTGCCAGGATATAACAACCTCCTTCACTGCTTGCTTAATTTCCATTTATTGGGCTATCTTAATTCACTCTCATCTTTTGTCTAGTTCTAATGATGCCTCTATCTGATATTTTATACCTAATTTTAATTCTTTTGTAGACACTTTGACTGTTACAGTCTGATTTGAGCTGACAGAATTCTCTGCTTTCAATGTTATTCCTGTTTGACAGAGCCACAATTGCTACTACTAATAAAATGACATTCAGTTTTACCCTGCACATTCCTGTGGCTCCATTTAGCCCTTGCATCACAGCACTGAAGTCATGCCCCTGACAGAAAGAGGAGAGACCATTGTGATAAACTTGATGGATTTGTCAGTTGATTAATTCCAGTTTTTCCGAGCATGTCCCAGTGTGACGCATCCAGCCCTTGGAGCTGAAAGCCTCCCTCATGGTCAGCTGTGATCCTGCATGCTGCAACTGCTGAAGCCTGTCCACCACCCATCCCCTCTCGCTGCAGCTAGAGAAAGCCCTCACAAAGCAACAAAGACCCAGCGCAGCTGTAAAGAAATAAAACTTTTTTTAAAAAAGAGTAGAAATATTGGGTGTTTTACTGTTTTGGGACGGGGGGCGGGGGGTGGGCATTGGTCAAGAATTAGCTAAATTTTATCTTCTTGGAAATTCTTGTAATTTTTGAGGATAGTGAGATAATCCATGGTTTTGCTTTTCTTCTAGATCTTTGATGATGCATACAAATCCCAGCTCAGTTGTGTGGTTGTGGATGACATTGAGAGACTGCTTGGTGAGTCATCACTTCTGCCATTGTACTATCCTTGCCACATTACAGCTGCTGCTGCTGTTGCTAAGTCGTTTCAGTCATATCCAACTCTGTGCGACCCCATAGATGGCAGCCCACCAGGCTCCCCTGTCCCTGGGATTCTCCAGGCAAGAACACTGGAGTGGGTTGCCATTTCCTTCTCCAGTGCATGAAAGTGAAAAGCGAAAGTGAAGTCGCTCAGTCGTGTCCGACTCTTAGCGACCCCATGGACTGCAGCCTACCAGGCTCCTCCATCCATGGGATTTTCCAGGCAAGAGTAGTGGAGTGGAGTGCCATCACCTTCTCCAACATTATAGCTAGTGTCTCACAAATTACAAGAGAAAATACAGGTGTTTATAATCCATAGGGCAATAGAAACAGCTTTATCTAATAAGGAAATATAACTTCTCTTATATCTGAAGTCAGCAGTGTTATCAGTGGTAAATATGCCTTATGACCATAATTATAAGGATCCATGTCTCATATTTTGTATCTTCCACAAAGTTCCCTGACTATAATAAATGATCAGTAATTTTCATTGATGGATATATTTGCTATATTCTATCTCAGAGCTGCCTGTAGCTCAGAGGTTCCATTTGCTAACTGGGTCAGACCTAAGGAAAGAAGAGCTTAGGGTTGGAGTGAAATCTACAAGTTAGCAGTAACACTTGGGGCAGAAGTTGTCTGCTGTCTGTCTCAGTTTCCATTCAGATAAAGCAGAGACTGTATTCTCTTCCTTAGTTATCCCACAGAGTAAATGTAAAGACAGAAATGAGATAATGTTGTGAAAGTTAAAAACATTCTGAAAGTTACAAGTGCCCTACAGTAATTTTAAACAATACCTATTAAACATTTCCTGTGTTTAAATGCACTGCTATAGAATACAAAGATAAATAAAACAGTCCCTGTACTCAGCTCATAAGATGTATTCCACAAATAAATGCCAAAACAGTGTTGTTACTCTTATTATTTCTGCGCACAAAGTAGATTAATCTGGGATAAATTCATTATAAGAATTGCTCAGGATGCTGTAACAAAATTGATTGAAATTGATCCCATCTGGTAACTTAATAAATATATGAAGATACTACCAATGCCTGGTTAACTAACCCCCTTCTTCCTTAAGGGGTCTATAATGGTGTAGTAATGATTTCATATTAACTGTTCCCTCATGATTTTGACTTATTTTATGTCCTCTATGATCTATTTTCCTGTTTCCTAAGGCAGTGTTTGTTATAAAACAAAGTAGGTATACGTAAGAGGTCTTCTTAAATAGATAGTTTTATCTGGTGACCTGGGTTTTGGATCTGCTTTGATACATTTCATCTCAGTTTCTGGGATTATTTCTTTAAAAGCTTTTGGGCACATACTCATAGCTCTGCATAAATTCCTTTACCTAAACACAATTGAGATGTGTGGTCATAGCAACAGTACTATGTCAGGAATGTTTGCCCTCTGAGTATATTTTCACTTGTATGAATAGTTATTATCCGTCCATGTTGGTTCATTTATTTGGTAAGCATTTGCTGAGCCCTTACCACTGGTCTAGAATCATTAGGGCTTCAGAAAAATAGTAAGATGCTGTCATTATGACATACATCAGCAAAAATTAATATAAAGTAGAACATGCCATGTGTTCTGGGTTTTCAGAAAAAGGAATATCACTTTTGACTTCAGAGGGCTGTTGCTGGAAGGCAGCTCTAAGCACCAGGCAAGGGTGCACACGCGGTACGCAGAGAAAGCAGAAGGGGTAACATTTGTGCTGAATCTTGAAGGATGAATAGGAGCTTGACAGATAGAAAGTTGAGAAATTCACTGTTCTTCACCATCTGTGGGCCAGTCCGCACGGCTTTACCATCATTTCAGTTGTGCCAGAGTACCTTACTTCCGTTATTCCTACTTATTACTTCCCCTTCTGTCCATTTTCTAGTACCTTGTTTTGTTGCCTCGTGTAGTCATCTGTATTGCCAAGGTTAGCAGTAGCTTCTTGGAAATGTTTAGTCAATAGACCTGGGGATTTTTTTTTTCCCCCTTTAAAAAAAACTGTCTCTGAATATCAAAGATGTCTACACAAGAACAAAATGGATATTTAGAAGCTTTTTTCTTGTTATTGTTCGTTACACGACTTTTATTTAGGACTGTTTTTACTCTTGATGCAGAAAAATCTGTATGTTTGGAATATGTGCATATGTATATCGAATCCCTAAACACAGCAATGTTTCTCTTCCAGATTATGTCCCTATTGGCCCTCGATTTTCTAATCTGGTACTACAGGCTCTTCTTGTGTTACTGAAAAAGGCGCCTCCGCAGGTAAAAATAATATAAGGAACATTTTCACAGAGTTGTTCCAGTAAATTGTACAATGGTGCACTCTCTAAATAAGCAGATTATCAAAAACTTGTAAAATTCTCTTGTTGAAGGGATTTGCAAGGTCATCCAATCTGGCCTTCTATCTTAAGGTAAATAATTTTCTTAATCACTACTCTGAAGCAGAGAAGTTTTCCGTTGTTTTCTGAAAATCTCAAAATTCCAGTTTCAGTTAGTATTCTGTTTTGTTCCTTTATAAGTTCACCACCATATTACACATCCCTTCCCACCCCTTCTCCCATGAGCAATATTAATACATGATATTAATGTAGAAGTGATTAAATACATGTTCCCATTTGTTCCATCTTTCATAGATTTTTCTAAGAATTTGTATTTGGGGAAATTTATGTCCTGCAGAGAGTTTTGTTTATAGTTTTTACAGATGAGTTTGCATTTTCCTCATGTCACGTGGCACTTTTGAAGGGTGAGTTTATAGCCAGGATCTCGGTTCCCATGGTTCCATTTTTACTGACCTGGCTGTTGGAGACTGGTGATTTTGATAGCTTAACACATTTAAACTGACCTATGAGGGTTGGTTAAATATGTTAATTATGGAGAGGCTGCCAGAGCATGTTTGGCTATGACACAAGACATGAATTCTCTTGGTGGATTCTGCATGTTGTAATCTTGAAGAAATGCCAATCAAAGGCAGATACAAAGGGGAGAAGTACTAACTTAAAAAACTGTATGGGAATTCCATATTTGAAGTTAGAGACATAAAGTAAGTTGTATGGAAAATATTTAATGTTAAGCTGGTGAGTCTGATATTTAACAGTTAAAATTGTATGTGTGTATGTGTTAGAGCTAAAGGTAGAGGACTTGTCTTGATTTTCTAGAGTTTTTTTTCTTAGATTAGTGAAAAGAAATATAACCTACAACAATCTTGAAAACTTACTGCATATTTGCACTGTGAAGGATTTTTTACATCATTTTTCTGTAAACTCCCAATAGTTGAAGTTTTAAGTTATATTAAAGCTGAAAATAGAGAAGTGAGTGTTTTCAGAAATAAGTAGAGCATATTAACAGATGAATTCCAAAATCTTGAATAAAGACTTAGGAATAACTGTTTCTGTTTTATGAAAATAATTGTAAGACCTTTGAGGAAAGGAACATTATCTTATTACCATAATTAAAAAGTCAGGGGAATTCCCTGGATGTACACTGGTTAGGACTCTGGTCTCTCACTGCACCATTCAACCCTTGATCAGGGAACTAAAAAAAAAAAAAAAAATCCCACAAGCCATGTGGCATGGCCAAGGGGAAAAAAGTCAATAACAAGTGTTGGGATGCAGATGGAGAAATTGGATCCTTATACACTGCTGGTGGGAATAGGTAAACTGTGCAACCTTTGGGAAACAGTCTAGCACTCAGAAGCTTAAAGATAGAGTTACCACATGCCCTAGCAACTCTATATTTAGGTATATACCACACAGAAATGAAAATATATATCCACACAAGAACTTGTAATGAGTGTTCATGGAAACATTATTCATAATAGCCAAAAAGTGGAAACAACCCAAATGTTCATCAAATAAAATAAATGTGGTATATACATACAATGGAGGAGTATTCGGCATTTTACAAAAATGCTGAGTACTTGCTATAACATGAATGAACCTTGAAAGCATGATAAGCAGAAGAAGCCAGTCACAAGACTACATCTTGTGTGATTCCATTTATGTGAAATACCTAGAATTGGCACGTCTGTAGAGACAGAAAACAGGTCAGTATTTGCCTAAGACTGGAGGAGTGGGTGAGCAGAATGAGAGGTGCCTGCTGGTGGACACTGGGTTTCTTTGGGTCCTGATGAATATGTTCTAAAACTGAGTCCAGTGGTAGTTGCATGTATCTGCGCAATCTGCTAACAACCATTGAACTGTACAGTTTAAGTCAGTGTACTTTGTGTTAATAGGAGTTACATCTTAATAAAATGGTTACGATAGATAGTTTCAGAAGCTTAAATGAAGAAAGGAGGATTCTATGAAGAGCTGAATGTAAGGAGTAAGCGTACATGGCCCAGCTTGGGAGAAATCTTAGAAACAGGAGTTGGATCATTAGAAAGGGATGTGGAACGAATTTCCCTAAGGATTGGAAAGGAAGAATATAGGAACATGTAAGAAGTAAAAGGCAGATCTGGTTGCCTTAGTGATTGGAAGTGGCGGGGATTCTAATAAAATACCAGCCTGTCCTTAATCAGAATTGGGTGGTTCTGAGCTGGACTGCTAGATGACCTGCTGTGTAAGCGAGTCAGTGGCAGAAGAAACGAATGCTTAAGATATTTCTAGTTGGCATATATTTAACAAAATAAAAATGTGGTTTCTTTGTACCATCTTCCTTTTTAAATTAGTTTGTATCCTCTGAAGAACATAAGGGAGAATTTTTCAAGGTGATCCAGTGTCAAGACTATTTGTCATTCTGAAGTAGAAGCCTTCACTTTGCCAAAGCATTATCATGTAGGCTTTTCAGCTGTTTGCAGTTAAATATTAAAAGTATATGAATCCCAATGTTGTAGGGATGCGTAGACTTAGTAGAAAGCTATTATTTTATCACTGTCAAGGAAACAGAAAAGTTGTAGGTATTTTTCTTTAAAAAGAGGAACTGTACATGCATACAATACAGTAACCATTATCAGTCACAGAATCTTTAATTTTGCATTTGTTGTAATTCAGCTTTCACATAGAAAAATTGTGTGTGCATGTGTGCACATGCTGAAATAAAAGGATCCCTTCAAGGGCACTGTGTTGTTATGGATCAAGATATTCTCTTTTCTACTTCTCCCCATCCCCCATCTCCCCTCCCTCATTGTAAATTGGCTTATTAAAACTGGTTCACAAGCCCTCCTTTTTTCCTTTTGTGATTGCTTTGGTCTTGGATTTTCAGTGTAGGACTAAAAATTCAAGTCAGATTTCAGTTACTAGGATAATTTTCTTTGAATTTTAAATTTTTGTAAGTAAATGCATAGATTTTTAATGAACCCGGTATTCAGTGGATTTGCTTTCAATTTAGCTGGAGAGTTAATTTCATGATTGATTTATTAGCCCTTTGAAAGTATAAAAAGTGGTATCTGTAGTTCATGAAGACTGAAAAACATCATCACATTTTGTTTAGCATCTTTTTAAAACCAATTAAAAGCTTTTCTAAAATGGATTGAACAGGAGAAAATAAAACATGTTCCCGAGGTCTTTATTTCAATCAAGTTTCCCTGTGTTCTGCAGGAGAAGAGATCGAGGGGGGATAGAAAAATTGAAAAGGGCTGTCCCAGCAGGGAGCCATGCCGGAGAAAAGGGCTGCTCTGAGAACTCAGCAGCAGTAGCTAAGAAAGCTCCCAGCCTGCTTCATCTACATGCAGAGTCACACAAGGCATGGGGGTGCTCACCATCACCACAGAGGTTTCACATGTGCTTCCCTGCTGATTCCTGTGAAAAGCTAACAATTGGCTTGGAGGGTAAAAGACCACTGCAGTTCACCCTCCCTGAGCTGGACGTACAATTTGTCCAGTGTTAGGAAATGTCCGGCTTAGCAGTGAGAGGCTCGAAGACACCCCTCCTTCCAGTGAGAGTCCTAAAGCCGGCTCTTTTGCTTGATGACACTAGGGCTCTTTTCAAGTTTTGCAGATTTATGGAAGTTGAGGGGAATGTGGTTTTCAGGATCAGGAGGATGAAAGCCTTAGTCTCTTCCTGACAAGAAAGAGGCAGTAAGGCCAGGTAAACCTTCTTGCAAACTGTAACACAAATGGCTTTGTTATTTTCCTCCTAGATCTCTTCTGGCACCTTCTTTTTTTTTTTTCCTTCCGGGAGATAAAGTGCCTGAAAAGGAACTCCTCAGCTGTGAAATGACGTAACTTCCTAGTTTCCTCAACAAGTGTGAGAGCAGTTAAGCCCATTAACCCGACTGCCTTAATGTTACCTGACAGTTTTTGCAAATCAGTTTGGAAGACCTGATCCATATGTACCAGAGTAACCTTGTAACTTACAGAGAGCCACTGCTTTTTCACTTCAGTGCTTCCCAGCCTTTTTCATATCCCAGCATATAGAAAATAATAACATCTGATGATATAGTTGGGTAAATGGATGAGGTCAGTCACAGCTGGCCAGAGGTGCATCCCCACCAGGTGCTAACCCCCTTCCCAAGGGATGAATAGTATTGATACCATAGAACACTTATAATTTATTCACAGCATTCCAGCTGGCAGAATCTTTGGAAACTGTGAACTTTTACAAAAGAAGACCACTCCAAATTAATAGCAATATTACTGAAGTAGGACTCAAAAGACCTCACAGTTGTTAAGACTTTTAGCGAAAAAATAAAGTTGTTGAGAAAAATTCCTTCCTTACTGCTCTGGCACTTAGGAATATTAACCTGAGAAGAAAGACGTAGGGCTTAGAGCTGGGAAGGGTGTAATAATGTGTGAATGTTCCTGATGGGAACTCAGGCAGACATATTTGTTTCTCCATGGGTTTCATTTAAGGTCACCGATCTCTAGACAAAATTGCTTTTCCTGTAATCCTTATATGATATCTCAGTGCAATCTTACTTCAGATATGTTATTAGGAAGTCTTGGTGATATTAAGCAACTCCTCAGGCTTTGGGTTGCTTTAGCGAAATAAGCAAATAATGGAAGAGACTCCAAATCATGCAGGCCTAAACACGAATATCTCTCTGTCTATCTGTTCAAAATTAACTCGGGCTAATGACTATAATATGACTCAATAAGATATATAACCACTTTAGGAAAGAGGTTTAGTCATTTTGCCAGACACATTAATTGTAATCACTGATGTGGTGACTTTTGCATTAGACTTCTTTATTGAAAAAAATCTGGGTGATGATTGACAGTTTAGTAGCCCAGTTTTCCCATTTGTTAAGTCAGTGATATTAGATGGCTACCATAGTTTATAAATAAATTCTCTAAAAGTATACTTTGCTTAGTAGATTATCTCAGAGAGTTCTGTGTAAGTTGAATACACACACACACACACACACACACACACACACACGTATGCTGCTGGTACTACTGCTAAGTCGCTTCAATCATGTCCGACTTTGTGCGGCCCCATAGACAGCAGCCCACCAGGCTCCTCCGTCCCTGGGATTCTCCAAGCAAGAACATTGGAGTTGGGTTGCCATTTCCTTCTCCAATGCAGGAAAGTGAAAAGTGAAAGTGAAGTCGCTCAGTCATGTCCGACTCATAGCGACCCCATGGACCGCAGCCCATCAGGCTCCTCCGTCCATGGCATTTTCCAGGCAAGAGTACTGGAGTGGGGTACCATCGCTTTCTCCGACACACGTGTATAGAACAGTTTTAAGTTTATCAAAATCAGTGAAAGAAGTTTGGTGAGTCCTTTTATAAAATATTGCTATAAATATCTGCTAAATAAAACCATATTTTCTTTTTTTGCTTTTTTTTTGTATTTTATTTTTTAAATTAGTTTATTTATTTTAATTGGAGGCTAATTACTTTACAATATTGTGGTTTTTGCCATACATTGACATGAATCAGCTACAGTAAAACCATATTTTCTAAATAGAGTTTTTGTTTTGTTTTTCAGTAGAGCACATCTACAATACATATTAATTAATACAAAAATTATAAGCTAGATATATACATACACACACACCATTTATAGGTAACTCAAAATTCAATCTCAATTTTAATCATAGAGAAATGCTAATGTTGAGACAAAGTATTTTCTCATTGCCTTAAATATTGATATATTACTGTGACATGACATCAGCATTAGAGAAGTGTTGATTCTACCATCCTAGTGTTCCATGAGGCCATGAATCTAGTTATGCGTGTACTCTCTGCACAGCTTACTCACTGTATTGGACTTGGAGTCAGAAAACCTGAGTTTGAGACTTAGCACGGATACCAGGCCTTATAGTCTTCAGCTAGCCCCTTAACATCTTTGTGTCTATTTCTTCATCTGTAAAATGGCAATGATTCCTCCCTACCCCCGCCATGGACGGCCAGTGAATATCGTGTAAGTTCTCTGTAAACCTGTGGGCTGCACAGACGTAAGGTATTAATGCCTTATTGTGAAAAGCACAGAGTTACTGAGAAGTTGGAATATAGTGTTGTCCACAGAGAATGTCATTTGTAAAGAATCTTATCCTTAAAAAAGGATCAGTGTTTCTCTTGAGTGATTTGAATGTTCCCATTGCTTGGAGCCAAGGGTTGACATCTAAGATTCCATTTCTTCCTGTTTTCTTACTGTTTTAAAGTTCTTGGAGGTTTAGTATGTTGTTAAGGCTGTTGTTTAGAACTGGAAATATATCTCCCAGTTGTTGTTTTAAGAAAAGAGGTGCCTTTAGATAGGCCACAGAACCTTTTTAGCCTGTAAGTTAGGAAAATAGAGAGTGTAACTGCTGTATATGGCACATTTCCATGGAAAGTGAATTCAACGTTCCAAGCTGGAATGCCCAGGTTCAAATTCCTTCACTAGCAATATTGGTAAAAGAAATAGAGACACTCTACTTCCCCATCTCCCATTCGCTGAAATTCAGAAGTTTCCTGAGTCCCAAGACAAATACTTTGGTCTGGGGGTTGGGGATCCCTATTTGAAAAGGGAGGATGAAGTAGAAACAGGAATTTCGGAGTTCAGCAGCATGAGAAGGAGAGGGTCTGGGCTTCTGGTGGACTGTGGGGCCCTGAGGACACTGCCCATTACACTAGACCTTGGCCTCCAGGGACTGCCCTCTAGTGCCTCTTTCCCTGCAGCTGCTTGTGACTAAAGTTCCCCTTTTTGCCTTCTAATCCAAGTGGAACAGAACAGCGCTTCACAGCTTCTCTCCTACATTCCTGTCCCCAAAGCAAGTACACAGGCCTTTGGAGATTCCTTGGGGTTTACACTATTGTGACATAACAGCTATTGGGTGAGAAGAACCACTGAGGAGGACCTTACAAAGGTCTATCAATATTCCTGATAGTTATTAGAATATAGGTGGAACAAGGCCTTGATCTTTTTAAGTCACAACTTGGTCTGTAACCATTTTTTCATCTTGACAGTCCTGCCTGCCTCTCACATTGGGGAATGGCAAGAGTGCTTTTCACAGGGAAAGCTCCAGGCTACCTGTGTGGACCCACCCTTCCTCCCACCTTCTCTCCTTCCCTTCCTCTCTTGTCTCTCTTTGCAGACTTATTTAGGCCATATAGATAATACTATTTGTTGAATGGACATCTGGAAGCTGAAGGGTCTTAACTACCCATATTAATAGAACTGGCATTGGCAGTGTAAATAAGAGCTCAGGGGTTAGAAAGCTTGAGTGTGAATCCAGTCACTTTCTGAGCCTCAATTTTCTCACTGTAAAGCGGGAACAGTGGTAACATTTAATATTTAAGTCTTAAGAATTAAATAATATAAGCGTTGGCTATAATTCTTAGTAAACTACAAATCACAGCTCAGTTTTTTTTTTCTACCATAGATTAGTTTTATTTTTTTTTATCTTGCTTGTATTTATTTTTTTTGTTTGTTTGCTTTTTTAGAGCTTCCATTTTACTTTATTTTACTTTACAGTACTCTCTTGGTTTTGGCATACATTGACATGAATCTGCCACGGGTGTACACGAACTCCCAAACATGAACCCCCCTCCCACCTCCCACCCCACATCATCCCTCCGGATCATCCCCATACACCAGCCCCAAGCATCCTGCATCCTGCATTGAACATAGACTGGCGATTCGTTTCTTACATGATAGTATACATATTTCAATGCTATTTTCCCCAATCATCCCACCCTCTCCCTCTCCCTCTCCCTCTCCCTCAGAGTCCAAAAGTCCGCTCTACACATCTGTGTCTCTTTTGCACAGCTCAGTTTAGTATTCACTTTAAAGAAAACTGACTCTCGTCTTTCCTCATGCACAAAAATAGATAAAACCAACAGAGTAACTAATCCATATGAAAGGAGCTAGGCTCCAGATAGCCAGAAGCCAGACCTATAGACACGTCAGCAGGAACAACACCTTCCTTGGCTTCTACCTGCCAGCCATCATGCTCCCACAGACCCTGCCAGGGCCAGCCCTGGAGCAAGTGGAAGAGGGTGCCAGTTCCCTGAGAAAGGAGTAATCATGGGAAGGGAGGATAGGGAGAAACACCAGCCAGAGCAGGGAGATGAGAAGCTGGGTCGCTGTCTGCTGGTGACCCCCAGTATCTATATAAACTGGGCCAGTGTCAGAAACTGCCTGCCTAACAATCAGATCACCTTCCACTTAATCCTCAGTTATTCTCTAGATGTGATTTCAGCTATAAAGAAAAAAGGCCTGGAGGGAATATGCCAGAATTGTTTTCTGTGATTGTCTTTATGGCCATCAAACTTTTTGAAAGAAAAGTTTGCACTCAGCCTCCCAATATTTTAGTGCATTTATTATTCTTTAATTGATGTTCATTTTAAAATGCACAAAAGAATTTTTTTAAAGAGTGAAATGAAAAACAAAAGTAAAAAGGAAGTTCTCTTTCTCTGTCTTATATTTAACTGCTCTTATCTTAGATGGTGGATTATGGGTGGGTTTTTCTGCTTTATTATTTCTTGTATTTTATACGTTTTCTACAGTAAGCATTTATTACTTTATAATCAGGGAAAAGAAAAACTTAATGTGTATACAGTTGTATTCACTTTTGACTCAACAGTATAACTAGCTAAGTTCCAGTCCTTTGCAACTGATCTGCTGCTTGACTAACAGTAAGAGTCGGACACGGCTGAGCAAGTGAAGTGATACGTATGGCTGAGTGTCCTCCCTGTTCACCAGAAACTATCGTAACATTTTCTGTTAACTGGCTATACCCCAATACAAAATAAGTTTAAAAAGTCAAATGACTTTTTAAAATTAAATTTTCTCCTGATGTATAAGTTCTACTGGCAAGTATCATCTCTACAGATAATAAAGCCTTACAACATTTATTAAATCAGTTTTTCCCTTTATGTCCATCCTTGTCTTTGACTTGACATTCTTTTAGTATTAATTATTGGTAAAGCTTTAAAAAATATAATAATTACTAGTGAATTCTGAAACAAGCAAAAAAAAAAAAAAAATCACAGGGCTTCCCTGGTGGCTCAGTGGCAAAGGATCCACCTGAAAATGACGGAGGCGTGGGTTCAGTACCTGACTCCGAAGGATCCTGCTTGCCGAGGAGCAGCCGAGCCTGTGTGCCGCAGCCGTTGAGCCTGAGCTCTAGAGCCGGTGCTTTGCAACGAGCGAAGCTCCAGCAGTGCAGAGTCCACACACCACAGCTAGAGAGTAACCTCCACTCTCTGCAACTAGAGAAAAGCCCCGGCAGCAAACAGACCCAGCACAGCCAAAAACAAAAAAACAAAAAAACCACAGAGGTGGAAATTAAATGAGAAGGAAGAGGAAAAGTGACCTGCTTAGAGCACAGGGGACATTTTAGGGCATCTTAAGGTAAAAGCAGAGGCAGGGAGGGAAAGTCTATAGGTGCCAGGTGGAGGAGTCTGGATTCGCTGATGAAT
Organism: Oreotragus oreotragus; assembly: GCA_006410675.1. Taxonomy (NCBI): domain Eukaryota; kingdom Metazoa; phylum Chordata; class Mammalia; order Artiodactyla; family Bovidae; genus Oreotragus; species Oreotragus oreotragus. The sequence continues at coordinate 597,700 of SJYX01019712.1, read as the reverse complement.
CAGTGGTCATTTTAGTTAAGCTTCTAATGAAAGCACCTACAAAACTGTTCCATTTGGCACTGAGAATACTGTGGCATGGTCATACATCTTTATTTTCTTAAATTAACCTTTTCTCCTCAGAGGTCATAATTCATAATTTCTAGGTGGTATGCCTATCTAACTCATCATTAAGAAACCAGCCACTGCTGATAGAATTTTAATATTACACAAATAAAAATGGATGGCAAAGCATAGTGGGAATATCCGTGAGGCCTGAACTCTAGTTTCTGCTCCCTCCCTGGATGTAAAAGCTTACCCCAATGGATGGCAAAGCATAGTGGGAATATCTGTGAGGCCTGAACTCTAGTTTCAGCTCCCTCCCTGGATGTAAAAGCTTACCCCAGGTTTCTCACCTATAAAATAGCCAGAAGAGGAGAGAGGGACGGAGAGAACTTAGGTAAACTTTCAGAGCTGCTCTGAGGATAGTCTGATGATTCCATGTCTTTTTCACAAACTGGTACTAAAATATTCTTTAATATCTCAAAGTGGTCTGCTCTTGCCTTTAGTAATTATTTAAATTATTTGGGGTGAAGTTGCATATTTCATAGTCAGTGTGCATCATGAATTCCCCTCCCTGTTGTCCTCTTTCCTACTGGCCACACCAGGAGGATGGTCACAAAACCAGCAGACTAAGAATTTGCTTCAGGGTAGAAATCTAATGGAGAGTTTAAGTGTAGTTGTCTGCCTCATTGTAGCTTGATTTATTTGAAACACCCTTCCTTTGGTATTCAACTGAAACATTTAACTACCAAAAAAAGAAGTTACAGATGTTTGAGCATCAAGAAATCAATACATGCAGGATATGCAAAGAGGCTCCATTCCTCTCATTTCACTGTCCAGACTCCTGGTTGTTTTTAATAGCAGTCAGATTTTACCCTGAATCAAATACATGCAGGATATGCAAAGAAGCCCCATTCCTCTCATTTCACTGTCCAGACTCTTGGTTGTTGTTAATAGTAGTCAGATTTTTCCCTGGATTTGGAGAAACCAATAGGAGATGCGTAACAATACTTACCTTGCCAGCTTAAAGTAATGGCTTGTAATGAATCTTTTCTCCATGAGCATAGTCTGTATTATGAACAGTTAACAGCTTAACTTTTGACAATCAATTGATTAGCTAAAAGAAAGTGGTCTGACATCCTTTGCATCTACTTATATTGTAAGTGAAGCATACATGCCATTCGTTCTAGATTCTTTTCTTAAAAACTTGTTGACATAGTATTCAACACTTGGGACTCAGAGATATAGACACTGTAACTATAGATATTTATTTTCCTGTTGAACATTCCATATAGTGTGTGTTATTTCAGGACCAGAAGAGAAAATGTAACAAAGAAGTGGGGGAGTGATCTGTGGCCCTTGACACCTACACTGAGATCACCATTCATTCATTCAACACAAATGTATTTGAAGGGTCGCCATGTTCGAGGCACAGTGCTAGCCCTGGACCCATCAATAAAACCAGACAGACACAAGTCCTGTCCTCACAAGGGAAGAGCAGCAATAGCTAGAATAAATGAGTTAAGTATATAGTATGTTAAAAGGTGATCCCTACTGTTGGGGGAGGCGGACAGAGCCTGATAAAGGGAGACGAAAAAGGGCCTTATGGGAAAGAGCTCTGACTCGGAGGCGGAGAACCACGTGGCTGTGTCAGGGAAGAGCATTCTAGGCAGAGGGAACAGGGGAGTGTCTTCCATGCACCAGTCGTGCTGTGCTCAGAACCGCAAGGATGGAGATGAATCAAGCATGGCCCTGCCCCCAGGGGTCGACAGGCTAGAAACAAGATTCAGGCTTGCAAATAAATGTAGTGGTAAAGTTGTACAAGCTCTATGGTAGGTAGAATTTTTTTTCTTTTAATCTGTATTGAACTAAATTAAAATATGAGCTGTTACTCGCATTTCAAGAAGGAAACCAGTATATGGGATGAACTGAAGCACCTCTTAGCAGGAAAGCTTCGCAGCCTCTCCCCTGAGCTGATTTCTCCTCAGAGTCACTGACTCTCATCAAGGTGCCTGACTCTTGCCCGCTGCCACAGCCACTTCTGAGGGGTATTTGATCTTTAGCTTCGGGCCTCGTCTGGGCCTTGCTGTCACCCTAGTTAAGCTGAAGATTGGAGCACTCATCTCCCCTGAACAGAGTGCAACTTGGCCCTCTGGGAGAGTGCTCTCGGAATCTTTTGCGGCCAGTGCCCTGCCTGCCGTGTTAGTAAGAGGAATTCTCAGGTGCCCAGTGCTTGACCACCTGACCTGAGGTCACAGATTCCTGACATCCCAGTCCCAGGCAGAGGGTGGCTTTTCAGGTTCCTCTCAAGACCACCTCACTTCCTTTCCTTCCTGCCTCCCCTGACAGTGATGGCAGAGGTCCTCCTTCCCCAAGTATCCTTCACCTCCTGCTCTACTCTGACAGGTAGAAATAGGATTTTTAATCTCGTTTTTATGGTTGAGGAGGAGACAGATGCTGAGAAGTTCAGTAATCTAACCCACATCACCCAGCTCTGAATGACGGGGCCGTACTTGCTCCATGGCACCAAGCCGCTGTCAGGGAACTTGCCTCTCCTCCCTTGCTTTCTCCCTACCCCGGGCTTGCATTTAAAAGGGAGGCATGTGTGTGCATCACTGATGAAAAGGTGCAGATCCTCCCTGGGCGCACATGCTCTGAGACCTTATTTCAGAGATGCCTTTCTCATAGCAGCCTCCTCACAGGCCACTGGACTGCCCGGCATGGAACTACTAGGATCATCTTTCTCTTCATCACAGTTCTTCCTCCTCCAGCACCTTCTTTAGTTTCTTGTTGCTTTTTATACTAAACTTCCTTCCTTAGTTTAGCATTCAGAGTCTTCTCTTTTTTTTAGGCTACCTACTCCCCTCTGCTCTAAGAAGACTCTGTTTTCAGCCCTTGGTGCTCTAGCTCAGCTGCTCCACCACCCACGGGGGCATTAGGAGACTCATTCCTTCTCTTCCAGGGCCTCCTCTTCACCAGCGTCTCTGTGATACTACAGGAATCTTCACAGAAGACCCTCTGCCAGTGAAGCTGTGCCTCTGTGCTATATCCCCGCAGCCGTTACTCATTCATGTTTGCTGGTGCGTTCCTTGGTCTCTGAATATTTACTCACTGTCCCCAGCTGGATCGTACTCACTTTGGAGACACAAACCAAATCTCATAATTCCATACATACTTGAACAGAGTCAATTCGTGTTCATGATCTGATCAGCTAATCTATTTTATCTTTTACTTCCCGGGCTTATAAATTCCAAATTCAGAGAAACTTCACTTTTATTTACAAAAGCTTGAAATTCTAACAATGAGAAAATAAAGTTTAAGGCCCCCGACACACTCACTTCTTAATCCATTTCAGGGTTTCCAATTGTTCCCAGTTCATTCTTCTTACCCAGGGTGTATTGCCCTTGCTCAGCACTGAATGATAGGGAAAGAATTGGCCTTTCTTTACTGCATAACTGACTTTACTTTTGTTAGCAGGTTAAAATCAGCCCTTCCATTTCACTGCAGTATTATATTGGTGGCATTTTTATTTAAGAGAGAAAAAAAAAAGCTTTCTTCCCCATGAACTTTTGTTACAAATCAGTTTATTGGGGCCAATCAATGGGCAAGACCTATGAAAGGGTGTGGATTATCTGGTTAGTCCTTTGTGTGGCAAAAGGCTTAGATACTGCTTAGTACTTGGCTCATTCTTCATCATGTAAAGAAGTGTTTTTTTGAAGGATCAACACCTGACTGAGCCTTGCCTTTTTCATGGTAATGTTTTCACCTGAGTTGCTTCTTATAGTTGTAAGAATTAGTTAACTAATACTTATTTAACCTTGGAACAATGTTTATCATAATCCGATTGGCAGATAGTCATTTTATTTAGGCCTTTTCTTTATTGCATCAGAACTGGAAAATCTCAGAGTATTCTGGGAACATTTTTTCCCAAGTAAGTTATCTCTCTGCCTCTTTTCTTCCCATCAAGGGGCATGTTTTGTTTGGCACTCTAGATTCAGACTGGTAGCCACACATTAACAAGTTGGATTTCTCTTTCTGGGTTGAGCTCTACTTCTGTTTTTAAAGCTGGCCTTCCCACCTCATGCTGCTGGCAACTTTTTCTCCAGAATGATTTAGGATATTAAATATATTCAGAGCTCGTTTTTCATGATAGAGCTGCCTCATGAGTACTACCACTAATTAATATACAAAATGACCCGGCACAATTTAATTATTTGGTAATGTTTTTCAGTATTTTCTTGAAGATGATGCTTACAAGTCAAGGCCTGAACTTGCCTGGGTCATGACCTCTCTGCAGTGTTTGCAGTCTTGTTAAACAAGAAGAAAAGCAAAACATAAATTAGCGTCTCCATTATACGTTGCTCCACATTTCCCAGTCTTTCAACACTCTGAAGCGCATAGTCACTGGTAAAGTAAGACAGAGTTTCACTGGGAAAATGGCCATTCCAGCTTTTAGAATGGTTAGCAAGCCATTCTTCGAGGGCCGGTGTTGTCCTTTGTAAGAGAGGAGCAAAATGAGGGGGCTTGAATTATGGACCTAGGAACATTGGAAACCTAAAGAAAAAAAAGCAAAGTAACAGTTAACTTTTTTTTTTTTAAGTTCTTTTTAAAAAATATGTATTTGGCTGCACCAGGTCTCAGTTGCAAACACGTGGACTAGTTCCCTGACCAGGGATCAGACCTGAGCCCTCTGCACTGGGAGTGTGGAATGTTAGCCACTGGACCACCAGGGAAGTCCCAACGGTTACCTTTAATTATAATGAAGATATACCAGCCTGTGTGGTTTTGAGACATGTTCCCAAGTTTTCAGGATTTAATGTTGAAAAATAGCTTGAATGTACAAAGCACCACTTGGCTGTTACGTAGTAGAAGTTTATATGTCTTTGGTGTTAGTCGCTCAGTCCTGTCTGACTCTTTGCGACCCCATAGACTGTAGCCCACCAGGCTCCTCCCTCTGTCAATGGGATTCTCCAGGCAAGAACACTGGAGTGGGGAGCCATTCCCTTCTCTAGGGGGTCTTCCCAACCCCAGGATCGAACCCTGTGTCACCTGCGTTGCAGGCAGGTTCTTTACCATCTGAGCCGACAGGAAAGCCCTTCTGTGTCTTTATATGTTTTTAATTACCCCCCGACATCTCAGCTTTTGTTGTTTTGCCTTTGGATTTATCTGTTTCTGCTCCTTCAGACTTGGAATGTCCTTCCCCTTCATCTCCAAGTCAGCCCACTCACTCGTTAAGACAGTTCGGATATTGTCTCCTCCAGAGGAAAAGGAGATGTTTCTCTGCCACACACGTCTTCCCTCTTCCATGCCATCCTGTGCCTTTACCCGCACCGCTCCATATATTATTGTAATGATCTCTTTTGTATCTGTCTCTCTGTATGTGTAAGGTCTATTCCATGTTCATCCAGCAGCTTGGTAAGGGTCTGTTGACAATGTGTTTGATTTTTAGCAAGTTGGTTTCTTGAATAATAACAATGATTACCCTTTAATCTCTATACTTCATAGGTATACTTCTCTCTTATAGTCTTTGCACAGGCACTTGATATGCCAATTACTGCTTATACCAGAAAGCCTCAACTTTGTTTCTTTGGTGGGCCGTTGTTTATGTTCTTACAATATCTATTCTTGTCACAACAGATGGACAAAAACAATCAATTAAGCCTGAGAGAAGCTAGCATGCCTTATTAGCAATAGTGGTTTAATATTTACAAAACCCAAAGTATAATTGTTCGGGCTTCTGATCTTCAGTTTCTTAAAATATTTAATTTGCACATAATAATTTTTTTATTTCCTCATTTAATGCCCTGAGTTTCTGAGATCTGAGAATAGGTTTAATGATTGAATTAAAGGCTTATCTGTGGAATGAGTGTGTATTATATATCTAGTGACATAGTTTAAAGTCCATTTTTCTTCCATTTTCCAAGTAAACGTTTTTAAAATGTGTTTTTCTTCATGAAAAAAAGGCAGTATACAGTTTTGGATTCTGGATTTGGTTTCCATTCTTGGCTCTCTTAGCTATTAGACCTTGAACAAATTAGTCAAATCTCTAAGACTTAATGGCTCCCACAGTAAAGTGGAGATAATACTGATACTTAATTCTTCAGAGCATGATGGACACTGAAGGAGAAATGAATCTAAAAAGGCACCGTGCTTGCAAATAGGAGTAAATGGATGTCTTCATGTTGAGTGGTGAGGTACCCAGACCCCTTCCCTCATGGATTCCCATGAAGTATGTTGGAAACTAGGCTGTATAGCCCTCAGGAAGGAGACTGAAAGATTCTCTGGGGAAAATGTACACATCCTGACCTTTGAGGGACCCCCAGTAATCAGCCAAGTCTTAACCATCCTATCATGAAACGCTCAGATTCAGAGCTTCCAGTTATTAGTTTAACTCTTAAATATGAGTAGTCATCCAACAATCACCAGGCACTTGAAGAAAACCACCAATGAACAAATAAGGGGGGGAAAAAAAGGAACTCAGAGGAAACAAAGACAAAGCAGAGAAAATAAAAAACATTTTTAAAAATATGTAATATTCACAAAGCTCTAAAGTAAGGTAGTATCCATGAAATTTAACAGTATGTGATTTTTATAAAAAAAAGATACATTCAGGAAATAAAAGAGTGACTTATCTGAAGGTTTGTAACTTACAGGACATAGAGATAAGAGTTATTTTTAAGTTATATATTCTTTAAAAGAAGCAATGAGTCAGAAAATCAAAATGGCATCAGTCTTCTGGTCAGCAGCACTGAAAATTAAAAGACAATAGAACAATGACTTGATAATTCTGAGGGGAAAATTATTTCTACCCTTATTCTCTATACCTAGCCAAACTTTCAAGTATGAAGTATACAATATTAAGGATGGAATAAAGGCATTTCCAGGTCTTAAGTTTTTACCTCCTATACACTTTTTCTCAGGAAGCTTTTGAAGTCTGTGTACCATGAAAAAGAGGGAATAAACGGGGCAGGGAGTGGGGGCGGGGGAGGGCTAGGAGACAGGGAATCTCAGAGAGGAGGGAGGAAGATTCTAGAGCTATAGCTCTTGCGGCCAGCATAGAGAACAGTCAGTTCAGATTGAGCTCTGAGAACAGAGGACTCCACAAGGGGAATACCCTCAAGAAAAAATACCCAAGCTGTTTCTCTGACGGCTCGGTGGCAAAGGGTCCGCCTGCCAGTACAGTAGACACCCGTTCAGTCCCTGATCCGGGAACATCCTACGTGCCGCAGGGCGGAGAGCCCTGTGCACCAGAGCTGTCGAGCTTGTGCTGTAGAGCCTGCGCTCTGAAACGAGGAGCTGCTGCCGTGTGAAGCCCCCGCACCACGACGAGAGAGTCGCCCCTGCTCCCTGCAACCGGAGAAAAGCCCTCATGGAGCAGTGAAGACCCACCTCAGCCAAAATGAATAAATTTAAAAAAAAATACACCCAAAACTTTAAAATTCCTGCTTATTTAACTGATATGCAGAGTACATCATGAGAAACGCTGGACTGGAAGAAACACAAGCTGGAATCAAGATTGACGGGAGAAATATCAATAACCTCAGATATGCAGATAACACCACCCTTATGGCAGAAAGTGAAGGGGAACTAAAAAGCCTCTTGATGAAAGTGAAAGAGGAGAGTAAAAAAGTTGGCCTAAAGCTCAACATTCAGAAAACTAAGATCATGGCATCTGGTCCCATCACTTCATGGGAGATAGATGGAGAAACAGTGGAAACGGTGTCAGACTTTATTTTTGGGGGGCTCCAAAATGACTGCAGATGGTGATTGCAGCCATGAAATTAAAAGACGCTTACTCCTTGGAAGAAAAGTTATGACCAACCTAGATAGCATATTGAAAAGCAGAGACATTACTTTGCCATCAAAGGTCCGTCTAGTCAAGGCTATGGTTTTTCCAGTGGTCATGTATGGATGTGAGAGTTGGACTGTGAAGAAAGCTGAGCACCGAAGAATTGACGCTTTGAACTGTGGTGTTGGAGAAGACTCTTGAGAGTCCCTTGGACTGCAAGGGGNGTCATGTATGGATGTGAGAGTTGGACTGTGAAGAAAGCTGAGCACCGAAGAATTGACACTTTGAACTGTGGTGTTGGAGAAGACTCTTGAGAGTCCCTTGGATTGCAAGGGGATACAACCAGTCCATTCTGAAGGAAATCAGCCCTGGGATTTCTTTGGAAGGAATGATGCTAAAGCTGAAACTTCAGTACATTGGCCACCTCATGCGAAGAGTTGACTCATTGGAAAAGACTCTGATGCTGGAAGGGATTGGAGGCAGGAGGAGAAGGGGACGACAGAGGATGAGATGGCTGGATGGCATCACTTGACTCGATGGACGTGAGTCTGAGTGAACTCTGGGAGTTGGTGATGGACAGGGAGGCCTGGCGTGCTGTGGTTCATGGGGTCGCAAAGAGTTGGACACGACTGAGCAACTGAACTGAACTGATCCGAACATGCTAGGACATGGTGGCATGATATTTGTGGCTATATTTGTTTGGGGATGAACTTGTGATAAGTACCTGATAAACTAAGCAAAGGAGGGAAATGGCAATTATTAATTCTTAACAAGAACAAAATGTTGCCCAAGAAATGATACTACATGGCTTAGCCATAAATCATATTTCTATAATCATAATAAATACTCAGTATAGATTTAACCAGAAACTGTGAAATCATTATATTGGAAGGATGAGAAAAGGGACATATTCGAGGTGCGGGGGTTAGTGCAAAATTAGTATTAAGTCTCCATCTTCCATAATAGGAATTCAGGAAATAATGTTTAAAGCCGAAAAGAAAGATCTAAAAATAATAGAGTGCTGTTGTTACTTAAAGATAAGAAAGTAAATACAAGAAGGAAAACCCTGAGAGTAGAAAATGGCTGTTTCTGGAATGTGGGAATCAGGAATGGTGGCCTAAGCCTGATATAGTTTTTAAACATTCCTTGTTACGTTAGGGGGCTAAAAATTAAAATGAAGTTAAAAACATTAAATAAGACAGTTGTGTAAAACATATAGCACCATGCCTTTCACTGCTGCATAAATGTAAACAATTATTATTACCTGAGGACCTCTCCTAAAAAGCATTTATAAACTCTTGCTAAATGGGTGGCAAGGACTTTCATTCTTTTTTCTTCCCAACCATACGTGTGTTGAAATGTGTATGTATTGGCTGTGGAGATGAATTACAGACATATATTAAAGTATCTCTCTGTTTGGTTTGTGTATCTTCCTGATTTACTGACCCAAGATGTTACTGTGTGGATGAGCAGAAAGAACAGTTGCTTCTTTCTGAACCGCATGCTGAAGAAAGTGTCGGTTTTTCCGAATCATGTTGTTGATAACATTTTAAAATGATTTTTCAAGAGACTTCCCTAGCAGTCCAGCAGTTAAGATTTCCCACTTCCACTGCAGGACAGGAAACTTAAGATCCCACATGCCGTGAGATGTGGCCAAAAAGAAGATTTTCAAGAAGATAGTTCTGAATTTTTTCCTTCTATTTTGCCTAAGCATTTGCATTTCTGCAATTAAATAAATGGCTGTTGTTCAGGCTTAGTCTAGTTTCCTTATGAGTTCTTTCCTTTGTGTTTTAACACCTTTTTTCCCTGTGATCAGGGTCGCAAGCTTCTTATCATTGGGACCACGAGCCGCAAAGATGTCCTTCAGGAGATGGAAATGCTTAACGCCTTCAGCACCACCATCCACGTGCCCAACATCGCCACAGGGGAGCAGCTGCTGGAGGCTCTGGAGGTAAGGATGAGGGAGGGGCATGCACACTGCCCAAAGAAAGGCACTACGGGTGCCCCAGGCATCACACCTGGTGTTTGGTTTCTGTGTTAACACAGAACACGGAACCCAGGATGCCCCTCCAGTCACTTCCAGGAATTAGGAGAAAAGAGAAAACGAAGTGAGAGTGAAGACATGCTTCATTCCTCAGTGGAAGCAGCGGGCAAACTGCCAGGAGTGAAGTCCTCTGCCCAGCACGACTCGTGCATACAGATCACATGGGCCAGAGCCTTTGGTGCGGGGAGGGAAGCAGAATAATCAACACAGAGAAAACTCAGTTCTTCATACTAGCATTCAGTCCATATACTTGCACAATAATTAAAGCCTTAAAGGAACCTTTTTATTAACAAGTTCATAATATGGAAATATTTTCTTTTTGGAGGATGTCTTTAATTTTTTAAAAAATATATATCCTTTATTAAACTTTTGATTAATATTAGTGTTCACAGATGACTTGATGAAATCTTAAGAAAGATTATTTAGTTATTTGTTCAGCAGCGATAGAGTCAGGAAGGCTTCTTAAAATCCTCAAGACCTGTACAGTTGGGCATACTCCCAACAAAATAGAAGCTACATGATAAATGTTTCCAGCTTACCTGTTTGAGCAGTTTTTGTGCCGAGGTCGAGTGAGAGAATTAAATTTAGTCTGCTTTGACATATACAGATTATTCTTAGAATGGAATGTTAAAAATTTTAACTGATATTTATTATGGATTGGAGCTATTTTTTCCCCCAGCAAACATATCTCTAAATTATACTGAAGGTCCATAAGAAAATAGGGTTTAAGATTCCAGTTTTCATTTTCATAATTGCACTTAATGGATTCGGAAAAGTCAAGTTGGATTTTAAAATATGAGAGAATTCTATCAGCTTGAACCTGTCAGGTAGTTCTTATCACTATTTTTTAAGGGTAAATGTGGGAATTAATGTTGTTGATGTCCTTATATAATGCTTTCCTTACTTTTATTGTTTTCGTAGCTATTGGGCAACTTCAAGGATGAAGAACGCACCACAATTACACAGCAAGTCAAAGGAAAGAAGGTCTGGATAGGAATCAAGAAGTTACTAATGTTGATTGAGATGTCCCTACAGGTAAGATGCTTCCTTCTCCATATGGTTCAGACACAGAAGCTTCACAATATTATCCCAACAGGTGTTATCATTCCCTCTCACCAAGATTTTAAGTTGAAAGTCTCCTATATTATTTCCAGAGTCAACTTGGTGTTAGTAACCTGCTTCAGAGATCAAACAACAACTTATTGGTACTTTCTTTCCTACTTCTTAAAATTCAAAAATAGAAGAAAAGATGATAAAATTAAATTTTAATTTACAGAGTCACTAGGTTTTACAGTTAGAAAAGACTTGAAAGAACAGTTTCTGCTGCCCCTTCATTTTAGAGGTGAGGCTCCTGAGGGTCCCACCAGTTGTCAGTGAGTTAACCAAGGTCGCAGCTAGTGGTCTAACGGGGTGGAGGTGGGGGACCTGGCATTGTCCATCAGAAGTCAGGAAGCGCGATGCACAGACGCCAGAGGGGGCATGGGAGACTGTTTCAAGGGACAAGGTGATTGAGTGTAGAGATGAGACAGAGGCTGTATATATTCTCCCCTGGCAGGGCTCCTAGAAATTTCACACAAACTACTGTAGGGTTGAAGCATCCAGGATCACATAGAAAACTAAGCCCCAGGCTACTGCCTGGGCAAAAGCAGATGAAACTTCTGTGAGACCTTCTCACATCTACTGGCAGCTTACCTCTCTTCTTTTTGTAGCTTTACCCCTCCCTGTGCCTATCCTGTGTCTTCTTGTCCTTATCTGACATACTGCTGCTGCTGCTGTTAAGTCGCTTCAGTCGTGTCCGACTCTGTGCGACCCCATAGACGGCAGCCCACCAGGCTCTGCTGTCCCTAGTTAGATACTAAATGTGTCCCTTCGAAGCTGTATGAGTTCAAGGATCTTGGCTCTCACTCACTAGTAAGTCCACAGNGTTAAGTCGCTTCAGTCGTGTCCGACTCTGTGCGACCCCATAGACGGCAGCCCACCAGGCTCTGCTGTCCCTAGTTAGATACTAAATGTGTCCCTTCGAAGCTGTATGAGTTCAAGGATCTTGGCTCTCACTCACTAGTAAGTCCACAGCTCCTAGAACAGAGCTGGACACATAGTCAGGCCCTCAGCCAATTTCTGTTGAATGAATCTCTCCTGGGTCCTTGATGGACAGACTGGCTGCATTCTGAGCATCATGCGTTAACACTCAGTCCTGTTGTTCCAACAGTGTGAGCTGTGGGTGGCAGAGGTGAAATTTATTTCATTTACTGCTGAAATAGGCTCTTAGACCAATAACAAATTGCAATCACAAAGTGACGCTTTTTTAATCTTTGCTGGTCAATTTATTTTAAAATTGTGGCTTTCAGGAACCTTAGCTGGACTATTTTTAAGCCAGTTTATTTCTGTTTTTCCTTATGAGTAGTAAATTAAAGTTCCAGACTAAAACACTTTGCTGAGGATTATTCTTGGTAAAGGTGCACATACATTTGTATTGGCTCTTTCCTTGGAAGAGAGAAATCTGTCAGACAGTCAGCTCTATGCTTCATTTCTTTAAGTTTCAGCACAATTTTTTTTTTCAATAATTGCATAGCAGAAACTATGTGGGTTTTTCTCCCCAATCCCTACCCCTTCTTCTCTTCCCTTGATGCCCGCAGGTCAGTGATCAAGTTAATGCCTCCTGTTTGTGGGGTGGAAAGTGAGAGTGGGGCACTCAGACCTAATCTTCAGCGACTGACACTTCATAGGCCTCTGAGTTTGAACCCCTTCACGTCAAATGGATTTCGTGCAGCTGAGTGAATTCTCTTTAGATCTGCCTTAGAGAGACTGAGTCTAAGTGAAGAGGCATGTAGTTTAGCCGAATATAAGTCATGTTACCTCTCTGTTCACCATACACAATTCTGTTAAAACTTGCACAGTGCTGAGGATCTGCTCTGACTGGATGTCACCTGAGGGAATAAAGTCATTTATCTAGATTACTTTTTTCCTCCCTTTCCCTTGACTTTTAATTCCATAGCTACAGGCAAGTCAGTAAGTCGTTGCTCACACATATTAAATATGTTTAATGGGCAAAGACCTGCAAGTACTGACTACAGCAGAGCTCCAGCCAGTTCCTTTTTTTTTTTTTTTTTTTAAAGAACTTGACAATTGATTCATATGTAATTCTATTCCCAAAGAGGAAAAATGTTTCTCTTGTTAACTATTCACATTTTTTCTTAGTCCTTTGTAGTCTGACCTCTTAACTTTGATACATTCAAAACTTGGATTTTGGGGGGGATAGAAGAGAAGAAATCTTTAAAAAAAAAAAAGTGGTTGGAGGGGGGGAATCCGATTGCACATTTACCCACAGCTGCGTGGAGCATTTGAAAGCTATTCCTGGAGGGCAGGGAGTTCCCTCTTGGGGAACAGGCTCTTGCCCTGGAACATTTTTTCAAAGTTAGGTGTGTTTCTTACAATAAAAATTCATCTTCAGGAATTAAAGCTGTTTTTAATTATTATTATTATTTTTTTTTACAACTTCATGTCTCTGGTAGACCAATGAGAATAAAACAAAATTAAGCAAATTCATAGAAATTTTAATATGAGGAACTTCCCTTGTGGTCCAGTGGATAGGACTCCATACTCCCAAAGCAGGGGGCCCAGATTTGATCCCTGGTCAGGGAACTAGATCCCACATGCTGCACCTAAGACCTGATGCAGCCTAAACAAATAAATAAAATTAAAAAGAAAGAGAAAAGATATATGGTGAAAATTTTTTTAAAGAAATATGAAATGAAAATGAATAGGGATAATTAATAATAGCAACCCAGACCCTACAACCTGAGTGAGAACTGAGTCCCCCATCTTTTCTTAGACTCACAACGCTGTTCTCAGTCCCAGGAGACCTGGATTATCCAGAGAGCATGTCAGAGGAATCACCCCCCCTGATTTTCTTTTTTAGTTTCAGCACAACTGTTACCGTTGATTATGAAGAAAAAACTGTGCCAGACACACCAAGATTAAGAAAAGCTAAAGAATCACTCATACAGAGTGAATAGGCTATATTTTTTCACTGTTTAATCAGCATCAATTGGCTTCTTCCATTTTGGTCCCACTTCCATGCCTAGGATGAGCCCTATGAATTGGATGCCATTTGCACCCCCATGAATGGCCAGCCCTGCTCTCACAACGTGCTTCTCAGGGCCACCTCCTCACCCAGCACCAGCTTAAGGGGTCACTAGGCTGAGGTGCCTGTGGATGACCTCATGCATAGTGATCCTCTGTGCTCCAAAATCCCTTCTCACTTCCCTTAAGTGACACGGTCCACTTTGCTGTGTAGCAGACTACTGGTTAAGGAGCAGGTAACATTTCCATGGCTCACTAAATCCCTGAGAAAGTATAAAACCAATCATTTTCTTGACATGAAGTAAGTGCATCATTTTTAGAAGGCACCACTAACCCGTCTTCTTTATTCCTTCTGATGTATTTAGATGGATCCCGAATACCGTGTGAGAAAATTCTTGGCCCTCTTAAGAGAAGAAGGAGCGTAAGTACATACGACACTTGAGACCTCCAGCCAGACTCCCCAGTCTTGTAAACCCATGTGTCTGTTCTAAGAGTTGCTGTACAGTGCCTGTGAATTTGAATTCTCAACCTCTCTTGCACAACTTTGTTTCCATTTATTAGAATTCTCCGCTGTGTTGTAGGTCTAGGAGACCCAGCAAGGAAGTGGGTTGTACCTTTGGTTTGCTCTCCCTGTCCTGCTTCGCAAAACTTCCTTGTCACAAGGCAGGAAAAAGCACGATGGTACATATTTCTTGGAACCTGCTTTTAAATGCATGGAGTGTAAACGTTTTCTTTTGTGAAATGCTCTTCTAACGGCAAATGCATAGTGAAAAATGGAGATGAGCCACTAAGAAGCTTTTAGTGTGGTCTTGTGATGCAGGGCTTTGTGCAGACCCTTCATTTGTCTTTCTTTGTGTTTGGTTATTTCTTTTTCAGTAGCCCCCTCGACTATGACCATGAACTATTTTCAAGCGCAAAGTGACCAAGGAGAAGATGGCCTGGGATCGTCACTCGACCTCCTCGAGATACTGAACACAGTGGAACGTCCCCTGCCTTCAACACGCGCTCACACTGCATGACCAGTGCAATGAAACCCTTCCTTGTGCTTACTGAGACACTCCCTCTTGTGGAAGGTGTAAATTCGCTTTAGAATGCTGTGCTCGCCTCTCCGTGTAAGCTGATTCCTTCTTGCTCAATCTTAAACGTGGGAAACATACTGTACTTACGAACACTACACGTTCTAAGCTCCCTACCACCACCCGAAAACTCTCAATAAACATACTGATGTTGCAAAACAGCAGTTGGCCTAGTAGAAGGAAGACTTTCCACCTGTAAGCTAGGAGCCGTGACTAGAGGCACTGGGTTCAAAGGGATTCTCTCATAACTTCCCTGTGCTAACACTACAGGTCATTGGCTGTTTGGTTCAAGTTCCTCCCAGAAGGCTGGTTATCTTTGCCTGAAGAAACAGGGCTATGAATTTCTAAGATGCTGTTCTCGATCATTCTCAGATGTTTCTAGGTTGCAATCAGGAGACCTTTCTTAATAGGAAGTCAGATTATTACTGTGTTGGCTGTGCCATCCCTTTAATGTAAGTGATGTGCTCAGTGGTAAGAGATAACGCTGGTCATTACTACCTGCTAGGATGTTGTTAAGAACCTGTGAGAGATGTGTATGGTAAAAGCATACACCCCAAAACAGAAAGGTGTCAACTCAAGTAACTTAGAACCCTCTCAGCACTCATTGGTGCCCAGGTCTAAGTGGGTCAGTAATACTAAAGCCTTCTTTAGGATCACCACTTTTGTCCTTAGCTTAATGACTTAGTTAGAATGTATCCTTCCTTTAAATTATCTGTACTCCCTAGCATCAAAATAAAACACTATTTTCCTGAAAAAATAAACCACTTTCTAGCACTCTCTCCTCAGTCCTTTACCATCCATTCCAATGTACTGAAGACGTCTCCTTCCCCCTCTGCACGCTTCTTCCAAAGGGAAGGAGAACAGTAGTTTAAGCTGAGTCGGAAGAAATGTGATCAGGTCGTCATGTTCGGTGAAAAGAGTCGCGGAACACGCGCCCCTCCCCCGCTGCTCCTGCAGCTTCGGCTTCGAGGGCAGGAGCCACCTGAAGGTACTTAACGTGGGGCTTGGGACCAGGTGGGCTTGGGTGTCACCACAGTGGGCCGTGGTGCAGCTCTCCCATCTGTCCCTGTGGTAGAAGATAAATTATCTCCAGATCTTGCTCTCTGTATATTTTTGGTAGATTTATATGTCGCATCTGCTTTCTTTTGGGTTTTCATCTCTAGCTTATTGTGTGGCTTAAAAAAAGTGGATTGTATTGTAAAAATTCTGTGGTTTCTGGTGGCCAGTATCCTGGATCCCCTTATCTGTTTTAGATCTTGCCTCTTTTTTCTCTCTCCGTGAAAGCAGCATACATTGTNTTTGGGTTTTCATCTCTAGCTTATTGTGTGGCTTAAAAAAAGTGGATTGTATTGTAAAAATTCTGTGGTTTCTGGTGGCCAGTATCCTGGATCCCCTTATCTGTTTTAGATCTTGCCTCTTTTTTCTCTCTCCGTGAAAGCAGCATACATTGTATTAACTTATGTCTCTTGTTAAATAAGATTAATGTCTTTGTGTTTTGTCTAGAACTATATTGAAGAAATACAAATATTATATTGTTTAATGCAAATGAAGGAATGCAATAAAGAGTACGTATACTTGAAAACATCCTGTAACAGACCAATATTTTGTACAAGACAACATGCATAACGGACCAGAGTATATGAAGAAAGGGCTCAGAAAAGCCCCTCCTCGTTTTAACTAGTGTAAGGAGGTGATGATTTTTATTTTAAAATCTCTGACTTTAATTATTTAGAAAATATAGTTAATTTGACAAATATAATTCAGTAGCCAGTTTTATATAAAGTTGGCACACAAGAAGAATCTTTATACCCCCTTTACTTATTTCCTCTTATTAAAAAACTGAAGTACACCAAAGGCATAAGCGGATTAGCAATAAACTAGAAAGGAAAATTGTTTCCCAAGTAGAATTAGTCCTTCCTATGACATATAACAAACCAACAGATGTGAACACCCTCAGTGAGATTTCTTCACGTGGTTCCTTTTGGTATCCTTCATCCATGTGGCATGTTTCTGAGCTCTCACATCTTTTAGCCTAAACCCGGATGCTTAGAGGTGGCTCAGGGTAGGACTAAAGGCCTTCCAGAAAACCAGCAAGACCTGTGGGGAGAGGTCGGCCTTAGAGCTTCTCTGACTGCGGGGTCAGGCCCCTGGGAGCTGTCCACACCCTCCTTGCAAGGAGACCTCTGAGGATCTTCCTGGTCCCCGTGTAACCTTGGGATTGCAGGGCTTCAGCCTTTCCAGATCTCTTCAGAGCTGATGCTAGGCAGAGCGAGTATATAGCACAACCTGGTGATGAAGTGATGGTGAGTCCTCTGGCCGCTGCCTTAATTTCTGCAGATGAACTGTTAACAGGCTACATTTTGTCAGAAGATGTAATTGAAACCTCAAAAAAGGGAGTTATTTTTTCCTTCCTAAAGTTTTACAATTTTACTGAAACACTTTTTTTTTTTTTTAGTATAACACAGAAAAACTGGATCATGGTAGTTAAACCTGAAATATGTTTTAAGGCTGCCTTTTCATATCCTAAGGGTTTCCCTTGTGGCTAAGCTGGTAAAGAATCCGCCTGCAGTGTGGGAGACCTGGTTTCAATCTCTGGGTTGGGAAGATCCCTGGAGAAGGGAAAGGCTACCCACTCTAGTATTCTGGCCTGGAGAACTCCATGGACTATTGTATTGTAGTCCATGGGGTTGCAAAGAGTAGGACACAGCTGAACAGCTTTCACTTTCATATCCTAAAAATTACAGTGCACAGCCTAAGTTTCAGCAACAAGTCTTAAAGTAGATTCAAGTGTGTCTAATAATCAAATCCTGGTAAACAGACTTGTTGAAGCACTGAGTCAGCTATAAACAACCAACCCAGCCCAAACACAGAAGGTAAAGATTTCATTTTCCTTGCCTGACAACTTGATCCATCAGCCTCTTCAGAGAAGTGACTGGGAAAGGTGTGTATGAGAGTTCAGAAAAGCATGTAAATTTCAGAAGTTATTGCAAAATGACCTGAAGTTTCTCTTCAGCTTGGCAAGCGGTACCAAGACTGGAGCCGGGCCCATGGAGGGCGTGTGCTGTGTGCACACCATGGCATTAAGATGCAGGAGGTGGCGCCTGTGATCGGCAGGAATCCCAAGGAGTGGAGACAGTTTGCAAGGAGGACTTGGGTTTGACATTTTCCCAACACACACTCGTCACACAGTTGACTCTCTCACTCTATTTTCGGGAGTATAAGATGAATGCAGAGATAATGTTTTGCCTCCTAGCAAGTTCTCTGTTGAGCGAGGAGAAATGATGACACTGTAGCAACCATAATTTTGCTGAACTATCAACAGCTTGACTGGCTTGCGTGTGTGTGTGTGTGTGTGTTTGTGTAGATCAACCTCGCACATTAGCGCACTATCCTCGAACGCACCCAGAATAATGCCACCATCATCGTTCCCCGCTCTCTGCTTCTTCCTCCTTGCCTTTATTTGTATCTCATCCTTGAACTGTCTCACAGACTTCCCTTCTTCCTTCATAAACTAACACTGCTTTGAAAAATAACACTAAACTCATTAGATTATCTTCTTTTTCTCTTTGGGACTTTTTTTTTTTTTTGGATCTTCCTCTTGTTATTAGATGTTTAATAGTATTTATGCTTCTGGAGAAACTAAATGTTCAAGCACTGCTATAAACTATTCTCTTTAATCATAGAACATAATCATAGAAAGGATTACAAATGGGCTTGGTGAGTGTGACTAGGGACCATTTGAACATTTAGCAATTTTATAGGTTAAAAAACAAGTACCCAAAATACTGGGGTCAATGAGTATTATTAGCTTTATGTAAAAGTGAAGCACGACGACAAGCAGCCCCATTAGACAGGGAGATCTGTATCCTTTCCACGTCCCATTCATTGCACAAATAAACCATTTTTGTGGGTTCAGCTTTTCAGGTACTAAATAAAGACACGTCATGGGCACAAGAAAGTTCATGAACCTCTAGGAGCCCTCCCTCATCTGAGGTCAGAGCCCAGGCAGCCCACCTCCACCACAGAAGGCAGATTCTTCTGTTTTCCTGTTATTTCTTCTGTGAAGTGAGATGAATTTACTGAATTCCTAATAAAGGTAAATAAAGGGAGAGAAAACCTTTTTGCTGTGCCAGATAAACTGAAGGTGACATTTTATGGGCAGGCCTGAAGACCAAAGGATTGTCTGTGGTCATAAAACTGAGTTACAGCATCTGGTTGTTGAAAAGGCGTTACCTACAAGCTTCGGGTGAGTCCTTTTGAAGCCGCGGTCCAAGAAGAGCATGCCCTCCCTAGAGCATGCCCACTGGTGGGTCTGTTCTGCCCAAATAAGTCTAACCCTTCCAGTGACGCCCATTCTAGAGGCCGGGGCACACCATTTCTTCCTTCCCACCAAGCTACCCCTTCGAAAGCTTGGAGTGGAGCTAGCAGGGGAGAGCCATTTCCACTCAACGTTTAATTTTCAGGAGGGCAAATTCTATTTCCCCAATAAATAGAGCTGAAAACACGGGTTTGAAAGGGATTAAGTTGGTGGCCAACCCCATGGTCCATTAGCCTTGAGCCATATCTCTCGAGTGTCTGTGACATTAATTTGTGCATTGGAAGTGCCGGAGTCTATGAGATGAATTATTGCCCAAGTCACTCAGGTATAAAAGTGGAAATTCTTTTAGAAGCTGACTTAGAACAAAGTAAGCCTGTGAGAAAGCCCTTGAGTAGATCAGACCTACTGTCCATGACATCTCAGGTGATCTTGCTGAGAAAACAGAGATGACCTTAAGTTGAGCCCCTCATTTCAGAGTGAAAGTGGAGGCTCCCACATTTAGAACCTGATATTCCGGACCTCCTGAGCATGACTCTGGAAACTCCACACACTGCACAATGTATCCATTTTCAGTTTGTTTACCTTCTCTTTAATGACTTAACAGAAAAAAACTGCATGATGAAATATATTTTCTCCAAATATATATATATTTATATAATATATAATCTTAGTTAACTCAAAGGTATATACATTGTATAATAAATAATATTTATAAAAAGAGACTTTTTGAATATAAAATCAAAAAGATCAACAACTTCTACAACTTTTTACAAAACTTTGGATACAGCAGGTTGGTAGGAAATTTCTGTTGGATACTATGACCTGACTACGGCGAGAATAATTACAGTGCACTCAATGTACTATTATTAAATAATTACTTGTCAGCTACTTGAATACGCCCCAGAAACATGACTTTATCACTTTTAATATAGAATACATAGATAGGAAAAGACTGTTGTGAAAATTGGTATCCATTCTGCCAAAAGAATTCTCACATAGAGCAAGCATTATCTGGTTGACATGATTTAAAACTTTTTCAGTCTTAAGAGATGAGATGGGGAGGGGCATTTCAGACTCTCTAGAGGGGGTGGCATGAGGATCTTGAGCAGGGCTCGATGCCAGCAGATTCGGGGTGCAGGCACGGCTTCTAGATGATCGTCTTGGGCGAACCTGCCTGAGCACGTAGGAAGATGGCTTAACCCGGTATCTTAGGTCAGTGTTAGGCAGACCAGAGAGAGAAGGGGGAAAGGAAGGAGTCACTTCGTTCTAGCCTAGGCCCCATCTCTTCTTTCTGATTCTCCTTAAGGCAGAGCCATTTGCCGCCACCATGCTCACTTCCCCTAAGACCTTCCAGAGGACCCGTGTGCATCAAGGAGAACTCAGCTGTGAGATGCTCTACCCCAGGGAGCAAGTGACGGCCTGCCCCACTTTGAACACCTAACCCTGATCCTTGGAGACTGCATGGACTGATGCTATCGGCGCACAGGTGAGGCCTGAAGACCTGTGTGCAGGAACTCTGCATTTCTGGTTCCTCACACAGACCAAAGGAAGAAAGGGATGTGGGACAATGTGTCCTCAGAGGGGAGCGAAGGAAGGAGTCGTTTGTGTCCTCCCCGTCGACTGGCCACAGAGTCGGAACTCGAGGAACAGACAGCTGCTCTCCCTCTGACCCTCTGTCTCGTTTATACTCAGGTGACCTACAGTCCAGCTGTTCAACCTGGAGTTTGTATGGAGAATCTGCAGGTGAGCAGGGCTGGGAGGGGCAGAATGGCCCCTTTAAAGACACCACTTTCTTCAGGAAGCCATCTAAGCTGGAGAAGTCTTGCCCCCTACACATAACCTATTTACAACGTTCACTACAGAAAGGGAAAAAAAAAGTACTGCGTTAATGGTGGAAACCGCAGAATGGTAGAAAAAGATTTTTGAGATCTGACTGCAGTTCACAAGAGCCTCGTGCAGAACAGGGTTACAGAGAAAAGGGGACTGAGAAGAACATACAGCTGCTCTTCAAACGCCCGGAACTCCCGGTTCTTCAAACTCGAAAGCTGACTAACGATGGCCGTGGCCTCCCTACCACTTGATCCCAGCTAAACTTATGGCTTTTATCAGAATGTGAAAGTCTATCAGATTCGAATGGGAGTAGACAGAGAAAGAGAGACTGCGGGGCTCTGTCCTACTTCCCAACTCCCACCTCACAGGCGTCTTGGAATGTCACCGGGAGAAGCCATCGGGAAACAATGTTGCCCGTGTCGATGTCTTTACCACCAGGCAGAGCAGCTCACCCGAGCCCAGCCTGTTCTGTTGGAGTAGAAGTGGGTTTTTGTTTTCTTTTTCCGTTTTTATTTTCTTTAACATGTGCAAAGATAAGCCTCGGGTCTGTCCCTATCAGACCC
Organism: Oreotragus oreotragus; assembly: GCA_006410675.1. Taxonomy (NCBI): domain Eukaryota; kingdom Metazoa; phylum Chordata; class Mammalia; order Artiodactyla; family Bovidae; genus Oreotragus; species Oreotragus oreotragus. The sequence continues at coordinate 575,958 of SJYX01019712.1, read as the reverse complement.
TGGAGAACTAAAAAAGAAAGCCCCTTCTTTAAAAACCACACACCATCCAGAGTAGGGTGAGAAACTTGAGAGAGAGGGAGGGAGGGAGGCCCCCCAGGCAGCGGCGGGTTGGGTCCAGGTCATTTACCACACGTGCGTCTGGCAAGAGTCCTGATTCCATGCTGTCTGATGCTGAGGGCCGAGCCCAGCTCTGGGTCCTGCTTCCCGTAGGGCTTCGGTGAATCTGCCCAGCCACACACTTCACCCGTTCCCAGTGCCCTTTGGGAAACAAAGAGGAAGAATTAGGAACGTGGTGGTTTTCCCAGAGGGACCACCTACAGGATGCACAGCTCAGAGGCTGTTGGTTTACATCTTACTCAGCGTTTCTCTTGAACTGGGAGGTAATAGAGGGGACTCGAGTGGCTGACCCGTGCTCCTTACTCTCCCTGGGGTAAACCGCTGAGGAAGGGCATGTGAGCTACAGCAGGGCTTGAGCGTCTACACGCTGAGATACAAATCCTGCCTTCCCACCTTCTAGCCGGACAATGAAAAATGCTGAGTGCCGAAGAATTGATGCTTTCAAACTGCTTTTTGAAGACTCTTTTGAGAGTCCCTTGAACAGCAAAAAGATCAAACCAGTCAGTCCTAAAGGAAATCAACCCCGGATATTCATTGGAAGGACAGATGCTGAAGCTGAAACTCCAATACTTTGGCCACTTGATGCAAAGAGCCGACTCATTGGAAAAGACCCTGATGCTAGGAAAGATGAAAGGCAGGAGAAGGGGACGACGGAGGATGAGATGGTTATATGGCATCACCGACTCAGTGGACCTGAGTGTGAGCAAACTCCAGGAGATGGTGATGGACAGGGAAGCCTGGCGTGCTGCAGTCCATGGGGTCGCAAAGTCAGACACAACTGAGCAGCAACCACCTTCTAGCTGAGGCTGGGGCAACAGAAAGCCAGTCTAGGTAACTCGCCTGATAGAGGAACCTGCCTTGCATAGAGACTAGGAGAATCCCTGCAGATCTAGGGCCCCATTCCCAACTTTGTAGACTCTTGTCCACTGTTTCTGTATCAAGCTGTCCACGCAGAAGAAAGCCTATTGCACTATGAAAAATTCCTCCTCATGGGAGCACCAATGTGTACCTTCTCTTCATTTGTGTATGTATTTCAAGATATGTGTGTGTGCTCAGATATGTATTTACATGTCACAAAAGATTTGAAGCCCAAAGGGCTCTGATGGGCATTCCCCATCAACCCTGAGCTCCTTGGTCAGTAGGAGACTTTTACAAGAGGAGAAACAGACTCGGTGAGATTCTAAGACATGTCCAAAGTCTTGAAACGACTCAGTGACAGAGCCAGGACTTGGGGTTTGCCAGGCCGCCTGCCTCGTGCAGAGCCCTTTCTAGCTTGCTGCACTCACAGCATCAGGATAACAAAGGCACAAAACGTCCTCGTGAGGTGGGAAATCAGTGGTGCGCCTGAGACACCGGACACAATCGACAAGCAGTGGAGAGGTTTTCTCCATAAGGAAGGCCCTTATATAAGGGAAAGGCTTGAGCTCCTCCTCGAGCGTGGAGGGCATGCGTCCTGCTCAGGGGCACCCTGCCCTCTTCCACCTGTGCCAGCCTGTCTCAGAAGTTCCCATCCTGCCTGCAGAGTGTCAGGTGGATGAAAGGACAGGAGGGTAACGGTCTCAGCCTGTGGCTCTGAAACAGCAGCAGGCCGTGGGGAAGCTGCTCCTGGAGGCCAGGCTTTGGGGTGTTCACTCCTCCTGGGACCCTGGGTCAGGGCTCTTCGTGTGCACAGGGCTCTCATCCACACAAGCCTGCAAGGATCACAGTTCTTATCCCCCAGTTCACAGATGAGGAAACGGGCTCAGAGAGGCAAAGTCACTTGCCCCAAATCACTCAACAAAAACTTCATCAAAAGGGCACCACATGGGGAGACAAGAATCCATGTGTCCCAGAGCAAGGGCTCCGTATATGAGGCCCAGGGGCCACCATCTACCACATCCATGCAGTATGTTCCACAGGGGGAAATGCCATTCCATTTCAGAAACGGGGAGTGTTGGCTCTTAGGATCAGTATCAGATTGCAGGTGGGGGGTTTTTCTGGACATTGAGGGCCCACCCAGCACACCTCCTTCCCACTCAACAGATGGCTTGGCTTTGCTCAGCTGCCCTCAGAGGGGAAGGGAGGAGAGGAGCTGGAACGGAGCTGTGACATCCTGGAGCCACTGCCGGGGCCTGGGCTGCTGCCAGAGTGGCCTCTGCAGGACCCACAGATTGGGACTTTCTGGAGGCAGGGCCCTAGGCTACAATGGGCAGGCTACACAAACAGCCTCCCTGTGCCCACTCCAGAGCTAGTGTTCTGAAGCCTGCTTTCCCCGTAGCCTTCTCATAATGGCCAGAGCTGTGTCCTGCTTGGCAGAGTAGATGCCGGAGCAAGGAGGCACTGCAGCTTTCAGTCTTTCGTGACTTGCAGGGTGAGCCTGAGAGTTCTCGCCTATGCACTGATTTGTCTTCCATCATTCTGAAGACAGTTAGATGTAACTGCCCAAGCGATGACACCACTTCCCGCAGGATGACTGCCCTCGTGTCACGGCTCTGATGGCATTTATCACTTCCTGTTATCACTGTATTCAGACCGGCATTCACATCTGCCAGCTTGCTCAAACCTCCTGACATTCTTGCCAGGCTCCCATCATCACCACTACGTGCAAGTGAGGGAGCTGGGCTGCAGCTGGGGAGCGGTGGGGCTGGACCCACCCGGGCACTCTCTCCACTGCCCATGCTGCTTTTATCAGGCACCCAGAGAAGTGGTGCCTCCTGCTGTCTCTCTGGACTCCGTCCCTGCCAAGACGGAACCAGAGCTACACAGAGGGGCTCTCCAGATGGGCTGAGTCAGTCACCCCTCAATCAAAGCTCTCCCCTGCTCGTGCGGTCCCTCCCTGTCGCAGAGAAGCCTGACCCCTGCCAACCACATTGCCCAGTGGGGTGCCCTTGCCAACATGGCCCCGGGCAGCGATGACCCAGGCAGCTGAGTCCTCCTCAGTGAACCGAGCACTGTTCCCAGTGCCCTTCACTCTTCCTCACCACTGCTCTGGGGAGGACGACAGAGGAAGGGACAGTCTTCCTGGGGTCACACGGTTGGCAAGTGGTGGCAGCCGGACTGTGCCTCAGATCCCTATGGACCAGGCCCTTTCTCAGCCAGAGAAATAGGAGAGAGGGCACAGAGGCCTGAGGAACCCTCCAAGAACAGGACCACCACATGCCAACCTTGACCTATTCTGGGGACCTATGGACCCCAGGGCTGGGCAACAGTGTCTCCCACGCAGGCCACCTCTGGGAAGCCTGGGAACGTACTCGAGCAGTCTTTGATCCCTCGATTACTCACCACCATCACTCTGAACTTGACTCCTTCCTCCTCCCCATCACCAGCCATAAACGCGGTGAGAGTGCGCCCCACTCCACCCAAGCCTCAGATGTGCTGGGATACGGGCTTACACACCGCTTCCCCCCACCCACCTCCTGAGGGGGTAAGAGTTATGCTTGTGCAAAATCCTGCCTTCTAAGTTCAAGGTGGATGCAAAATGACTCTGCCCCAGGGGTACAAGAGACTTTGGGGCCTGCTATTCCAAGTATTTTAACCCCCTCACTTTACAGTAAGGAACCTGAGGCCCAGAAGAGTGAAAAGAACAGAAAGTCAGGAGCCAAGTCAAGACCAGAAGTCAGGGGGCCCAGCTTCTAATCCCACAATACCCCCAACTCTAGCTCCACGGATGCTCAATCATGATAGCTAGCGGCTGTGTGAAGTGGCCTGGCTCATGATTTATTAACTTGTACATGCACTGAATCAACTGCTTGGAGCCTCATTTGCACAAGCTTGGTTATTATCTGTGCTTTGTGTAATCCACCAAGACACTGCCCAAGGACCATTCCCACTGAAGCCCGGGAAATCTTGCCTGCCTACTGTGGCCGTGGAAACACATGTCCTGGGTCACTCGGAAGCAGAACGGGGTCATCAAGAAGAGAAGACAGACAAACCCAGGGCCCCACACCAAGGCCCCGCCCCCCAGCCTCCCCACCCAGCCTCCCTACCTGGCTCCCTATTTGCAGGTGTGCACGTCATAGATGCGGATACACTCCTGGCAGCTCACGTAGCAACACCAGTGGAAGATGCAGTGACATTTCTCCTTCCGCTTCTCCGTCCTTGTGTTGTGGCCGCGGCCGCAGCAGAGCAGGTCACAGCCGTCAATGCCGTGGGAGGTGACATTGCAAGTCCGGTCCCTGGTACCGAAGGAGCCCGTCTCGGGGTTGGGCTCGCAAAAGTTGGGCGAGTTCTCATAGTAGACCAGGTCCCTCTCGGTGGGCGGCTTGAAGAGCGCGTACTTGGCACGGAGGGTCTCCACCCAGCCGCGGGACTCCCGATGCTTCTCCACCACCATCTCCGAGGCGCTGTCATACTTGTCCTTGAGGAAGTCGCCGATGGCGCGGAAGTCGGGCTGGGCCCACCAGCAGGTCTTGACCTCACAGCTGCCCGACAGCCCGTGGCACTTGCACTTGAGATGCATGTGGTCCAGGATGGTCTGGGAAGAGGAGCCGCAGCTGGTCCCCAGACTGACCCCACCAGGCCCTCCCACCCCCATTGCCGAAACCTCCTCTATTCCTCCCCTATGCCAGGACGAGAATGGACTGGGGATTGAGAGTCAGACCTAAGAATGGTGACCACTGCTTCCCTGCTTCCCTCCCCTTCTACCTCGGCATTGGCAGAAATCACATTCATTTCTCGAAGCCCTGGGAAATAAGGATTGTGACCCCCGTTTAACAGATAGGGAAACGGAGGCTGGGAACTTAAGTGACTTGCCTTAAGTAACCTAGGAAAGGATGGAGGCTGAATTCAAAGCCAGGCCCACGGGTCTCACAGCTACACAGGCAGCTAAAGTGCCCAGGATGGGCTGTTTGGTACCCACTCCCTGGGGCTGCCATACTTGTGGGCTGACAACATCCTCAGGGCAGAAGTAAGCTGGGGGCTGGGGAACAGTCCAAGGAGAAAGGAGAGCAGGGAGCCCAGCATGCACATGGGCCACAGGGAGGGGCAGGGACAGGTCCCGGAAGGGGTCTCGGGCAGGGCTGCGGGGAGGGTGGCCGGGGCTCACCGTGCGGCCAGCCTCGTTGTTGTGCTTGTTCATGGCTGAGCGCGCGTCTGGCCTGTTCTCACGTGCATCTGCGAACTCTCGGGACACAAGCACCCCGAAGTCAGCATCCTCGCTGCAGCCGCCCCATTTCCAGCCCTCGCCAGGCGGCCCCTTATGATGTGAGTCGCAGCCACAGATGGTGGAGGTACCCTCCGCACAGGAGCGCGTGACTGCAAAGGCCACGCCGGCTGAGGCGATGGCATGCACAAAGGCCGATTCCCGGGTGGCTGCAGGGAGGCCACGGGGAGGCATTGCTCAGACTGGGTTCTGAGACAAGCCGCCCCCCCCCCCAACCCCTGACTTCCCCAGCTGCCAAAGGGGGCTCACCAGCCCCAATGCCAGCCCCTAGTGGGTATCCCCACTTTACAGATGAGCAAACAGAGGCCCAGAGTCACTAACTGGCAGAGTGGAGCCTGTTAGAAACGGGTGGGAAGACAGCTCTGGCAGTTTGCTGAAGAGATAAGGTACCCTTGATCTGTCTGGGTCCCAGGTTCCCCTACCCTCTGCCTATCCAAAGTGGAGATCCAGCACAGGCCTGGGCCCTCCCATTCCTGAGAGCCTGAGGTCTGTGGGGAGTGAGGCCTGGGAACCAACAGCCTAAACCTGCCCAAGTCCCCCCATTCCCTACCTGGACACATCTGGGCAGATGCTTTCCTTTTTTTTTTTTTTGCCAGCACCATATGGCATGTGGGATCCCAGTGTCCCTACCAGGGATGGAGCCCCTGCCCCGTGTGCTGCCAATGTGGAGTCTAAACCACTGGACCACGAGGGAAGCCCTGACCCTTTCCTTTTCTGCGCCTCAGTTACCCTTTTTGTAAAATGGGTACAATTTCCCTCTGCCACCAAAGTTCCTGACCAAGAGAACAGTGGTTGGCATCTCAGCCGCCCCCTTCCATTTTCCCTTCCTCTACCCAAAACAAAGCCGAGGTTTTAAGGTCAAGCACCTCTCAGGAGGATGGAGGGACACAGGACACATGCCCTGCCTCTGTTCCAGGATCCAGCAAAGGGAAAGAGAAGATTCTCAGGGTGCTGCCCCAACTTTGTTATAATGATAACCACCCTGAGTGGTGGGTATTCACCAGATTCTACCCTTCATGTGCTTTATCCCATTTAATCCTCTTACCCTATGAGGCAGAAAGGCTTCTTATAGGCCCATTTTGCAGATACAGACATTGACGACTAGGGAGGTAAAGGCCTGGAAGACCTGCTGTCCAACCATTTCTCCTTACTGAGGAACCCGGGAACCGGGCGGCGACCTGCCCAAGGCCAGGCAGGCTGCAGAATACCGGGATGCTGGCCTGCATGATGTCTCCTTTCCCGGGCTGAGGCTCTGGTCTCGGGGACCAGGGAGCCCGGTACCCCTTCGTGGTCACTGCCGCCTCTGTAGAGGCCCCGGGGCTCTCGTGGACCACCGGCAAAGGAGGACGCGCCCCCTTCGCGGGCAGGCTGGCGGGGAGTGGGAGCGGCCGCCCGGGCACTGGACCGGCTCAGCCCCGGCCGATTGCGACGGGGCGGGCGAGGCCTGACGCGCGGCGCCCCGGCTCCGACCCCGGCCCGGGGCTGCCCACCCCTCAGCGCCCCGGAGGCCGGGGGCGCCGAGGGCGAGCGCCTCGCTTCCGGCCGGCCCGCGGCCTCTCGCGGCGGCGGCGGCGCCCGGGCCCCGGGACGCGATCCCCGGCCGCCCGCACCCCGCCTTCGCCGCCTCGCGCCTTCCGGCCGCCGACCCCGGCGCCCCCTGCCGCCGCTCCGGGCGCGCCGGCCCCGGGGAGTCGGTCCCCGGCGGCCGCGGAAGATGCGCGCGCCCCGGCACAGACCGCCTCCCTGCCACCCTGGGTCTCAAAGCCGGGGGCAGAGGTCTACCCTGGCAGCCCGCCCGGCGCGGGTGGGGGGCTCGGCGGAGGCGGGGCGCGAGCGTGGAGCCCATAGCGGGGTTCGAACCCATTCACGCCAGGCTTCGGGCGCTGGAGAGCGCGTGCGGGCGCGGGGTTGTGGGGGTGGGGGGTGCCTCCTCCCGCAGACCGCTGAGTTCCCCTTTCTCCGACTTGGGAACCTGAGCTCCCCTCACGTTCCTTTCTCTGACATCCTACCCACGCCTCCCCATCACAAGACTGTCCTGCAATTTCGGGATGTGGGAAAGTCCTAGAACCTACAATGGGGATTTAAAACGTTATACACAGACTTGAAGGGATAATAAGCTCAGAGCCCCGGTTTTCACAGGTTTTCACATCCCGCGCGGAGAAGAGCAATCAGAAGGTGAGTCTTGCTTTGGGGAGCGCGTCTAGACGCCAGGCTGTTTTATTAAGCGCTACCTGGCCCGAGGTGGGGCCCCGGAAGGCGGTGAGACTGACACGCCGGCAAGATCAAGTTTGAAATGCAAACCGCCGCCACTTGGCCCCAATTAGAGGCCAAACCTTTTATGTAAACAGGGAATAATTAGCTTTGGTAATAGAAGCGTAAACAGAATCATCATCCATTGATTCGCTAATTGCCCTTCTGTCCCGTGACAATAGCCTGTAGGTCGGACTTACAAGGCGCACCAGAGGCGCAGGTAAACGGGGACTGCACTCCCAAATGGGGGGTCGGCTTCCCGCACTCATTCCCTGCCATTCCCCCCACCAACCCTTCCCCAGGTGCAGCTGGTTCTCGGGTCCCTTTTCTTTCTGGCTGTAAATGCAGCTCTTCTAAACGGAGGGAAGGCCAGGTTCACCGGTTTGGGTGGTGGCTGAGAGGCTTCACGTTGCTGCAGAAAAGAAATGGTAGCTTCTGGGAGGGCAGCAAGAGTGCTGCCCATCTTCAGCCCAGAACTCATCAGCCCCAAAGTCTCCTTCTTGGGACCAGTCGCCCACCTTATCCCTTTCTCCCAGTGCCTTCATGTTCAAAGTCGAGGTATATGAATCCCATTCATTTGAGACACAACCTGTGAATCTCCATGATGGCTGGAAAGTTACCCAGAGGCCAGCAGGTTTTCGAGTCCCACCATAGTCCACAGGCACAGCCAGCCTGCTGGGGGCACAGCGACCAGCAGAAACTGCTCACAGGATGTCATGCAATGCCACCAGCACCAGGCAGCCTCCCCGGCTCCAGAATTTTCTATGTGCCAGAGACCTCAGGCTGGCGGTGCTTTCATCTCACCCTAAAGCTAGATTTGCATAGCACTTAACACAGCACTTAACACAGCATTGGGAAGTCCACATCAAAGCCTGAGGCCGTCAGCTGTGCCAGCCAGGAGGGAAGAACACCCACAGCCTCCTAGCCCGCCCTAGGATCTCAGGATCTCTAGGCTGCTCAGCACCCCCGGAAGCGCCTGAGAAGGTGTGGCAGCCACAGTGACAGCCTGGGTCAGGCCAGAGAGGGACCTGGCCCACTTTGTGTGGAGGTGACCAGCTTTTCTGTCCTCCCCTGGGGACCCTGGGCTCAGAGCTGAGGCACCCTGATGTGGAGGAACGCCTGTATCCTGCCACACACACCCCAACCTCCTATCCTGCTCAGAGACAGTACCTTTGTCAAGGACGGGCCCGAAGATGGCCAGGCTGTCGTCGATGGTGGTGCAGTTCCAGCGGCGGCCCCGAAACTGGTGCTGGCACTCCTGGATGCCCAGCTTCACGCCCTCGGCCACACTGGGCATGATTTCGATGTAATTGCGGCAGAAGCGCAGCTGCTTGGGGACCAGGCCTGGGATGGAGCCGCAGAGTAGGGGCTGTGAGCCCAGGGATGTGTACTGCTGGCCCAGTGCCAGGGACCTGCAGGCAGACAGAGGGTAGTGGCACTGTAGGCACCAAGCACATGGTCCCTCATGGGCTTCGTTTCTTCTTGTGAGCACTCAGGGGAGGTGGAGGTGCTGAAGGCCCGTGAGCCTGAACCCCTAGTCCTGAGAAACTTGGTGTCTGAATGTGCTGCCTTTGGGACTTTCCTGGGTCAGTGGTTAAGAATCTGTCTTCCAATGCAGGGCACGTGGGTTCAATCCCTGGTCAGGGAACTAAGATCCCATATGCCGAGGAGCAACTAAGCCCACTCACTGCAACTACTGAGCCCGCGTGCCTCAACTAGAGAACCCACATGCGGCAAACTACACAGTCCACACACACTGGAGCCTGTGCGCCACAACCAAGACCCAACACAGCCAAATAAATACAAATAAATGAACGAACGGACGCACTGCCTCTGACCTTAGCTGTGCACTGTCCCTTGAAGTGCAGAGCACTGATCTAAGGCAGTCAGCCCTCTGCTGTGGGCATTTCCAGCTTTGAGGGGCACCAGTGGGCAGTGCAATGCTATAAAAAGGACCCTGGATGGAAAGATGGTATTAGGGGCCCAGGTCCCTCCCAGGCTCTGGGCCAATTTCCCTGATAGGGAGGGGTCAGGCTGGGAGTTTTGGTTTCTAGGGCCACATGGGAGATTACCAGTGATGTATGGGAAGGAAACAAAATCTACAGAAAGGAAGATGGCAGGAGCTGGCTTGACCCCCATCACATTTTAGAGAAAGCAAAAAGTAGAGAAGCGTCAGTCCCAGCAGGGAGCTTACTCACTCATACACACACACACACACACACACACACACATATACACACATACATACACACGTATGCACACATATATGCACGCACACACACATATACCGTGCCACCCATGGCCATGTTCCTCAGCCTCTTCTGAGGACGATGCCCACCTAGCCCAGAGCCTCCCAGCATCTCTCCCCAGGTCCTCTGTCTTTTGTCCACCAGGGCCTCCGTGACCATCTTTGCAGCTCCCTAGAAGTTTCCAGAGCTCTATCTCTTCTCTGACCAGAGACTGAAGCTTGGCTTTGTTTCATGAAAGTTTAGCTCAGGCTGAGGAGGGAGAAGACCTCAGCTCATACCCCTCGATCCGACACAAATAACCTTGATCAAATCACGTGCCTCTCCCGTCCCACTATTCAGTCAATAGTCTGTCAACCTCTTGGGTTTTATAAAGAGTGAACAGGAGGAAAGGAAAAAAAGGGAAGAAAAGAAAGACAAAAAATAAAATAAGAAAAGAGTGAATGGGGGAAAAGGTCTTGCGGGAGCTGGAGGAGGAGGAGGAACAAGAGATTAAAATACTGAAAACCAAGGTGCTCCTCCTCCACTCTCGTCCCCAGCACAGAACAGGAGGAATGACATTTTGTGAGAGAAGCTGAGAAAACGATCCGTGGGTCTCAGTAGACTTCAAGGCCAACTTCAATCAGCCCCGTCTGTGATCAGGGCCAGCATGAGCTGGAACAGGGTAGGCATCAGGACCCACCTCCTCTCTCCCTGTATACAGCACTGACCAAGGCTCTGGTCTGGCAGTGGCCTCCATCAAGTCCCCAGGACAAAATGAAGACGAAGCCTTGGGAGGAAGGTGCAGAAGACCCGAGAGGCAGATCAGGGAAAAGCACACAAGAGTTTTCTGGACTAGACACAGGGATGAACCAAATGTCTGCCACTTAACAGCTCTTATCATGTGCTCGTGATGGGCACCATGGAGGGGCGTGGTGCCCTCCACCTGGAGCTGGCTCTGGGCTCCATTATAAGAGACACAGGCGGGCCCTCATTTTTCCATTGGGGAGGGATGGGGGACCCAGGTCTGGGAGTCTGAATGGTAACATTTATGAGAAATTTCCAGATCTTGAATACCAAACCCTTTCAAGGAGAAGGAGGGATATGCTGCAGGCCTGACTTCCCCCTGAGATTAGCTAATTAGAGAATTCTTCTGTGCTCCTCACAGGCCAAGCCTCTTCCTCGGATCTGCCTCATTTAGTCCTTATAACAACTCTAGGACCTAGGAAGGTTGTTACAGCAGCTCGTTTCCCATGGCTTAGCCAGACAGGTGGAGCAACCAGCCCAGACCACAGAGCTACTAAGGGATGGCTTACTGGAACCTGTTCACCTGACTCCAGAGCATGTGGGTCACGTACCACCCTCCTCTGGGCAGTGCCTGCCTGGGCCCTGCAGGGTGGGAGTGGCTGCAGGCCTGGCCTGTCTGCACCCTGGGCCTCCAGACTGAACCCAGGTGATAGGGTGGGTCGGCCCAGAGACCACAATGGGCACCAGGACACACACAGCATCTGCTGGGTTGCCCTCCCTGCCCCTGCCATTTACAGTTATAAACTGGTTATTGTGACAATAATGATAATCAACATATATTAGTGTGTTCAGTCATGTCTGACTTTTTGCAACCCCATGGATTGGAGCCCATCAGGCTCCTCTGTCCATGAATTTCCCAGCCAAGAATACTGGAGTGGGTAGCCATTTCCTCCTCCAGGGGATCTTCCTGATCCAGGGATCAAACGTGCATATGCTGCATTAGCAGGCGACAGCAGACCCTCCAAAGGAATATGGCGATGGTTTGCTCCCTCCTCATACCCTGGTCTGGCCCCTAACTGTCCCAGAGCATCATGGGGAGAGACACCTGGCACCCACTGCCCAAACTCCATGTCCCTTCCTTTGGCCAGAGCCTTCCACAGTCTCCCACTGCAGGAACCTCCATCCATGCCTGTCCCTGGAAGGGTGGACTGCCCTTGTGGACCTTATGCTGTCCTTCAATCTGGCCTCNTGGCCCCTAACTGTCCCAGAGCATCATGGGGAGAGACACCTGGCACCCACTGCCCAAACTCCATGTCCCTTCCTTTGGCCAGAGCCTTCCACAGTCTCCCACTGCAGGAACCTCCATCCATGCCTGTCCCTGGAAGGGTGGACTGCCCTTGTGGACCTTATGCTGTCCTTCAATCTGGCCTCCTGGCCCCACTGCAACCTGCAACCTGGGCAGGCCTGTGTCACGACCACCTCTGGCACCAGGGAGCTCTGTCCCATATCGCTCCCCCGCCAACATTTACTAGTCTTCTTACACCAGGGCTCCAAGGCTCCAGGCTCCCTTTACCCAGAGGAATGAAGGGAGGGCCCGAGGGGCACTCAAGGACCCTTCCTTCACCTCTCCTCCACCCCCCATTCCTTGCCTCCTTTTTCATCCTCTTCCCACACCTTTTTGGTGCCACAGGCCAGCGCACCCTCAAGCTAAGCAGGATCAAAATAAGAACCTATAAGAGGTGCCTTTGGAGAGCACAAAGCCCATTATACAGATGAGGAAACAGGTCCATAGAGAGAACTGGCTTGTCCAAGGCAAAGCTGGACCCATGAAGCCAGGTGAGGCTGGCTGCACTGCAGGGAAGGGTGCCGGGGTGTAGGGAAGCTCTGCTGGCTCCTCATTTCCACTCAGTGAGGCTGCTCCTCATCCCAGCATTCTGAGGGGCTCCGTGCTCCCTGATTGCACCTATCTCCCCCACCCCCCTGGGTCCCCAGCAGGCCTGCCCAGCCCAGCAGCATGCCTGAGCCCCACGCCCTGGCAGGGCTTGGCTGGACACAAAGGCCAGAGCTGCCCCCCAAACGTCTCCCAGGAGGGGCTGCCATGGTGTGGTGCCCTGTGCTCCCCTGGGGGCACCCGCCCTTGCTTGTGAATTCTTCCTCCCAGACAGCTGCCGTTTCCCCTCCAGCAGGCAGACTTCCTCTTTCCCCTGCAGTCATGTGCAGCACTAGAGAGCATGACCATCACTTATTTAGCACTTCTACGCCAGGCACTTCACAGATACTATGTCGCTTAATCCTCAGCAACAGCTCTGTGACGTGGCTGCTGTCATCTTGGTTTTACAGATGAGGAAACTGAGGCAGAGAAGTTGGGCGACTGTAGATTTTGTCTGACTCCAGGAGTGATGGCCTCAGAGAGCAAGACCCAGCCTCGGAGATCTGAGTTCTTTCCTCTCCTCCCACCAAACCCTGTCTCCTTCCTGCTTTCCATGTCCAACCCGTTGAATATCTGGAGCCAGGCTGCCTGCATTCAAATCCAGCTCTGCTGTTCCCAAGCTGCCAATCTCAAGTGTTTTATTAACCCCTCGGGCCTCACTTTCTCATCTAGAAGATACACGTGATGGGAGGGATGAAGGACATAAAGCTCCAGGCATGTATGAAGCCCTCTAGTCGTGATGGCTGTGGTGGTTACTGTGTGTTTAGGGCCGTCTCCAGCACTTTGTCCCCTGGTATGTCATCAACCTCATTCCTGAGCCCTCCCATCCCTGACTTGACAGAACACACCAGAATTTCCAGAGACCCTTCCCATCCATCACTGGGAAGGATGCTTTGGGCCAGAGCAAAGCTGGCCCCTCTCCGGGCAGCTCAGTCCTCACCAGGGTGGCCGAACAGACATCTGTGATCTGGTCGAGTGTGAAAGAGAACCCAGAGGGCAAAGGCAGAGGGGTCTTTCCAGGATGCTCCATTCAGGGATTTCAGCTCAGAAATGGACATCCTGCCGGTACTGAGCCAGGGCCTCTGGGGATGGGGGTTTAGCTCTACGGGCTGGCGCTGGAGCCAATGAGGCTGTGACCATGGGACTGATCTACAGGATGGCTGCCCTCCCCCAAACACGCCTTGACACCTGGCCCGAGCCTCCTGCCCACACACGCTCATGTCTGAGATTCCACCCACCACAGATGCATTAACTTGCATTGACTCACAGCTCCTTGTCCCCAGCAGTGAAGCGCATGTTCCCCGGGCGGAGGTCACACTGTGAGCCTCAATCTCCATTCTTTGTACCAAAGTGCAAGTGGCCTTAAGTGGAGTCTCAAGCAGCCACCCTCCCGGAGCACCTCTCCACTGCCCAAGCCCCCGGCAAACATCTCACCAGCCTTCAACCTCCGATTCCTGGGTTGACTCCGTTCTGAAGACTGTCGTGGGCTCCCAGACCAAATTAACGTCTCCTGCCTCCGTGTTTTCTCGCCTTACTCAGGCCTTCTTATCTCGAGGGGCTGAAATGATCTGTTTCCAATTCCATGGCTGCGCTGGTGTGAGTTCCCTGAGGACGGAGATTGTGCCTCCCCGCATGCTCCCACCGCACCACACACACATGCACACATGAACACAAGCACACTTGGCCTATGAAAGGACCAGCCAGGCCCATGACTAGCAGGCGCTGATTCTCCTGGGGACGAATTAAAGAACTCCCTCCCGAAGGGCCTGATCCCCTACCGCCATTTCGTAGCTCCCCCAGCCCCCTTCCCCAGGCCTCCAAGCATCCGGAGGTTCCACCTACACACAGGACAAGACTCCTCAGTTCCGCTGAGGAAGTTCCTCCATTTAGGACCTGAGACGATGGCTGGGCTCCCAAGAGAGGTGGGGACCCGCCTGGCACCGGCAGCTGGTGAGGGGGAGGGCGAAGGGCCCTGCCAGGCCTTCCCAGCTGGGCAGAGCTATTTATACCAGCTCCTGCCCAGCCTGGCCTTAGGGCCCTGCCACCCTCCCCTATGGACAGTTCACCCTCCACCCCAACCACCCACCGCCCAGCTGGGCTGAGGACAGACACAGGCAGCCAGGCGGACGGGGTGGCAGGTGCCAGCGGGTGACAGGCGGCTCCTGAGGCCTCAGGGCTGACCTCTCAGGATGAAAGACCTTCTCCAAACCGGCCGCGCTTCAATGCCACGCATGGTCTCATCAGACTCCCACCCCCACCAAGCCATTCACCAACCCGCGGCACCTCTGTCTCCAGAAGCTGGAGGTGGGTCTGCCTGGTGAGCACAGGGCTGCCCATGCTGACCCGGCTGAGGTGGATGGCATACAGTGTGAGGCCCCCAAGGGCCCTGTGACGGTGGCCCTGTGGACCCACAGACTCTGTTGTCCACCCAGCACTGCCCTGCCCTGCAGGGACCATGTGCCATGGTGAGGGGGCACACCATGCTGTCCCCTACCCTGCTTCCCTTAAGGGCCATGTGATTAACGGGCCATGTGAATTGCGGCCCCTCACCCAACCAGGTCGCCTCCCTCGAAATCAAACTTACCTACATTTTTGACCTTAGACCCTTCCAACATTGTAGTATTCGATCGATTAAAGAGGCCTCAGGAGTCATCTAGTTTAGAGTGTTTTTTGTTAGCTATTTTTTTCCAAATATACACCCACCCCACCCCACCCCCGCCTCTTCCCAGTACACAAAACAGATAAAAAGAGAGACTGTTCCTCCAAAAGCTAAATGTAGAATCATCATGCATGCGTGCTCAGTCGTGTCCGACTCTTTGCGACCCCATGGACTGTAACTCGCCAGGCTCCTCTGTCCATGAGAGTCTCCAGACAATACTGGAGTGGGTTACCATTTCCTTCTCCAGGGAATCTTTCCAACTCAGGGGTCAAACCTGCATCTCCTGCATTGGCAGGAGGATTCTTTACTGCTGAGCCACCTGGGAATCTCCTATGACCCGGCAATTCCACTCCAAGGTAGGGCCACCCAAGGCAGATGGGTCACAGTGGAGAGTTCTGACAAAACGTGGTCCACTGGAGAAGAGAATGGCAAACCACTTCAGTATTCTTGCCTTGAGAACCCCATGAACAGTATGAAAAGGTATAGACCCAGGAGAACTGAAAGCAAGGATTCGACTGGATTTGTGTTCAGCAGTGTTCATGGCAGCACTATTCACAGCAGCCAAAAGGTGGAAATAACNCTGGAGAAGAGAATGGCAAACCACTTCAGTATTCTTGCCTTGAGAACCCCATGAACAGTATGAAAAGGTATAGACCCAGGAGAACTGAAAGCAAGGATTCGACTGGATTTGTGTTCAGCAGTGTTCATGGCAGCACTATTCACAGCAGCCAAAAGGTGGAAATAACCCAGTGTCCATCAGCAGATGAATGGATAACCAAATGTGGCAAATCCATACAGTGCAACATCATTCAGCCACAAATAGGAAAGACGTTCTGAAACATGCTACAACATACATGAACCGTGACAACATTGTACCAAGTGAAACAAGCCAGACACAGGACAGATATGGTATGATTCCCCGTACATGCGATACCAAGAATAGGCGATTTCATAGTGACCAAAAGTAGATTAGAGGTAGCTGGGGGCTGGGAAGGGCAGGATACAGTTTCTGTTTGGGATGATGAAAAGTTCTGGCAACAGCGGGGATGGTTGGACAACACTGCAAACATAACCTGATGCCACTGTGCTGTACCCTTAACATGATTAAACTGAGAAAATGAGGGGGCAGGGACCCACAGGCCCACCCCTCCACCTTCCCCTCACTCCCCATCTATGGCCATTCTGCAGGATGCAATCTGAGAATCACTGGTCTAGTCTAATCACTTCCTTTTCTGGATGGGGAGACTGAGACCCAGAGAGGATTTGTTGTTTTCCCAGGTCATGCAGCCACGCATGGGCAGGGCTGTGTTCCCAGGTCATGCAGCCACGCATGGGCAGGGCTGTGTTCCCAGGTCATGCAGCCACACATGGGCAGGGCTGTGTTCCCAGGTCATGCAGCCACGCATGGGCAGGGCTGTGTTCCCAGGTCATGCAGCCACGCATGGGCAGGGCTGTGTTCCCAGGTCATGCAGCCACGCATGGGCAGGGCTGTGTTCCCAGGTCATGCAGCCACGCATGGGCAGGGCTGTGTTCCCAGGTCATGCAGCCACGCATGGGCAGGGCTGTGTTCCCAGGTCATGCAGCCACGCATGGGCAGGGCTGTGTTCCCAGGTCATGCAGCCACGCATGGGCAGGGCTGTGTTCCCAGGTCATGCAGCCACGCATGGGCAGGGCTGTGTTCCCAGGTCATGCAGCCACGCATGGGCAGGGCTGTGTTCCCAGGTCATGCAGCCACGCATGGGCAGGGCTGTGTTCCCAGGTCATGCAGCCACGCATGGGCAGGGCTGTGTTCCCAGGTCATGCAGCCACGCATGGGCAGGGCTGTGTTCCCAGGTCATGCAGCCACGCATGGGCAGGGCTGTGTTCCCAGGTCATGCAGCCACGCATGGGCAGGGCTGTGTTCCCAGGTCATGCAGCCACGCATGGGCAGGGCTGTGTTCCCAGGTCATGCAGCCACGCATGGGCAGGGCTGTGTTCCCAGGTCATGCAGCCACGCATGGGCAGGGCTGTGTTCCCAGGTCATGCAGCCACGCATGGGCAGGGCTGTGTTCCCAGGTCATGCAGCCACGCATGGGCAGGGCTGTGTTCCCAGGTCATGCAGCCACGCATGGGCAGGGCTGTGTTCCCAGGTCATGCAGCCACGCATGGGCAGGGCTGTGTTCCCAGGTCATGCAGCCACGCATGGGCAGGGCTGTGTTCCCAGGTCATGCAGCCACGCATGGGCAGGGCTGTGTTCCCAGGTCATGCAGCCACGCATGGGCAGGGCTGTGTTCCCAGGTCATGCAGCCACGCATGGGCAGGGCTGTGTTCCCAGGTCATGCAGCCACGCATGGGCAGGGCTGTGTTCCCAGGTCATGCAGCCACGCATGGGCAGGGCTGTGTTCCCAGGTCATGCAGCCACGCATGGGCAGGGCTGTGTTCCCAGGTCATGCAGCCACGCATGGGCAGGGCTGTGTTCCCAGGTCATGCAGCCACGCATGGGCAGGGCTGTGTTCCCAGGTCATGCAGCCACGCATGGGCAGGGCTGTGTTCCCAGGTCATGCAGCCACGCATGGGCAGGGCTGTGTTCCCAGGTCATGCAGCCACGCATGGGCAGGGCTGTGTTCCCAGGTCATGCAGCACGCATGGGCAGGGCTGTGGAAGGCAGGTCCAAGGGTGCACCCCAGGAAAAGGATCCAGGGTCCTGCTTAGGCTCTCCAGTCTCGGGGTGGGATCCATGACCGAGTCTCCCAGAGTCATGCCTTTCTTGGAGTCTTGGTCCACTTGTCCTCAGCTTTTTCAATGGCAGGGAACTAACTATCTCTGCCAGCCCCAGACAGGGCACCCTAAGATTCCGACCCAAAGAATCAGTGCCTCTTCAGCTGACTGGCATGGGTTCTGGGAGGAAGTGGGGGAGACGGAACAGGGAGGAGCCAGAACACCTCCTTCGTGGGCCTTTGCTCTCCCTCCAGCATGACCACCATATTTCCGGAAACCCTACAATGGCCCAGAGCTTGGTGCTCCACCTGCTGGCTCCAGGACAGATGCCCTTCCTGTTTCTGGGTCTGGAGGGGCCCACTTCTGGCCTGGGGCAAGATGGAAACTTCCAGAAGGGGAAGGAAAGTCTTGAAAATGGGCAGAAAGAAGAGAGTCAAGCACTGGCCTTGGAACTCAAGGTCACTACCTTTCTACTTAGCTCAAGAGGCCACTCAGGACCAGTGGGCATCACGAGGGGAGACTGACAAACTCAGGGACACAGGCACCCTGTGGGCGGGGCAGGGCAGGGGCAGGGGCCTAGGAGGCCCAGGTGCACCCAACTCCTGGAACTTCCAAAGAGCTTAAACACGGGCGGCAAGGGCTGCTTACCCTGGTGCTTTGGCAGGGAGCTCATGACAAAGCGAGAGGAGGGACCTAGGTCGAGAGTCACAAGCTACCACTTTTTTCTACCCATCCACTCAACCTCCCTAGAGCACACTTGGGCTGCACAGGTGCTAAGCACAGGTCTATGCCCTCGCAACCCAACCCTGAACCTATCTCAGGGCGAGCCAAGGAGAGGGAGTTGCTTCAGAGTCCAAGGGGCTCACATGACCCATAGAGCAGACCCAGATACCCCAGTGGCGGCCTTTCTTCAGGATCTACCTGAACCTTGCCCATCAGCAGCTGGTTCATTGGCTCAGCAGGCATGAATAGGTCCTATGGTTCTCACCAAAAGTTGATTTGGGTGGCTTCAGGATCAGCCTTATTTATACCCAGGAAGGGAGAGGTGAGGGTAGAAAGGGTCCACACACTGAGCTGGGACCCAGGGTGCAGAGAGGAGTCAGTGAAGAAGCAACTGCAAGAGCCTGGGAGCCTATAAGGCCCAGGCCTCCTGCTGAATTCCCATCTTGATTCAGCCCCAGCCATCCGGCCTGGAGCCCTGCGAGCAATAAACGCGCGGAGTGCACTGAGGTGCCTGCCCTTAGGACAGCAGGTTAAAGTTTTCCCTTGGTAAACAAATTCATTTCCTGCCTGTTCACTCAAAACATGCTTAAGTGATGATTGAATTGGGGAGAGCACCAAGCATTGGAAACATGGAGGTGAACTGAGCCCCAAACCACAGGGCACCCAGACCAGGAGGCATATGTCAATTACAGACCAACCAGCATTTCTGCAGCACCTACTAGGTCTGGGTGCCGTGTGTGCCATGAACAAGTGACGGAGGGTCCCCAGGCACCTGTAGCTTACCACCCAAGTAACCCTCATGCCAGAGAACATATGGTAAGAGCAGGGGCATCCTGGAAGAGAGGAAGCAGACCCCAGGGAGTGGCGACCAGGAAGGCCCGACAAAGGAGCAGGCACTGAGCTGGTTGGTGGATGGCTGGGCTCCCTTGCGGGGGTGGGGGTGGGGTGATGCTGCTGGGGTGCCAGGGAAGAGCCCAGACAAGAGGTGGCAGACAGAACAGCAGTGGGTCCACTCCAGCTGGAGTGCAGGGACCTTACAAAGGAGCAGAAGAGGGGAAGGGGGCCCTGAGTGCCAAGTTTTACTCCGGGGACCTGTGCAGCCACTGAAGGTTCCTGAGCTGGGCTTTGGAATGTTAATCTGTTAGACATCATCTGGAGACGGGAACGGCAACCCACTCCAGTATTCTTGCCTGGAGAACCCCATGGACAGAGGAGCCTGGTGGACTACAGTCCAAGGAGTCACAAAGAGTCAGACAAGACTGAGTGACTAAGAACAGACGTCATCAAACGGCAGAATGAGGCCAGGGGGTGGGAACCAAGAGACAGAAGCCTGGGAAAGGAGCGGGGGGAGGCACTAGGGGGACAGTTTTTGCTAAGGAAAGTCTCAGGCCTGTCTGGCTGCACACCCCAGAACATGGCATCTGGTCCATCGTTTCATGGTGAATAGATGGGTAACAATGGAAACAGTGACAGACTTTATTTTCTTGGGCTCCAAAATCACTGCAGACGGTGATTGCAGTCATGGAATTAAAAAATGCTTGCTCCTTGGAAGAAAAGCTATGACCAACCTAAACAGCATATTAAAAAGCAGAGACTACTTTGCCGACAAAGGTCCATCTAGTCAAAGCTATGGTTTTTCCAGTAGTCACGAAAGAATGTGAGAGTTGGTCTATAAAGAAAGCTGAGCACCAAAGAATTGATGCTTTTGAACTGTGGTGTTGGAAAAGACTCTTGAGAGTCCCTTGGACTGCATGGAGATCAAAAAGTCAATCCTAAAGGAAATTAGTCTTGGAGGGACTGATGTTGAAGCTGAAGCTCCAATACTTTGGCCACCTGATCCAAANGGTCTATAAAGAAAGCTGAGCACCAAAGAATTGATGCTTTTGAACTGTGGTGTTGGAAAAGACTCTTGAGAGTCCCTTGGACTGCATGGAGATCAAAAAGTCAATCCTAAAGGAAATTAGTCTTGGAGGGACTGATGTTGAAGCTGAAGCTCCAATACTTTGGCCACCTGATCCAAAGAGCTGACTCACTGGAAAAGACCTTGATGCTGGGAAAGATTGAAGGCAGGCGGAGAAGGGGACAACAGAGGGCAAGATGGTTGGATGGCATCACCAACTTGAGGGACTTTGAGCAAACTCCAGGAGTTGGTGGTGGGCAGGGAAGCCTGGAGTGCTGCAGTCCATAGGGTCACAAAGAGTCAGACACAACTGAGCAACTGAACTGAACCCTGGAACAGGTTTCATGGGTCTGGGGTAAGCCTATTTGAGCTGGACCCCGAGCACTTCCCATCTAGGTTAGTGGGGCCTGTGGCTGTGGGTCTCTGGACAGTGGCCTGGGGAGCAGAAAGGAAGCAGTGAGCAAGGATGGGCCACATGGAGACAAAGGGAAGGAGGAAAGGATGACCAAGATTTTGAGCCAAGATGATCAGAAAGATGGAGATGCTGTCAACCAAGAAAAGGAATGCAAGAGGTTAAGCAGTTTGGGGGGAAAGACAGAGGAAGTTTGTGGGACCGGTGAGACCTGCAGGCTCCCCAGTCCAGACAGTGCTGGAGAAGCAGAGCTGAGCCCAAGAGAAAGACGGAGACTAGACGTTCAGATGTGGGGGATCCGTCCTACAGCTAATGAAGCTTGAGGCCTCGCCTCCCCCAGGGGGCACCGGGAAAAAGAGTGAGACAGTGGGGGAACCTCACCGTAGGGGTGTTGGATGCCACGAGCCAAGGGAGTAGGGCACAAGGATGGGGGTGGGGACCTCACTCCAGGGGCGCTAGAACTTCAGGCCAAGAGGCGGGGAGGGCCTTCCGGAAACCAGCCGGAGGCAGGTGGGTCGGGCCAGGCTCAGCCAACGTTGGCACCGAGCGCCCGGGTCTGCTCTGCTTCCTGGTTTCCTGATCAGGAGACAGGAGATGCGCAGCCAGTAGGCTTGGACAGAGTGAGTCACCCTGCCCTTCCTTCTTTCCTCTGCTCCTTCCCTGGGCCTCTTTTGTCCCCACCCTCCTCCCTGGGTGAGTGCCGGGATGCATCCTAAGCCTCTAGTCCAGAGCTGTGTCCTGGGTGTGGGTGTGGGTGCGTGGGTGGGTGGGGGGCGGTCCCTCTCTGCACCCACAGTGGGACTTCCCAACCTGACCCCCACCTGGGAGCTCGTCTCTCTCGCCCTGGGACCCGCAATCTGGGTCTCTCCTTCAGGTGGTCTTGGCTGAAATCTGGGCCTGTGGACTTCGGCCCTGTCTGGATCTGTCACTCTGTACTGTGTGACCAAGGTCACCACCGGTGTGGCAGGAACCAGAAGGTGGCGGCCTGGTGTGAATGTGAGAGAGAGAGAGGGGTTGTTCCAGGCCAATGGTCCCCATTGCCATGGGTGACAAGACCCGGGTCTCCTGCATTGCAGGCAGATTCTTTACTGTCTGAGCCACCAGGGAAGCCCAACAAGACCCACACATCTCCCTAAAAATGGAACCAAAGTAAAAAGCTGTTCCCTCCTGCTGGCAGCAGCTGCTGAGCATGGTTTGGGTGTCTCTCTGCATCTCCCTCTCCCTCCCTAAAATCTCAGGGCTCCTGAAACACAATTCAGAGCTCTACTGGCCCTGTCTCTTATACAATGAAACCTGTTTTTTGCTGCGTTGTGAGCATTGGGTGTTTTTTTTTTTTTTTCCCCTTCTCAATTTCATAGGAAAGTAGAGTTGATCTGAGCAAAGAACGGGAGGGGGTAGGAGAGAGGGATTGTCCCCTTCAGGCAAATCGAGGACCATGCGGGGTGGAGGGGAGAGCACAGAGCAGGATGGTCAGAGCTAAGGCGGAGGAAAAGAGGGTGAGAACTGGGAGGAAGCGGGGAGACCAGAGGCCTTGGAGAAGCGGGGAGAGGGGAGGGAGGAAGGAAGAGGCTCCTGCCTCTCTGGCCTGTCCGCGGATCCAGCTTGGGTCCTCAGGGCTGTGTCCCCCTCAGGACCCAGAGGACACACGAGCTCTGGGCATCTTCCTTGAGACAGGTATGAGCCCAGGAAGACTGGGCCTGAGCCAGGGGGTGCCCACTGAGGAGAAAGGAGGCAGGCCCAAGGCCTCCTTCTCAGACACCCAAAGGTCTCCTGAGGGGCACCAGAACCCCAGGTGGACAATGTGTCCCAGGGGGACAGGCTCCCAAGTGCGCTGGCTTTGCTGAGCACTTTGGAACTCACAGGTGAGCCTGGAACACCATGTCACACTTGGTCCTTTGAGTCCTGACCCTTCAGAGCTAGAAGCTGTGGCCCAGCCTCTGCCTCCAGACTTGTACAGGGTGGTTACACCGCTTCACGGATGAGGCAACTAGAGCCTGAAGATGCTAAGTGACTGGCTTCAGGGTTTATGATACTCCGCCAAATGGGTTCTCTCCAGGAGTCCAAACTTATCAACCTGAGAGATGCTGTGTGCGTGCATGCATGCTAAAGTTGCTTCAGTTGTGTTTGACTCATTGCAACCCTATGGACTGCAGCCCAGCAGGCTCCTCTGTCGATGGGATTCTCCAGGCAAGAATACTGGAGTGGCTGGCCATGCCCTCCTCCAGGGAATCTTCCCCACCCAGGGACTGAACCTGGGTCTCTCAAGTCTCCTTCATTGGCAGGTGAGTTCTTTACCAATAGCGCCACCTGGGAAGCCCCTGAGAGATGCTGAACATTCTAGAAACCATGGTGGGACCAGGGGTCTCTGGGGTGCTCCCTGGGTACAAAGGTAGATGCTTAATAAAAGCCCGGGGAATGGAAGTATCAGCCTGAGAAGGTTCCCCCTCCAATCTCTTGCTAGTTGGGAGTCAGGGGTGGGAGCAGTGAGACATAATATGCCCTGGAGGGGCTTGACATAAGCCTTCTGTGGATGGCCACAGGCCTTAGCCATTCTATCACAGTGCCGGGCCACACAATGTCTAAGTCTTGGGACCTTGGCTATTATCTAGTCCAGCTCTGGGCTGAAGCCCAGCCTTGCCCAGGTTGCCTCCACGGCTGTGGGGAGTATAACCCAGGCCTTGTGACCCCACCAGCCACAACTCTGCCTCCGTTCCACCATGTAGCTCCTTCTCAAAGGCTCCAGTCCAAGGACTGAGGCTTCATTCAATACACGTGCATCACCTGCCTGGTGTGTATAAATACAGCCTCCACCCCCTCCTCAGCGTGCCCTAGTCTAGTGCCTGAGAGATATTCCTGTAGGTGACCACAGTCAGTAGCAGAGTGTGAGAAATCCCATCTCACTCTGTGCGGTGGACACTGAGGGAGAGGAGGGAGAATGAAAAGAGGGTGGAGGAGGCAGGCTCTGAGCAGGACCTTGAAGGTAAGTTCAGCTTGGACATCTTTTACACCTGGACCTCTGCCATTTTTTTTTCACCTCCAACTCCACCAATAAGAATTCTGATCTAATCTTCTCGTAAACCATGTCTGCATCACGCTCATTTTAGTTGTATAACATTTTTCCCCTGCCCAGCTCCTCCAGCCCCTAAGTTATATAAAACTGGGGTTACTTTCCCATTTTACAGATGGAAAAATGAAGCCCTTACAAGGTTAACTTGCTTATTCTAAGAAGGCAAGTCTGCTGGTTCCCAAACTGGGATTTTGCTGGGTTCCTAGACTGCTTTACCCTTCAAGCCCAGTTCTGGTAAGACAAGACATAGCCTACCCAGCTGTCTTACTCATTTGGGGCTCCTATTTATCCATCAGGGTCCAGTTTTAAAATCCCCCCTGGGCCTCCCTCGTGGCTCAGTGGTAAAGAATCCACCTGCCAATGCAGGAGACACCGGGCTGACCCCTCATTTAGGAAGATCCCACAGGCCACAGAGCAACTAAGCCCGTGTACAACTGCAGAGCCTGCGCTCTGCAACAAGAAAAACTACTGCAATGAGAAGCCTGTGCACCGCAAGGAAGAGTAGCCCCCTCGCCGCAGCTAGAGAAAAGCCCGGCACAAATAAAAACAAATAGAAACTCAAAGCTCCTCTAAATGGGTCCAGCTTAAACCGTTCCCTCTGGGTATTTCCCAGTTTTTATACACACCTCAGGGGGAAACACTTTACTCTGAATTATCCATTGACTCTCTGTTTTTCCTCTGAGACAGTGTATTTGAGAGGAGGAACCATTTCTTTCATTTCTGTACACTGGGCAGAGTGCTTGGTTCACCAAGAGGCCCAGCACACCTGCCTCTCCTGCCCCACTGAACGACTCCACCTGGTTACCGCAGTCATTCTCACCTCCCCTGACCCCACAGGCTGCCATCACAACAAGCTAAGGGCCCACTGGTTCTCTGGGCCTTATCACACAGCTGCGGCTTCCACAGGCTGCAAATCCTTTATCTGAGTCTTAGGAAGGAGTCCAGGAGGGAACACGGGAAGGAGAGCTGCTGGGCTGGGAGTTCACTCTCACAGCAGCTCCCTAGGGCTCCTCTGAAAGCTGTGTCTTCCACTCAGCACACATCGTGGTAGACATGGCACTGGGCTGGGCACTGGGAGCAAAAAGAGGTCCGTGGAGGTGCCTCTGGTGCTGCAAGGACTCCCACCTGAGCCTCAGAGCTGCCCCAGGTAGCCCAAGCTCCTCCCTGACACGGGACAGGATCCCCACCTCACACCCAGGCAGCAGTGACCACCTGCCCTGGTCAGGGCTGGGCCCCAAGGGCTTTACCTACCTCCACCGCCCCGCCCACTCCCCTCCACCCTGCCTTTTGGACAACCAAGATCGTGACTTTACCAGCTGGCTGCTATTCAGGGATGCAGGCCGAAGCACTAGGGCACTCAGCTCACTTAGGGTGGTTTTGAAAAATACAGACAGCTGGGCTCCAAAGCCAGCCCCACTGAATCAGACTCTCTAGGGAGGAGTCAGGAACCGGGATCATAAAAACCTTCCCAGAGCATGATAATAGCACAGATAAGAGGATGCAGTACGAAGTGTCCAGCATACCCGAGAGTCCTTCGGCCCAAGACGGTTAACCTGAATCTCTGCCTTTAGAAGGAACGTTCAGCTGTCAAGAAACATGGGGGATAGAGGAACAAACCAAATGACACGATGGGGGAGCGGCCAGACTCACAAAGCTGCAGGCCTGAACTCGCCAAAAGGCCCAGTCATTTTAAAACAGTGTGTGCGGTCTGTGTTCAGGAAGAGCAGTGGAGGGGTGTTTCCGCGGGTAAAGAATCCATCTGCAATGCAGGAGACACAGGAGACGTGGGTTCAGTCCCTGGGTCACGAAGATCCCCTAGAAGGGGGAATAGCAACCCACCTCAGGATTCTTGCCTGAGAAAGCCCATGGACAGAGGAGCCTGGCGGGCTACAGACCACGGGGTCGCAAAGAGTCAGACGTCTCACCGACCACGCACGCAAACCTTTGAGACATAATCATATTGTCGGAAACTGGTCTGAAAATCCTAGTCATGAAGTCATTTGGGGGCTAACTGGAGAAACCTGAATCGTTAGGAATCAAAAGTTTTGTTAAGAGGGATAACGGTGTGTGGTCATAGGGGTCAGCCTTACATTTTGAAACTCAAGGGGTGACGAGTCAGGATGAGGAGAACTTACTCTGAAACGGTTCAGCAAAGCACTGGGTAGCTGGGGCGAGGGCGGGGGAGGGGAGGAGCGAGAGGGGAGCAATTACAGCAAAATGCCACGCGTGCTCCTTGAATTGCTTTCGCTGCTTTCCTGGTGAACAATGTTCATATAAAACTTAGGAGGAACATAAGAAGCCCAGCTGACTCGTGGGGCCTTGTGGACACGTCCCGCGGGGGCTCGCACCCTGCTTGAGCACGGAGGGCGGCGGAGTGTCCGACCCGCAGTGGCCCCGTTGGGGGCGGGCAGCTGCAGGTGCGCCCGGCAGGGAGGGAGCCGGGAGCTGCGCAATCGCTGGGCGCTTAGGGCGCCGTCTGCTCCCCCCTTTCAAGGCGGGTATTTCCACCGCATTCCCAGGAGCGCTTCCGCGCGCCCGGTCCCCCCACGGCGCTGAGCACGCGCAGGTGAAGACAGCCCTGCCCGGCACCTGGACTTGCCCCCCCTCTCCTGTGGAGGGAGGCTCCACGCAAGTTCAAAGCGGCGGCTGCCCCTCCTCCCGGCCCCATCCCCATCCGCAGGCGAGGCTGCCTGAGCGAGCCTCAACATTTCCTCTGCGCCCCTCCAAATTCATCAGTCTCGGTGTCCCGCCGCCCATTCCTCTGCTGGGTCTCCGCATTCACTCTCCCTGTTCTTTCGCTCGAGGGCCACAGGCGCCTGGCTTTGCCAGCATCATCTCAACACCTATGGGGCGTCCCAGGTGGCTCAGTAGTAAAGAATCTGACTGCCAATGCAGAGAATCCCCGTTTGATCGCTGGGTCAGGAAGATCCCCTGCAGAAGAAAATGGCAACCCACTCCAATATTCTTGCCTGGAAAATTACATGGACAGAGGAGCCTGGTGGGCTACAGTCCATGGAGTCTCTAAATAGAGTCAGACAAGACTGAGCGACTGAGCAGGCACACAGGCCCTCTCACTCAGCGCTGTGGGTCACTGGCTCTCAGCTTTGGCTACCCTGTCACATGGCCCCAGGGGAGCTTTAAACTATTGATGCTGGGGCCCCATCCCCAGAGAAATGGATTTAAGTTCTCTGGGTACCCCCTCCTCTCTGTGGTGGACTCCCTTCCTCCATTATAAGAGGAGAAGGCAACGTGGAGAAACACTGTCCTGGGTCACAGAGAAGAACCGGCCCATGGTCACGCGGCAGGGGAGGCCCAGCTGAGCCCCCTCAGCCTCTGCCATCCATCCCCAGGGGCCCCACGCCGTTTGGCTCCCGGCACCAGCCCATCCTTTCCAGCCTCGGTTTTGTCCATGTCCTTTCATGAAGTAGCTCTCCTCTCCCTCATCGTCTCTCTCCTGGCCTTGCAACAAGTCTCCATCTTTACGGGAACAGAAGCAAAATGTTTTTGATCCAGCAACGCATCAGTAAAAAGTGTTCGGGCATGCCCCTCTATCTCCATACGCTTAGGTCTAAATCACAAGCCAGCCAGCCACTGTGTTCTCATTTTAGGTGCATTATAAAACACAGGCTAAAGTGCACAGGAAAAAGACAAGATAGAAAGTATATTTCAAAAGAAATAATTTCCTCCTACAGCCTAATCTGATGACACCCTCCCCACTGCCGCCCAAACCTCCAGTCCTGTGTCCTCTGGTTCTTCCGGCTCCTCGTTCCCTCTCTTCCTGATTTCCAACTTACTTAGCCTTGCACGGGGGAGGGGGGTGGTACATGTTTGTTAAGTGGTAATTCTCTCTGCAGAAATGCAGGCTGCCACCAAACGCTCTTGGGGTTCAAGGCACCGAGGCCTTTCTCCTTTCTTCCCCATCTTTCTAGGTTCTTGCCCACAGCTACTTTGTTTGTGTCTAGGATCTCGAATTCCCCACTTGTCTCTCACCAGAAATGCCTTCTCTCCACACGTCCATGGTGGAGCCCTTCTGCCCACCCAGCTCCCCTGGGTCTAGCCTCACTTCCCGCTCCCTCACTGCATATACCATTGTCTCACCGGACTAGCTGTGCCCTGGCAAGAGTGCCAGTGCCTCAGGCAATTTCCATATTTTCAGTCCCATGTTTCAGTTACATTTCTTACAAAAGTGTTTCTTCCGGGGGAAAAACACTTTATAGACAGAAAAGATAAAATCAACACTGCTCTTTCTCACAGACACACTCTCATACATACACAGCAAACATTTAAAGTTAAAAAAAAGAATTACCAACCTCTCTACTAACAGGGTGTGTATTCACCATGGGGGGCAAAAAGTCATAGCATATTAGCTCCAGTTATGGGTCCTTCATAAATCATCTAAGGCCCGAATACCACAGACCGGAGAAGGTGCCCACAAAACACAGGGGAAGATATAATGGGGACACACAGGGCTATCAACGAAATAAAGGGGAAGGCTTTTATGGTGCAAACCCAGGGTGCATAAGGTAATGTGAATGTATTTATTTGGCTAGAGAGTGGTTAACAAGGTCACGAGGAAGTAATTTACTGAACTGCGTAGGGTAGTAAGGGGGCCAATTTACTGGGACACTCAGAACGGTTATTATTATTACGAATGATAGCTAACAGTGATTGAGCCCGGACGACAGATAATGAGATGGCTGGATGGCATCACGGACTCAATGGACATGAGTTTGAGTAAACTCCGGGAGATGGTGATGGGCAGGGAGGCCTGGTGTGCTGTGGTTCATGGGGTCGCAAACAGTCGGACACGACCGAGCGACTGAACTGAGCTGAACCGAGTGCCAAGCGCCATGTAAAGCCCTATTACATGGAACATACCAGTTAATTTCCCAAAGAACCCTAGGAGGGTATTATTATCCCCATCTGACATGGGTTCAGAGAGGCTAAGTAACTTGTCTGGAGTCACACAGCTAGGAAATGGTGGCGCTGAGGTAGCCGGTAAAGCAGTGACATGAGACATTTAATAGCATAATGTCTACACAGCAGTTGTTGGCGGAGCACTGGTGGGCAGGGGGTACTTGGGTCTGTCCTGCTACTCGGGCTGCTCTCTGGGTTCACAGACCTGTAAATTAAGTGCCTGGGCCCCTGCCTCCTGACCTTTCTTCATGACAGCCATGATGGCTGTAATGGATCTTCCACACTCTGTATCTCAGACAAGGTCAGACCCACACTCAAGGCCTCCCTGAGGGGAGGAGACCTCCATGTGAGGGTTTGAGGGATCTGTGTGTGAAACAGGGTGCATGAGCTGAGGCCCTCTTCCAAGAGAGGTCAGGGTAGATGACACGTTCTAGCACCTTCCAGTTTGCAAAGCCTCAGCGGCGTCTCAGTGAATCCTCCCAACAGCCCGGGAGGAAAATCCTGTCTCTTTACAGATGAGGCAACTGAGGCTCAGACAGGGGCCCATAAGCCAGTAAGTGGTGGCGGGGTGGGGGGTTTGACCCTTGTCTGTCTGACTCCAAATCCTGCATTGGTGCTATTTTGCTCTACCGTCTAGATCCTACCCACGGATGATAACCAGTTCATTTGAGCAAAATGTGTTTATTCATGGACGTTCCTAGTGGTCCAGTTGCTAAGACTCTGAGCTCCTAATGCTTGGGACTCAGGTTCCACCCCTGGTCAGGGAACTGGATCCCACATGCTGCCACAAAGATCAAAGATACCACGTGTTGCAACTAAGACCTGGCACAGCCAAAGAAATAATATATTTATATTATTATCATTAGCCATACATATATATTTTTTTTAAAAAATGTGTTTATTCAGCACCCACTGTGTGTTGTGCATGGAACCAGGCACAGACCAGTGTCGCGTCTCTCACCTGGCGGGCGGTATAATGGAATGGGCAGGCCACATGCCCAGGCAGAGAGAAGCAGCCAGCTTATAGGCCGTCCTGGTGGAGGCAGGAAGACCAAGCGAAGGGAGACACAGAGCAGGGTGGACTCAGGTGACCCACGGACCTCAAAGGGCTGAGCCCTGGGGAGGGTCTTTACGAGACAAAAGGAAGAGGAAGGGCACTTCCAGGATAGAGATGTGACTCAAAACACCAAATCCCGAGGAGCAAAAGAGGGAAGAGGCAGGGCTTGAGGTCCCAGCCGATGCCTTTAGATCCCACAGGTAGTGAAGTGGGGACCGACACAAGGCCGGCCCCCCCCAACAAAGGAACTCTTCAGAGCTGGAGGGAACACTGTGGGGGAGTCAGCTGGCACAATACGAAAGCCCACAGGAGGCTCCATGGCCCCGGGAAGGGGTGTCTCACACAGAATCCTGGGGGGCTGAGGGACCAGAGAAATCAGCCTGGGCGGGGGGTGTTGCTTCCAAATCTTTAAGGCGTTCAGACCCTCCTCTGTTCACAGATCACACTGCCCCACAAGGAGAGGATCAAAGTCTAAAACTAGACGCCACATTCGTAGCCCAATCAGTCTGCTGATTCCTGAGCATTCCCTCCTCTTTCCAGGCCGGGAAGATCTCAGCATCCTCCCGCTTCCCCACCCACTCCCACAACTGCCAGATTCACTGGCTGCTTCATGGGTGCCTCTGCCTAGTGACACCTGATGGGAGACCCTCCCCATTCACTCCAGCCCTCTGGCCGCTGTGTGAGACCCTGGGACCTGTGCTCAGATGCTGAGGGAGCAGCCCCTCACCTGCCTGGAAGGAAGACCCCAACCTTCTCTGCACCAAGAGAAACAGCTTCCAATCGGGCATCATAAACCTCCTACCTTCACATCACCACCATCGACCCCTCTCCCAAGGCCCCCACATTGCACTTCTCTTGTGTGGCCAGACCCGGGAAGGTGCTAGAATAAAGCCCTGGCCAGGATGGAAAGAAGACAGTCAAGCCCGTGGCTTCTGGGGAAGAACAGAGTCAGTCTCGGGTGTCTGTGAAGGCCAGCGGACACGTGGGGAAAGTGATTCCACATTGTTCATCTCAGAAGTCGGGGATGCACCCCCTGCAAAATATGGAGGCCCCTTTATAACCCTACCTGGGGTCGCAAAGAGTCGGACACAACTGAGCGACTGTACTGAACTGAATCTTCAGCTGCTAACCTCAGGAATCGTTCTTTCACCGGATAACTTACCTGGCTAAAAGCGATCACAGGTGTCCTGCCTGCAAACATTTCCCAGCTCGCACAGGGAACCCGGCGAGGTCCTGAGGGCAGTGATACCAAGCAATTCCAGGATCTCGCTGGCTGTTTGGAAGCACTGCTGACTCACGGGTGATTGTTCTGCTGTATATTCTCAAAGTCCTGCCTTAATATCTTGGTCTTTCTGGGTCTACCACGGAGGTCCTGCACCCGCTCTGTCCTGAGTTTGGTTTCTCTTCCGCGGGCTCCGTTATGCGCATGCATACACGCCCTCTATTATGTATGTTCGCACACCTAGAACCCAGCCCTGCCATGGATTTCCATCTCTTTGGGAAGGGTAGAGGACAAACCAGGTTCTCACCAGGGGGTAATTATAGGTGACAAGAGGTAGAAGAGCTGCCCCATCCCTGAGGAGTGAGCAGCACCGCCTGCCACAGGCTGATCTGTCTGACCGGAGTCCTGGTCCCATTTCTGCTGCCACTTCGTGACCTCTTGGGAGGACTTAGCTTCCTAACCCCAAAAATGTAAACATCACCTACTTAATTTTTTGGCCCCGCCCTGCAGCATGCGAGGATCTTAGTTCCCTGACCAGGGATGGAACTTGTGTCCCCAGAGTCCTAACCACTGGAGAGCCAGGGAATTCCCACACATCATTTACTTTACAGAGACTAGAGGGAGGTGTCATTGTAAAGACTTTATCATAATCCCTGGTATAATAGGCAGTAGTTGCTGTTATAAGTGCTAACACAGACCAATGCCATTCTCCACGCCAGGTACTGTTTCACATCAGTTCAGTCTCTCGGTTTTGTCCGACTCTTTGCGACCCCATGAACTGCAGCACGCCAGGCCTCCCTGTCCATCACCAACTCCCAGACTCCACCCAAACCCATGTCCATTGAGTCGGTGATGCCATCCAACCATCTCATCCTCTGTCATCCCCTTCTCTTCCTGCCCTCAATCTTTCCCAGCATTAACTCATTTAACCCTCCCAACGACCCTGTAAGGACGGTATTGCTATCATCACCCTCATTAGAGTGGGGAAATTGAAGTATAGAGATTAAGTAGTTTGCCCGAGGTTACCCAGGTAGTTTGGGGGCTCATCCACTCTGGCTCCAGAGCCTGTGGTCTTAACCACCAGCTCTCTGGGTGCAGTTGGTGAAGAGGTTCATTATTCGGTGTTCAGTGGGGACTGAACACCCATTTATGGGAACCCAGAGAGGTGAGTGTGACATGGTCCTTGCCCTGCAGAGGTTCCCAGACTCACAGGGAGACAGATGCCTAAAAAGAAAATTATAGGAACCCTAATGCAAGAGATACAGTCTACCAGGGGTGATGGATGGAATGAGGCTTTGTAGAAATACCATGGGAAAGGTCTAACACTGGCCAGAGACACTCATATCCCCAGGCTACAATGAGCAGCTGGGTCTGGTTTCTGCCAGCCTTACAGGAAAGAGGATTCAATTAAATTGACCAGTTGATTAGCTGATGGCTTCATTTATTCATTCAACTCAAGACCCTCTGGGATGGGTGCTCTGGACTAAACTAGTTCACAAAGGATGATTTTTAAAAATCAGAGGAATTAATTACAGTCCAGTTGCTGAGAAGAATAAGATCACAAGGACAGACTGACATATGAAAGGGGCTGGAGAATCTTCTAGATCACATCTTCCAAACAAGTAATAAGTTTTTACTTGAGACAGTAAATATTTTTGGAAAACAAACTAAGCAAAGATCATCCCTGCAAGCCTCTCTGTGTTGCCAACATGCTGAGAAGATACGAATATGCTAATGAGCACCATAAACACCAAGAGTCTGGAAGTAGCAGGTGGCACTTCCCAAACTTATGTGACCCCCAAAGCCCTTCTCAGCAGGACTCCGTGGGACTGGTGTAAGAAGCACAGTTTGTAACTTCCTGCTGTGACATTAAAAAGGTGTGCAGAAGAGCTGAGAGAGAGGGTGGAAGTTAGACTGGGAAGATTCCTAGAAGGTGACAGCTCTGAATGGAGTTTTGAAAAATTCCAGGAAGGTCATGGCCAGTTGGAGGAGTGATAGAAAAGAGTTTTTTGGTCAGGAAAGGGACCCTAAGACCACTTTATCTTTATAAAGTGGAGGGATTCTCTAGTGGCTCAGATGGTAAAGAATCTGCCTGGAATGCAGGAGACCTGGGTTCAATCCCTGGGATGGGAAGATCCCCTGGAGGAGGGTATGGCAACTCACTCCAGTATTCTTGCCTGGAGAATCCCCATGGGAGCCTGGTGGGCTACAGTCCGTGGGGTTGCAAAGAGTCGGACACGACTGAGGGATCAAGCACAAGGAAGCAGAATTTTGCTCCAGGGCAGGAAGAGAGGATGAGCAAGGACCAAGCTGGGAGGACAGAGATGCCAGCAGGTGGTGGCAGCCACATCTGGTCTCTGATGTGCGCTGAGGAGCTCATGGCTTTTCTCTCAGAGGGAGGGAGTCCCAGGTGTTTTGATAAAGGCTCAAGAGAAGTCACCTCCGGTCTTCCCTGAAGTAGCATCTGAAAGATGTTATTGCTGTGATTCAAGCAGGGTGATCCACTGGGACAGAAGGGCAGGGAGGGAGCCAGGAGAGCAATGTGCCCTGGCTCTGATGGGGCTGGGGGAACATTAAATCACAGAAAAGAAGGTACACAGCATAACACTGTTTTTATAATGCTTAAAAATAAAAAGTGAGGGAGGAGGGACTCACTCCCCCGAGGGGACTTAGTAATTTGCGGACTGGCCTAGTGCTCCAGCGGTGAAGAATCCACCTGCTAACGCAGGGGACATGGGTTCGAGCCCTGGTGCAGGAAGATTCCACATTCGGCAGGGCAACTGAGCCTGTGCACCTCAACTGCCGAGCCCGCATGTCCTAGAGCCTGCGCTCCACAATAAGAGAAACCACCGCAACGAGGAGTCTGTGCGACGCAACTGGCCAGTAGCCCCTGCTCACTGCAAGCAGAGAAAGCCTGCACGCAGCAGTAAAGGCCTAGCACAGCAAGTAAATGCACAAATTCTTAAAAAAGAATCTGGGAGTAACACACACACACACCACCATGAATATATATAGCTACTCAACAAGGACTTGCTGTATAGAGCAAGGAACTATAGCTCAGTATTTTGTAATAAACTATATGGAAAAGAATCTAGAAAAGAATATGTATATATAGATCACTAAATAATTTCACTGTAACCTGAAACTAACACAATATTGTAAATCAACTCTACTTCAATTTTTTAAGGTTTTAAAAAAATAATAAAAATAAACAATATATATATGTATATTGTCTAGGCATTTCTAGCTGGGGAAACTATTATTTAAGTGATGGAATAGAGAATTCCTTGGTGGTTCACTGGTTAGGATTTGACACTTTCACTGCTATGACTGGAGTTCAGTCCCTGGTTGGGAAACTAAGATCCCACAAGCCAGAACAGCGTGACCAACATAAATAAATAAATAAATGACAGAATAAATATACAGAATTCAGGATGTGATCCTGCCTGGAGGGACACAGCGGGATAGGACGGGGAATCAACCGCAGACAGATATAATGACCTTGATCATATTCTCGTTCTTTGGGGGTGTGGCCAGGCCCTGGTTTTCATCTTGTTATTATAGCCTGTATTTATGGTATATTTGGGGCTTTCCAGGTGGTGCTAGTGATAAAGAACCCACCTGCCAATGTAGGAGACATTAGAGACACAGGTTCAATCTCTAGGTGGGGAAGATCCCCTGGAGATGTGGGTTGCACGGCAACCCACTCCAGTATTCTCCAACCCAGAGAATCCCCATGGGCAGGGGAGCCTGAAGGGTTATAGTCCATGGGATCACAAAAAACTAGGACACAAGTGAAGCGACTTAGCACTCATGCGTGGTATGTTTACTCTTGTATGCGTCAAGTATCACATAATAAAAAATATTCTGTATCAGTCTGCAATCAAAAATATGTATAAGAACAGAAAACATTCCATGGCCTCTGTGCCTCAGTTTCCTCACCTTTCTTCCTGTGGTCCAGCAGGCTCTTCTCCCCTGGAGGATGGAAGGGCACAGTGAGTGCCATCCCTGGGTCAGCCTGCATCCAACCCCAGGCCACCTGGTACCCCAACCAAACTTCCTCACTGCGCTTCGCAGGGATGAAATGGCCAGTGCTAGGCTGTTAACTAGAGCCGTAGTACACCCACAAAGACCAGTCCTTGGAACCCCCTAAAACACTCCGACAGTCACCAGCTTTGATTGACGCTTCACTTCCTGAGAACTTGGAGGCCTTTGTAAGTATACTGCCTGAACAGGACACCAGAACACAAGGTCAGACTGGAGTCCACATTGCCTTGGCTCCACCTAGTCGCAGACTTCTGCCACATGCCGTCGCCCACTTTTTTTTCTGCACGGCTTGCAAGGTCTCAGTTCTCTGACCGGGGATTGAACCCAGTCAATCTGCACAGAAGTTAAGCCATGGGATCCTAACCACTAGGCCACCAGGGGACTCTTACTACCAACTTCTTACTTTTTTATCTTATTATTTATTTATTTATTGGGCTCACCACGCAGCCTATGGGATCTTAGCTCCTCGACCAGGGATCAAATTCTGGCCCTTGTCAGTGAAAGCTGAAGTCCTAACCATTGGACTGCCAGGGAATTTCCCCACTGTTTTCTTCAAACAGGTTAATTAGTTGGGATAAACCAACATAAAGCAAATGGCCTTTCCTGTGTTGGAAAGAATTCAGATCTTTCTATTCCAAAGAAGCCTAGTCTGGGATAAAATATTTTATGACCTTTGTTGCTTAAGAATGACCTTCAGAACATCCTTAATTTATTCATCTTCATCGTTAACTTATTTCCTGAGTATTATTTCATTTTATCTTCACAATTGCCCTGAGATAGTAATTTTAACCCCCATTTTACAGATGAACAAATTGAGAGTCAGAGATTTTTTTCTTTAATGGCACAAACAGCTTTTAAGTAGAACTGAAATTCGCACCAAGGCTGGTTTGACTCCTCTTTCTGAAACACCATGCTGCCTTTGTGCACTGAGGCTAGAAGCTCAGAGACGGACTCTCTAGGAAGTCACAGAGTGAGGGGCAAAGCTGTCCCAGAGAGTGGGAACCAGCTAGCCCAGCTGCGAGCTTGCTTAGAAGGAGCTCAGTGTGTTGGCCAACCAACCATCACTGTTACCAGCTGGGCTCCTGCCACATTCAGGACCACGTGTGGGGCTCACTAGGGATATGAAGACACAGAGCAGAGTCCTGCCCTCTGTCAGTCAGAGGGGCTGACTCTCTAGTTGAGAAGATAAAACACATTCTTGGAAAGAGGTAACTAGTGACAAGGGCCCCAGGTCTTCCCAGGAGGGCCTTGCGGAAGCGATGGGAACCTAGTCTAGCAGATTGAACCTGTGACTGGCAGGTGACTCTCAGTGGGGTCCCTTCATCCTACATCCCATCTTAGAGGATAACATGTGTGCCCTGCGCTATCCTTGTGATGTGGGCACAAAGGTGATGGAGACCTGGTCCTGCCTGCAGGACACTCACAGTCTAATCAATGAAATGGATGCACCTGGAAGGGGCTGAG
Organism: Oreotragus oreotragus; assembly: GCA_006410675.1. Taxonomy (NCBI): domain Eukaryota; kingdom Metazoa; phylum Chordata; class Mammalia; order Artiodactyla; family Bovidae; genus Oreotragus; species Oreotragus oreotragus. The sequence goes on along the minus strand of SJYX01019712.1, from coordinate 539,384 downwards.
TCAGGTGTGAAAGAAGGCAGCAGAGAGAAGGCAGTGCCTGGACTGTGCTTCCAAGAATGGACAGGAGTTCACGGAAGTCATTCCGAAGAGGGCGGGGAAAGAGCACAGGCCAGGAGATGCAAGGTCATGTAACAACACCCCAGATGATGAAGCCACACCGATGGCAAAGCGTGGACACCTCGGAATCTCTCACATGTTGTATCCTTTCCTTTTCGTTTTATACAGAAAAACCTAAGGTTCAGACAGGTTCAGGTCACCCAGATATTAAAGGCAGAACCATCCGGAGTCCAGGACTGTATCACTCAAAGTTCACACTCTTACCTGTGCAGCTGAAAGTAGGTCATAGGGTGAAAATGTTTGGGTGGGAGGTGAGTTAGGGTGGAGAATCAGAAAGAGGCTAAATCATTCTGGGTTTTACAAGCCATACTAAGGAGGGCAGAACACCACCTGAGACGAATACAACGCTGAAAATCAACTATATTTCAATAAACATTTTTTAATTAAAAAAGTTTAAAGAGATAAAACGATTAAATATAATAAAAACAGGAGAGTAGAACATCAGTCAGAGCTGCTGGCTGAATGCCTTCTGCTGGGCCATTTAAAATGACAAAACCGTACTAACATATGCAAATAGTTAGCCAATGGGAGCTTGCTGTAGGACTCAGGGAACTCAAACTGAGGCTCTGTAATAACCTAGAGGTGTGGGAAGGGGTGAGAGGTGGGAGGGAGATTCAGGAGGGAGGGCATAGAGGGAGGACATATGAATTAACCTTGGTCAATTCATGCTGATGTATGACAGAAATCAAACCAATAAGATTAAATATAATAAAAACAGGAGAGTAGAACATCAGTCAGAGCTGCTGGCTGAATGCCTTCTGCTGGGCCATTTAAAATGACAAAACCGTACTAACATATGCAAATAGTTAGCCAATGGGAGCTTGCTGTAGGACTCAGGGAACTCAAACTGAGGCTCTGTAATAACCTAGAGGTGTGGGAAGGGGTGAGAGGTGGGAGGGAGATTCAGGAGGGAGGGCATAGAGGGAGGACATATGAATTAACCTTGGTCAATTCATGCTGATGTATGACAGAAATCAAACCAATATTGTAAACCAATCATCGATCAATTAAAAATAAGTATTTTTAAAAAATGACAAAACCAATCAAATATGAAGGAAAAGCCTTTGAAGCCAAGAGTGGGTGAGACAAGGTCTCAGGCAAACAAAAGGGACTTGAAGGTAAGAGGCGACCACACATGGTAAGGCAGCTAGAAGTGCTTCCAGTGTATTGGATTGGCCAAAAGGTTTGTTTGGGTTTTTCTGTAAGATGTTATGGAAAAACCTGAACAAACTTTTTGGCCAACCCAGTAGAAGGATGTCAACCCACCAAGCCAGGAACATAAGATAATGCGAAGATGGACAAAGCAGGGCTTTTCCAGATTCTGTGCTAGTCACACCCTGAGGGACTCCACTTCCTGTCCAAGCCCCGAGGCCTGGTTGGTTCACTTACAGGGTCTGGGATGAGAGTATTAAATGAAGTCTCATCTACCAGGTGCCCAGTATTTAAAGGATTCATGTCAGGTTAACAAACTGTTAAATAAAATATATTTTCTGTATATGAAATAGATTAACTACAAGGTTCTACTGTATAGCACAGGGAATTATACTCAATACCTTGTGATAACCTATAATAGAAAATAATCTGAAAAGAATATATATGTATGTATGACTGAATCACTTTGCTATATACTTGAAACCAATACAACATTGTAAATTAATTATAATTCAATAAAAATATATATTCTATCCACTCAGTGTGCTGTACACTTATAATTCATGTACTTTTCGGTAGATATACTTAAATAATGAGCTTAAAAAATTCTATCATCTTATCTTGGTAAAATCGGAGAAGGCAATGGCAACCCACTCCAGTACTCTTGCCTGGAAAATCCCATGGATGGAGGAGCCTGGAGAGCTGTAGTCCATGGGGCGCTAATTGTCAGACACGACTGAGCAACTTCACTTTCACTTTCACGCACTGGAGAAGGAAATGGCAACCCACTCCAGTGTTCTTGCCTGGAGAATCCCAGGGACAGGTGAGCCTGGTGGGCTGCCGTCTATGGGGTTGCACAGTCAGACACGACTGAAGCGACTTAAGCAGCATCTTGATAAAATACCTTATTCGCCACTTGGAAGGCTAGGTTCTCCATGGCATTCGGAGCTAGAAAATGACATGGAAGCTCAAACCCGGGGCTTTGTGACAATCTAGAGGGTATATGGGGTGGGAGGGGAGAGGGAGGTTCAGGAGGGAAGGGATGTGTGTATACCTATGGCTAATTCATGTTGATGCATGGCAGAAACCAACACAGTACTATAACAATTATCCTCCAAAAAAGTAAATTTTTTTTTAAAAGGAAACAGAAAAAAAAGAGAAAGTGACATGGAGAGAGCCAGTTCCCAGCCCACAGCTGGCAACTTACTCATTCCTGCTCCACCCACACTGGACACCATGACTGAACCTCCAGGCTCCATCCACAGGCCCTGCAAATGGCCTCCCACTGACCACCTCTCATCCCTAACGGCACACCCACCTATCGGCGTGGCTGCCCTGATGGGACAAACCCCAGGCTGAGGCCTGCCCAGCCCAGAAGTAGATTGACAGACAATGGAACTAGGCACTTCCAGGTGCCTTGGGTATACTTCTGAGTACCAAGAGCATGGCTAAGGGTAAGGTGTTGTGGGTATGACCCCTTGAACCCCAGATACCTGGCCCTGCAGGGAGGGGTGTAGCCTTAAGACACGAGAGTGAAGCCCCCTAATCTGAAGGGCCTGGCAGGACCCCTTTGCCCTGGTCTAATACAGTGCTGTGGGTCACAGAACTTGCAAGAAGATGTAGAGAACCTGGAGAGAGATCAGGAGAACAGGAAGGTTAAAGGTATCCAGGAGACTGGGTCATCTGGGAGGGAAGACTCACTGAGCAATGCACCCTCGTCCTTGAATGAAACTGAAGTTACCATGATGCTCATGACTCTAGAAAACTAAAGGAGAGAACCTAGTCTTGAACTGCAGTCAGACCTGAGGAGGAAGCTCCTGGCTGTTAAGACGTGGTGTTACCGACTGTAAAGCCTGGATTCAGGCAGTCTATGTCACGGTTGGAGTCCTGGGCTTGGCCAGCTGTGGAGCCTTGGGTAATGGAGTGGCTTCCTCGGGGCCTCAGTTTCCTCATCTGTAGAATGGAGATAATAAGAGTATCTGCCTCCTGAGGCTATTATAAGGATGCAGTCATGTGTGTGGCATGTTTCCTTAGCTGGCTGGTAAATCTTGCCTCACCCATTGGCTTCCCAGCTCCTTGCATGAGCTCTGTGAGCCTCAGTTTTCTCACAGATAAAATGGGGATGAAGGGACCACCCTGGTGGTCCAGTGGCTAAGACTCCACACTCCCAAAGCAGGGGGCCTGGGTTTGATCCCTGGTCAGGGAACTAAATCCCACTTGCTGCAACTAAGAATTCATCTGCCACAACAGTTCATATGTTGCAACTAAGGATTCCACGGATCAAAGAGCCAATGTGCAACTAAGACCCTGTGCAGCCAAATAAATAACAAAATATTTAAATAGAATTTTAAGTGGAGGTGAAGATACTAATCTCATGGGGCTCTTTTAGCTTCAAGGACAGTGTCAAGGTCTTACACTCCATCCTTACTGATAGCTGAGGAAGGCTCCAGAATTTCTCCTGCAGAAGCTTCAGTTAAGATGAAGGACCACCATGCCTGTGGTTACACATTCTCCTTCCTGAAGTCCAGGGGCTGAGGAGGGTGGTCTCTAGAGATGCAGAAGCAGAGAGGAGGTGAGGCCGAGAGAACACCTTGCTGGCGGGTGGGTGAGGCCAGCCTGGCATCCCTCGCCAGCCATTCTCTGTCCCTCCTTGAAGGTCCATCCTTCGGATGAGGGCTTGGCATTTCCCAGGTCAAGCCAGTGCCCCTCTAGGCCTTTGCTATTGGGAAGGGCCTGGCTGGCAGCAAGGGATCCGGTGTTTGTTATGCATGATGTTCATTCGGCCAGCCTCCCTCTTCCTTCCCACCTGTGCCCACAGTGACAGCAGTTCTCGCGATGGCTGGGGGGGGGGCGTTGGACGCAGGCCAGCTGGAGAGGCAGGGAGGATGCTACCAGGGCACCCCGCCACCTGCAGAATGGCCGCAGTAGCACTGGCTGGCTTGAGGGAAAGGGAAGCTGGGAGAAACCAGGTGTGAAAGGAGCCAGGCAAAGAGGAAAGCACAATCGTTGGCCAGAAACAAGAGCTTCCGAAGAGAAAAAGTATGTACCGACTTCAAGTTTAGAATGAAGCCGATCTTGCAGAAATGAATAGATGGTGACTTCCCCAAGACAAGGCTTTTGAAGACTTGGGGGGAAATTCTGATGATAAAGAAACAGAAACTAATCAGAATTCTTGCAATCCAAAACTATTAATATCTCTGGTCAGGGCCAACTCCATGATATGGAAAGATTTTTTAAATTTATGTATGCCTTACCTCTTTCCAGAAGGATTTGCTCTTTTGATTTTTTTTTTTTTGGCATGGAGAATCTTAGTTCCCTTCAAGTAAGCATTGAACTCGTGCCTACTGTAAGGGAAACATGGAGTCCTAACCACTGGATTGCCAGGGAAGTCCCTCCAGAAGAATTTGAATTGCCTGACAGCAAATATTCATTCTAACAACAACAAATATTTATTGGGCATCTACTATGAACTTGCCTAGCATGGAGAAGGCTGTGATGTGGGAGACAGAGCCTGCCCTCAAAGAGCTTGTAACACAGAACACACGGATTGAATAACAAAATGAAAAGAGAAAATCAGGATCAAGGTGAAGAAGATGACAGATAGAGGTCAATGCAGGTGCAAGGACTGAGTTCATGTTTGAGTTTTCTGACAGTCAGGACTTAAAGGGAAACATACTTTACCAACAAGGAGAAATCACACTAGTTCCTCAGGGAGAAATCTAGGTGAATATTGAATTGTAAAAGTCAAGTAAAAAATCATTTGTATCAGAAACATGAACATAAGAATTAGTTTGGGAGAGAAAGAAGGTTCTGATTGTTTTCTAGTATGTGTGATGGGATTGGATGCAAAGGAGCATAAGGGATTAAGAATGAGAACTTCTATAGCTGAAAGTAATGTGAGAGGTGAGAGGTTATGACTCTACCTCCTTCCAGTTTAATAGGTGAGAAAACCGAGGCCCAGGAAGCAGTGACATGCCCAAGGCCACCTCCCTCCACCCGTACCAAAATGGTTACGGGGCCACTACTGCCAGCTTCGTACATGTAGAAAGCTTGCCAGTGACTTGCACAAGTGCCTGAATAAGAAACCTCCCAGGGAGTTCCCTGGTGGTCCAGCAGTTAAGCATCCGCCTGCTAATGCAGGAGACACATGGGTTCCATCCCTGGTCCGGGAATATCCCAAGTGCCTCAGGCAACTAAGCCCGGGCACCACAAGAGAAGCCACCTCAATAAGAAGCCTGCGCACCACAATTAGAGAGTAGCCCCCACTCGCTACTAGAGAAAGCCCAGACACAGCAACGAAGACCCAGTGAGGCCAAAAATAAATAAAATAAAAAAGGAAACTCCCAGAGGTTCAGAAATAGTATTAACAGACCCAAGGCAGCAGCTTTCAAGCTGAAGGTCAAATGTAATCTTGACTGAAAGTCATTCTTTGAGGACCAAGCTAGAATACGAATAAATAAATCCTTGCTCCCTGTAGCAAGCTCTACTTCTGCATCTGAATGGCAGTGGGAGGCCCCAGCAGAGCTGAGTTCAGAGCCCAGGCTTTAAGACCTGAGTCCTCATCTATAAAATGGACAGAGTTTCGTTCTAACTCATGATGTGTATGCAGACACCGGCACATACACAGCATTACCAAACATCCTGACGTGCTCCTTGATGGGGAAACAGGTCATGCCAAGTGAGATTTTTAAACTAAGACTCAGACACGTAAGCATCATATGACCTGTTGAGAAATAAAACAGTAATAGGAATTATTTTCAAATGGAGTCAGGATGGAAAAAATTCTCCAGGGAACTGAGACCATGGAGATGAGGCTCACTTCAGCCCCTGGGACTGCAGCCCACTCAGATGCGGGCTGCATCCTCTTGGGCGTGCTTCACACCTCGGAGCTGTTAGCCACCTGGGGCCTAAGCTGAGCGACAGGACCCAGGTTCTGCTACCTTTCAAAGTCAGCAGAACAATGTGCCCAGAGCCGTGGGTCACACCCAGGGATGAGGTTTTAATTTATTCTGCTCCTTAGGTCTGCTCATGACACTGTCGTGATTCACGTGTACAACTGGCACTCTTGGGAACCTCTGTTGCCCACGTGCCTTTACCGAGGGTATTACACATAGCATGGAGTTACGTTTTTGTTTGCTGATGCCCATTATATGCTCGCCACTCGGGGCGGGGGTGGGCAAGCACAAGGTGACGAGAACTCATGTGTGAGACTTCTCTGGTGGTCTAGTGGCTAAGACCGTGAGCTCCCAATGCAGGGGGCCTGGGTTCAATCCCTGGTCAGGGAACTAGATCCCACGTGCCACAACTAAGAGTTCGCATGCTGGAACTAGCGATCCCGCATGCTACCAATAAGACCTCGCACATCCCAATAAATAAACAAACAATAACACATGCGTAGTATAGAAGATGCCCATGGTCCATGAGAAAGGGTGCTTGTTGGACAGTAGATCCGGAATCTCAGACTCAGAGAGAGAAGATTTTGATCTGGGTCTCAAAGGCGCTAGTGGTAAAGAACCCGCCTGCCAATTAGGAGGCGCAGGTTCGATCCCTGGGCTGGGAACATCCCCTGGTGAAGGAAACGGAAACCCACTCCGGTATTCTTGCCTGGAGAATCTAATGGACAGTGGAGCCTGACGTGCTCTAGTCCATGGGGGTTGCAAAGAGTCAGACATGACTAAATTGACTTAGCAAGCACTCACTCAAAGGCAAAATGGAATTTGAGCAGCTGAGTGTCGGCAGAGGAGAGAGGAGATAGTAAAGTGTTTCCATGAACACGCACAGAGGGATTCCTGGGGGCTTATGAAAGGTACACCTGATGTGGTGGTGGTGCCTTTGTGCTCACAAAAGTGCAGAGACATGGGAGGTTTTAGAGCAGGGGAGAGACAGCCTCAGAAAGCCAGGTTAGGGGGTCCGGGATTCCCTCGTGGTCCGGGATTAAGAATGCATCTTCCTTTGGAGAGGACACAGGTTTGATCCCTGTTCGGGGAACTAGGATTTCATGTGTTGCGTGGTGCAGCCAAAGAAAGAAAGAAAGAAAGAAAGCCAGGTTAGGAAGATACGTGGTGAGGAGCTGGACAGGATGTGAGAGGCTGGCTCGCTCAGGCCGCCATGGTCCCTATTTGCATTCCTAATGGGCCCTGCGCGGAGATTGGCTTTCCTCGCTGGCCCAGCTGGCTCTGGCAGATAAGTAGGACTCTGTGCCCAGGGGCAGGGCGCTTGGTCCTGTTGCTCCCATCCCCCTCACCACACACACACACACACACACACACACACACACACACACACACACACACGGTCCTTCCTGTTTTTCCAGCCTAGCTGGAGTGAATTGTCTCCTAGTGTGCTAGTCTCCATCCGGGTGACGAGGATTTCCTGATGGCCACAGGCCTCAGAAGAGCCCTCTGGCTCTTGGCCCTTTACCCTCCTCGCTCCTCGCCTCTCTTCCCATCTTCCAACACCATGTCCCTTCTGAGGAATCCCATGCCTGGCTGACCTCAGGTCAGGTCTGCAATCTCTGCACTAGTTTGGGTGAACCTGGGCATTCTCTGTGGCCACTTGACCTCCGACCTCTGCTCCCTCCCCTTGGTGCTTCCTACTGAACCTTAAGACCACCGCAAGAAGGGGCTGAGAATCCCCCTGTCTGGGCTCCATTCCTTCCTCCTCTGCTGGAAATACCAAATCTCAAAGCTCAAAGACTCAGAGACTCCTGGTGGGTCCATCATCAGCACTCTTTGACCAGGGACTGTATCTTACTCCTCTTCTCTGGTAGGACTAGCGATGATAGAGAGGTTTTCTGCTTCTCAAGGACTTTTGTAAAAATCCTTCCTTCTGAAGCTCTTAACAGCCCTGCAGGTGGGCAGGACAAAGGGCTTCCTTATCATTGCCCATTTTGCAGATGAGAAAACCGAGGCCTGGGGGAGGTTAGAGACTCATGTGTGATCTCACAGCTGTTTGAGTGTAAAGTTTTGTGCTCAACACTCCCCACCCTGCCCTGAGGTCACCTCTCAATGACACCACCCGCCCAACGAGATACAGATAGTCCAAATAGCTAGCAGTCCAAGGCCAGCAGCACGTCCAGCTGGGGCCCAGAACAGTGGAGGGATTCGCATAATGTCACCCCACAACCAGTGGTAGAACCAGGTCTCAGGTCCCCTAACTCCCTGTTAGAAACCTCCCACCACCCCACACTGCCCCACCTTGTCTCCCAACATACTTCCCCTAGATGTATGGGTGTGCCTGACATTGCTGGAATTTACTCCACACACATAATGAGGCCATTTTGAGAAGGTCTGCCTCAGGGGGAACCAGAGAGCTGTCTAGTGTCCCCATCCTGACCCCTGCCAACTCCTCCCGGCTGTGCACGCCAAGCTGCAAACAGATAAACAGAGTCCATCAGCCTGCGCTCCCCTACCCCCTGCCCCTGACACACCTTGCTAGCCTCAAGAACGAGAGGCGGAGTTTGGGGTTTCGAAGCTGTGAAGAAAGCTGCCTGGGAATTAAGAAGTAGTGGAGAGAGGTCGCAGACTAGTTGCCGCACGGGTCAGCGTTCATAGAATCGAGACGTCACCACAGCCAGTAACCGACCAAACGAGAGGCTGTTTGTCTACAGAACTGAAGTGATTTTAGCTTTAGCGGTTGAATTATTTGAGCAAACTCTGGGAGATCGTGAAGGACAGGGAAGCCTGGCGTGCTGTGGCCCACGGGGTCGCAAAGAGTCGGACGTGACTGAGCGACTGAACAAGTTGAATTTCCCTAAGATATCAGTTTAATGTGAGGATAGGAGAGCTTCTCTCCCTCCAACACAGGGCTGACCCGGCCTGGAGAGCCTTCTGGATCTAAGGCAACCGCTGCGCCACGGACCACAGGTTACCTGATGCCAAAGAAGTGGGTCTCGGCCTCTGAGTACAGAGCCAGGTCCCCAGCTTCCCAGCCCACGGCCCACTGAGAGTCAAGCGACACAAGAGGAGTCAAGGTGAAGGAAGAAGCCAGAAGCAGCCGTAGGACAGACCCCTGGAGGAAAAGTATGGGGCCGCGGCCTCAGGAAGACTAGAAACCCTCTGCTCGGGTGGGTTAGCTATATTCAGCTGCCCAGGAGCTGACAGGAGACCGATCTTCCCGAGGCAGTCCCGCTTCCCAGCCCCCTCTGCATCCCAGAGGCCCCCTGCAGGAGTCCTGGGAGATGGGACTCTTCCCTCTTCCTCCACACTCCCCCCCCTTTCAGGAACTTAGTCTCCCACTGAGAACAGGGAATTCCCTCTCCAGCAACAGGAGCCACAGGGACTGGCCTGGAGTCGGGGCAGCTCCAGGGACAAGACCTGGAGGGGGAGGGGACGGGAGGCGCTCCCCTGCTGCTGCCCCCCTCGTACCTCCACCCCCCAAAGAATGTAATTAAGCAGCAGGCCTCTGCCAGGAGCCAAGCTTTCTGCCTTCCGTCTATAAATCACCTTCTGAATCATCTCTCAGCTCCTGGAGGAGTAACTGCTCCTCAGGCTGCTCCAGGCAGCCCCAGTGCCACTCCCCCCTCCCCACCCTCGCCAGCCCGGGAACCCGCCTCAAGCTTGCAGACGGGGATAAAACTAACATGTATATAATACTTCCAGTATGCTAGGCACTATTCAGAGAGCTTTACCTGTATTCACTTATTCAATCTTCACAACAACCCTATGAGGTAGAAACAGTCACTGTTCTCATTTTACAGATGGGGAAACTGAGGCTCAGAGAGGTGAACTTGCTGTAGGCCACCCCACTACTACAGGAATGTGAATGCAGGCAGTTGGGCTCCAAGAGGAATGTGAGTGTCCAGGGAAAATGAGGTCTGGAGGTGTAAGCAGGGGCACTTGGCAGCTTTGGGAGTTAGGTCAGATGGGGCTGCAGAACGAAAGGGCTGGGCTGCCTACCGGAGGCTCTGTCTGCACGGGAGGAGGGAGGGGGCCGGAGGGGTCGGGGAGGCAGGCTCCCAGGGGAGTGCGCTGGGGCCACCTGGCGCTCCCTGCTTCACAGCCGCGGTTCCTGCCATAGCCCTGCAGACTCCAAGAGGCAGAAGAGATCCCTCAGGCTGCCTAAGGAAAATAAAGCCTAGAGGGAGACACAGGTCACACAGCCTGTCAGTGGTAAACTCCGCCCTCAGCCTCAGTCTGTGAACTCAAGCTCTGCTCACTTCCAGACACACAGTAACGTGAATAGGGAGGTGTAGTATCAGGGTGGTACTAACCTTTGAGGAAGCAGTTGGGCTCACCTGCTTCCCTAATTAGGAATAGGGAGTAGAGAATGTCCTTTCCCTCCCTGGTGGCTTTACAAGGATTCTGTGGCTCATGGCAGGATGAGCGGAAAAGGCTAGAAGCCCAGATGCCCCTCAGCCTCTGGGCTGACCACATTCTGAGACCAGACAAGTCTTCCTTTTCCCTCAGCTCCCTGGAAGTGTCTGTTAGCTATATTCTCCTCTGAGAAGAGCTGCCTTTCCTGCCCCAAACCCAGGCTCCTTGTCTCCTGCCCAATAGACTCAGGAGAGATCTATTCAGAGTCTAGAGAGAACCTCCAGGTTAGAGACCCCTTCCCCTACCTCGCATCCATAACATCTCCATCGTACCTCTGCCTGAGCACCACCCATGTTTATTAGCATTAAGTTCTGTAGTGGGCAGGATGGGCGATGCTTGCTTGGCCGAGCCTGTTCTTTGGGGATTTTCACCTAGAGCCCTCACTGTCCACCTCAGTTTCTGAACCAGCCATTGAGCAAGCACCCCAAAGCCAGACAGTGTGAGTGGTGGCAGATTCTAGCTGGGTTCGCCACTGCGAAAGCTGCAGGGAGGGAGAGAGCATGCCCACTAGATAACTTGGCACCCCAGTCCAGCTCCTGCCTCTTTTGACCTCCATCCAAAGTTCTTCCCACCAGGCAAGTGTTCCAGATCCTTCCCAGATGAGAGGCCCTCAGATTACCTGGGGTGAGGGTGATGCTCAGGGCCCAGATACACCCATCACTCACCTCTTGGCCCCACAGATGTTGACAAAATACTCTGAAATTCTGGGAGAACTTTCCCTGACTGCTACCCCCTCCGCCCACACCTTCCCCCCATATATTAAAAAAGGTTCTTCGGAGATCATAACTCAGCTCCATTCTCCTGTTTGTGCAGGGCAGTGCTCAGTCGTGGCCGACCCTTTGCAACCCCATGGACTGAAGCCCACCAGTCTCCTCTGTCCATGGAATTTTCCAGGCGAGAATCCTGTGGTGGGTTGCCATTGCCTACTCCAGCATTATAATAATATTTGACCTGGGTTTTGCTCTTGTTGCCGTTTCAATGGTTGCTGGCCTTTTTTCTTTATTTTTTCAAGCAAAATGTGGTCCCATCAGAAGACAAACAGATCAACACCCACTTTTGCTCCTCTGGGACAGTAGGCCCCGCCCACAATGGGGGTGGGGTGGGCAGGAGGGTGGTGAACTCACTTCCAAGAGACCCGGATTAATTTCCCACCACCTCCCTCGAGGGTAAGGCCTGCCCTGGAAGGGAGACCACCCGGTTACAGCCTGGCCATCCGATCTGGTATCTGCCCATCTGTCTGTCTGTGTGTCTGTCTGTGGGATCAACAGCCTCCAGCCAGCTCAGCTCCTCGCCAGCCCCAGCCCCAGCCAGCTGTAATTCCTGCCTGTTACAAGTGTTAACACCTGGCCCGGGGCCTTCCTCCCCCGCAGTCTCCAGGTGCCTCTCTGAGCCCCGCCCACTGACCCCCACAGGGTTTGACTGAACATGTTCACAAGCCTCTGAAAGGCGGGTGGAGGTGGGAGTGGGTGGGGGAGGTAGCAGGACATCTGACAGATAGGGAAACTGAGGTAGGGCTTAGGGCAAGTGCTCGAAAGGGGAAATGGCTCCCAGGATGGTGGAGAGAGCTCAGCTGTTCTTGTTTTCCAGATCTCTGCCCTCGACTTCAGCTGAGCATTTTCACCAACGCTGGGAAGCAGAGGTAGGCTAGTGATCCCTGCGTGAGGAAACAGAGGCCCAGAGGGTTGTGTCCCACAGAGATGGCTCCTGACCCCCAGCACAGGCCCCTTCCATCAGGGCCTCCGCCTCTGGAATGCAGCAGGCACTAGGCTGGGCTCTAATAAGACTGTTCATTTTTTCCCCCACGAAGGAGAAGAAAGACAAGTTCCTCCACCAGGCGCTAACTGGGACTGACAAGAGTTACAGAAATCAGTGCTGCCGCCACTGCTTCCTGTCCCAGCTCTTCCACTACCTGGCTGCAAGGCCCTGGAACACCTCTTCCTTTCATGAGCCTCTATCTGATGCCCCTCCTTGATGCTCGGCCTTCTGGTCTACCTTCTGGAGGCTTGGGCCTGAACAGTGAGGAACACTGCGGGTGGGGTGCTCTCCTTGACAGGTGGCACAGACAGAAATCCCAGCTGAACAGTTTCCCTTTAAAGTCCCTCCTGGAGAATGTGTGACCTGGGTGGGCCAAAGAGGGCAGGCTGTGATGGGCTAGAGAACTGGAATCTGGCTGCCCTGGGGCAGAGTAGAAACAGGAATCTGAGGCCTGTCTACTCTGCTGTCCCTGTCCCAGCCTCAGCCCCCTGCTCCGGCCCTGAGAACATGACATGCTCTGCCCTAGCTCCAAGACCAAAGACAAACGGCGTAAGAAGGGAGGGCTGTTGACATAGTCCTCGGGCAGACAAGATGAGCGTGTGCCAAGCAAGGCTCTGCACCTCCCCTTGCCCATGCTGCCCAGCCCCAGATCCCAAGACCCTGAGTCCCTTTCAGCTTCCTCTCTAAACCCTTGTCTCCTGAGGACTATCCCTGCAGGACCATGGATGCCCACCAAGCCCCCAAGCTTAGAATGTCATTCACACTTACAGGTCATATGACTGCAAACATATCCACAGCCACTTACAGGTCATACCCCTGCAAACCTATCCATAGCTACGGGCCCAACCATGGTCACTGCCACCTGAGGACAGGGTCACGGGCAGACCCGGACACGGCGCTCACACTCATACTCACAATCAGATCATGTCCACGAGCACTGATATCCATGCACAAAGACATCTGTGGAGCTTTCCCCTTATACGGTCATGAAGGCATGTGCACACATGCACACGCACATGCATGCACACACACACACAGCACTCACATGCCCAGTCATGAGTACAGTCATGCAGTGTCATCAGCAGACACAGNACTCATACTCACAATCAGATCATGTCCACGAGCACTGATATCCATGCACAAAGACATCTGTGGAGCTTTCCCCTTATACGGTCATGAAGGCATGTGCACACATGCACATGCACATGCATGCACACACACACACAGCACTCACATGCCCAGTCATGAGTACAGTCATGCAGTGTCATCAGCAGACACAGGTGCTGACCTCTGCATGGGCACAGATACTTCTAGACTTTCTCTGTCACACACACACTTCACAGAATCAGCTGCTTGCCAACACTTGTATGCAAAGACATCGTACACCCTGGGCTATGGATTCCCCCAGGCACATTTCACACAAGTTCACATCCACAGTCTCCCATTTGCAGGCACGGATGCTCCTTCAAACGGAAGGACGCTAGTGTACAAATGACACTCCTTAGGGTCATGGACCTAAACACACATACTCACACACACACCTCTCTGCCCAGACAAAGCAACATCTCTGTCCCCAACCTCAACCCCAAATAAGCCATGTGTCCAGCAATTATGTTAGGGCCAATGTCCTGGCTTTCCAGGTTTTTCCAGGATCTTCCTATTGGGTGGTCCCATCTGAATGATCCCCAGTATACCACTACACAGCAGACCCCCACCCCTCCCTACCAGCACTGCCCCCCAAAAGTGCTCTTGTCCAGCTCATAGGAGAGGGGAACCTAGTCTTTCCCCCTTGGTTCCTGCAGCCTATCCATCTCCAGGCCTTCTCTTTCCACCTTCCCCACCAACCCCGAGGTCCCTGGGAAAGCAGAGAACAGCATCCTCTTGGCCAGAGGATCGGAAAAGGGTCGGGGAGGGCCAGTGAGGCAGGACTGGTTTCTGCAGCAGCCTTCCCCTCAACCAGCAAAGCCCCCAACCTGGAATTCCTGGCTGCGCCCGCCACCCTGGGGACTTCTTTATGTTCAGGAGGCCTTGGGCCAGCCCACCAAGATGGGAAGGAATGGCTGGGCAGAAGAAAGATTTCCCCTCTGGTGTCTATCCTGGGAGCAACTCTCAGCAACCCCCTTGGCCATGCCCTGCTCCTACTCCCATCCCGCCCTCCCGAACACCCAGACACAAATGCTGCCACCCCAAACAGCTGGAGACAGGTTCAGGGTGTGACCCCCAAATCTCCTGGCGCTGCTCCTCCTATCCCAGGCTGGGCAGGGGGTGGTAAAGAAGGGAAAAGGGGATATGCTGGTAGCACGCCTCTCTGACTTTCATTCTGGGGCCACAGACCCTCTCTGCTCACTCAGAGATCCCAAATTCTTCCTCCTCACCTTCCACCCCACCCCACCCCACGCCACCCCACCCCCGGCTGA
>SJYX01019712.1:491165-519959 GCA_006410675.1 Oreotragus oreotragus | reverse complement strand
TTGGGGGGGGCCCGCGGTGTGCTGGTTGGAGATGAAAGAGAGGAGGGGAGGAAAGGGGAGAATAGGAAAAGACAGAGTAGTGAAAATAGAGAGCGCATCAGCGAGGGCCTGAGAGAGAAAGAGCAAAGAGTGGGATAGACAAGAGCGAGGGGAGACTAGCAGAGGGAGCCCGCAGAGAAAGAAGGGGAAGAAACGGGGAGGGAGAGACAGAGATGGGGAAGAATGAGAAAGGTGAAGAGAAAGCTCAGACAGTGGATGGGGGTGGAGACTGCTGAGATGGGGACCTTAAGAGATTGCTCCGTGGCAGGCTGATTTCTGATTCACCTGGAAAGTGGGTTGCGGGGAATCTGCCATTTTCCCTGACATTGGAACCTTAGGGCCCTGACTCTAGGGGGCAGAGAGCCCTCCGCACACACCCTTCCTGGCCTGCTAAGTTAGACCCGGAGCTCTGCCCTGCCCAACTGGGAGCTCTCTGATGGTTTTTCTGCCTGCTCGAACTCCAATCCTGCCTGATAGTTTGGGAGGCTCCGGAACCGCACAATCATCTTTATTAGAGCTGAGGAGGACTGCCTTTCCCTGGCCACCAAGACACTACTGTGGATGCAATGTGGCCAAGATGGGGTGTGGGGCAGTGTGGCCAGGATGGGGTGTGGGGGGGTGTGACGGGG
This sequence comes from Oreotragus oreotragus, assembly GCA_006410675.1. Classification (NCBI taxonomy): domain Eukaryota; kingdom Metazoa; phylum Chordata; class Mammalia; order Artiodactyla; family Bovidae; genus Oreotragus; species Oreotragus oreotragus. Next base: position 519,291 of record SJYX01019712.1, on the reverse strand, counting down.
AAGGATTAGATGGCTTCTTTGGGGTCATGTCTGGGTCCCAAGATTCCATAGGTACCAGCCTGGGAGGTGGGGACAGGAGATTCCGAAGGCTGTGGGAGGGGTGGGGTGGGGGTTGACTTGCCCAGACAGCGAGCCCAGGTTGAGCAGGCAAGCTTGGCCATTCCCTTATACATGTATCCTGATGCCTCCTACGGGCAGCCCGGGAGCACCGGGAGACCCGGGGTGTGAGCCTGGGGAAGAGAATGGAAGTTGAGACAGGGTCACAAGTGGGCGGTAGGGTGGAATCCTGGACTTGCACTGGCCTCACAGCCCAAGGAAGGAAGGAGAGCCCGGGAGAGGCGGTGTGGGAACCTGCCAGTGGAGCAGCACAGGCGCCCTGGAGGATGGAAGCTGGGTGGGGATTTCCCCCCACTTGAAAGCTCCCCAGAAGAGGGGATTCCTGAGGCCTTTTCCCTCCCCTGCCAGGTGTCCTTCCTTCAACACAGGCTTAATTTCCTTCCTCCCGCTGGCCCAACGCTGCCGGTGGGAACGCAGGAATGGTCCCTGCCCGGGACGGGGAGGGCACCCCCGAGACACGTGTCACAAACGGAAACACCCTCTGTCTCTTGGACACCCGAACCGCACTCGGTAGGGAAAGGGTTAAATTCACTCCAAGGCCAGCCGGGGCGGGGTGGGGGCGGTGGAGGCGTCCGTGTTGGACCCCCGAGGCCTCCGCCTGCATGGTAAGGTGGCCTCTTGAAAGCAGCCTAGGGGCTGAAGGCTGGCACGTGGGAAGCACTCTGGGTTGTGTGAGGACGTCGGGAATGACTGCCCGTCCCCGTCCCACCCCTACCGCTCTAGCTGCCCCGAGGTTCTGCTCGAGGTGCGCTCCCCGGGGGCATGTCGTCGGCCGGTGGGTATTTAGCGCCGCTCAACCCGGCTCCCTGCGGAGCCACCGCCGAGACAAAGGACGGGGTGACCCGGCCCGCTGGGGTCTACCTGTCTATCGCGGGGAGGGAGAAGGACATCGTCGATTCAGCCTTCTGTGCTTCACTTGTGCTGGAAACATGCCCGAAGGCCGCTGGGGCCCAGGAGCCGGGACCCCGGACCAGCCTGGGGAGGATGAAGGGAGAGAGGGCAAAGCCGCTGCGGGGCAGGCCGGGGTGGCGGGTGGAAGGAGATGCAGCAAGGGCCGATGGCCTGCAACCTCGCGACTCTTGCAGGGAACCACACGAAGAGAGCGCGTGGGGGCTCTGTCCCAGAGGGAGCTCGGGGATGGCGAGGGGCTTTACCACCGAGAGCTACAGGAGTCTCTCTAAAGAACAGTTTCAAGCGAGGTTCTCCTTGGAGGCCTCTGGAAAGCTAGACAACCGGAGAGGGCAATCTGGTGGCAGGTGGTTCTTAGCGTGAATGATGGGTGCAGGACTTACTCGAACAAGATTTCTTTCAACTGCCCAGGATAGAGGTAGCGTCTTGGAAACGCCGGAAGCCTGCACCGGGTGAGCACATAGGTGAGTCAACAAACGCCTATGGAAGCCGGCCTCTCTGTCGCCCAGCCCCGGCGCGCCCCCTGGCGGCGGTGCTGATAATAAGGCAGGAAGTCTTTGTCGAGGAAGGTCGCCCCGCCCCGCCCCGCCCCGCGAGCACACCCGCCCCGCCAGCGCACCCGCCGGCTGGAAGCCGAAACCTTTGTTGGTGAGCAGCCCGGATCTTTGGGGATCCCGGTTAAGTAGGCATCCTCGTGAGTGAATGCCTTTAATCTACTTCGCAATCCCCGAGCTTAGCTAGGGATCAGGTGTGCATGGCTTTAGGCTCCCCTCTCCTCCCCACCCAGGAGATGTGTATAAGAGACAGGGGCCACCCATGCCTATAGCTTGAACCCACTGCCCCTGCCCATCCTGAGAGCCCTCAGCGCACAAGGCTGTGATGGGTGCGGGGAGCTTGGAAAACTGGCCCGGGGGCATCAAGGGTCGGGAGAGCCGCCTGGGCTTGTCACGGCTTCTGGCGCGTTCCTAGCCCGGTGCTCAACTGGAGGGGGGGGGGTTGGGGGGGGGCGGGGGGTGCTGGTTGGAGATGAAAGAGAGGAGGGGAGGAAAGGGGAGAATAGGAAAAGACAGAGTAGTGAAAATAGAGAGCGCATCAGCGAGGGCCTGAGAGAGAAAGAGCAAAGAGTGGGATAGACAAGAGCGAGGGGAGACTAGCAGAGGGAGCCCGCAGAGAAAGAAGGGGAAGAAACGGGGAGGGAGAGACAGAGATGGGGAAGAATGAGAAAGGTGAAGAGAAAGCTCAGACAGTGGATGGGGGTGGAGACTGCTGAGATGGGGACCTTAAGAGATTGCTCCGTGGCAGGCTGATTTCTGATTCACCTGGAAAGTGGGTTGCGGGGAATCTGCCATTTTCCCTGACATTGGAACCTTAGGGCCCTGACTCTAGGGGGCAGAGAGCCCTCCGCACACACCCTTCCTGGCCTGCTAAGTTCGACCCGGAGCTCTGCCCTGCCCAACTGGGAGCTCTCTGATGGTTTTTCTGCCTGCTCGAACTCCAATCCTGCCTGATAGTTTGGGAGGCTCCGGAACCGCACAATCATCTTTATTAGAGCTGAGGAGGACTGCCTTTCCCTGGCCACCAAGACACTACTGTGGATGCAATGTGGCCAAGATGGGGTGTGGGGCAGTGTGGCCAGGATGGGGTGTGGGGGGGTGTGACGGGGAAGGATTAGATGGCTTCTTTGGGGTCATGTCTGGGTCCCAAGATTCCATAGGTACCAGCCTGGGAGGTGGGGACAGGAGATTCCGAAGGCTGTGGGAGGGGTGGGGTGGGGGTTGACTTGCCCAGACAGCGAGCCCAGGTTGAGCAGGCAAGCTTGGCCATTCCCTTATACATGTATCCTGATGCCTCCTACGGGCAGCCCGGGAGCACCGGGAGACCCGGGGTGTGAGCCTGGGGAAGAGAATGGAAGTTGAGACAGGGTCACAAGTGGGCGGTAGGGTGGAATCCTGGACTTGCACTGGCCTCACAGCCCAAGGAAGGAAGGAGAGCCCGGGAGAGGCGGTGTGGGAACCTGCCAGTGGAGCAGCACAGGCGCCCTGGAGGATGGAAGCTGGGTGGGGATTTCCCCCCACTTGAAAGCTCCCCAGAAGAGGGGATTCCTGAGGCCTTTTCCCTCCCCTGCCAGGTGTCCTTCCTTCAACACAGGCTTAATTTCCTTCCTCCCGCTGGCCCAACGCTGCCGGTGGGAACGCAGGAATGGTCCCTGCCCGGGACGGGGAGGGCACCCCCGAGACACGTGTCACAAACGGAAACACCCTCTGTCTCTTGGACACCCGAACCGCACTCGGTAGGGAAAGGGTTAAATTCACTCCAAGGCCAGCCGGGGCGGGGTGGGGGCGGTGGAGGCGTCCGTGTTGGACCCCCGAGGCCTCCGCCTGCATGGTAAGGTGGCCTCTTGAAAGCAGCCTAGGGGCTGAAGGCTGGCACGTGGGAAGCACTCTGGGTTGTGTGAGGACGTCGGGAATGACTGCCCGTCCCCGTCCCACCCCTACCGCTCTAGCTGCCCCGAGGTTCTGCTCGAGGTGCGCTCCCCGGGGGCATGTCGTCGGCCGGTGGGTATTTAGCGCCGCTCAACCCGGCTCCCTGCGGAGCCACCGCCGAGACAAAGGACGGGGTGACCCGGCCCGCTGGGGTCTACCTGTCTATCGCGGGGAGGGAGAAGGACATCGTCGATTCAGCCTTCTGTGCTTCACTTGTGCTGGAAACATGCCCGAAGGCCGCTGGGGCCCAGGAGCCGGGACCCCGGACCAGCCTGGGGAGGATGAAGGGAGAGAGGGCAAAGCCGCTGCGGGGCAGGCCGGGGTGGCGGGTGGAAGGAGATGCAGCAAGGGCCGATGGCCTGCAACCTCGCGACTCTTGCAGGAAACCACACGAAGAGAGCGCGTGGGGGCTCTGTCCCAGAGGGAGCTCGGGGATGGCGAGGGGCTTGACCACCGAGAGCTACAGGAGTCTCTCTAAAGAACAGTTTCAAGCGAGGTTCTCCTTGGAGGCCTCTGGAAAGCTAGACAACCGGAGAGGGCAATCTGGTGGCAGGTGGTTCTTAGCGTGAATGATGGGTGCAGGACTTACTCGAACAAGATTTCTTTCAACTGCCCAGGACAGAGGTAGCGTCTTGGAAACGCCGGAAGCCTGCACCGGGTGAGCACATAGGTGAGTCAACAAACGCCTATGGAAGCCGGCCTCTCTGTCGCCCAGCCCCGGCGCGCCCCCTGGCGGCGGTGCTGATAATAAGGCAGGAAGTCTTTGTCGAGGAAGGTCGCCCCGCCCCGCCCCGCCCCGCGAGCACACCCGCCCCGCCAGCGCACCCGCCGGCTGGAAGCCGAAACCTTTGTTGGTGAGCAGCCCGGATCTTTGGGGATCCCGGTTAAGTAGGCATCCTCGTGAGTGAATGCCTTTAATCTACTTCGCAATCCCCGAGCTTAGCTAGGGATCAGGTGTGCATGGCTTTAGGCTCCCCTCTCCTCCCCACCCAGGTGTCTCCCTTGGGAGAGCGGGCGGCGGCCCAAGATGCAGGACACAGACTGGCCGGTGTGATGCCCCAGGCTTCCACTCCTGGGCACCAACAGGCAGTGGCCGTGTGGCTGCCTCAACCTTATGTCGAGGTGTGGGAGGCTTCAGACAGCCGAGTGATGTCACTTAGTCCTTCCTGGCCTGGCCCACCCACTGGTACCCATAGAACACAGGTGCCACCTGTGGGACCATAAGAGGTTTTCCCTGTCACAGCAGTTCCTCCTGTCTTAGTCCTCTCTAGTTCCCTAAGGGCATTTTGGAAAGTGATTTGGGGTCAAAGTCCTTAAGAAGGGAGGGAGCTACCGAAAATTGGGGTGAGGGGAGCACCCTTGGTCAGCTGCTTGTCATCCCTGAGCCTCCTCTCCTCCATCCAGGTGGGTAATACTTTGTATCTCATAGGGAGTTGTCAGCATTAAATGAGAACCGTGCTGACAGAAAGCCAGACCGCGGATGGTGAATAATAAATATTGGGTTTCTTTTTTCTCCTCTTAGGGGCTAAGGAATCAGCAGCTGTCTTGGATTGCTTCTTTTGCTCCTGTCAGCCTCAGCTGAGCAGCTCCTCAGGCGCCCAGGAGCCTCCTCCAGATGGATTTATCCAGGAAAATCTTGTCTGACCTCCCAACTTGAGAACTACCTCACCATTTTCTCTTCAGAGAGACCCCCCCAAACTCTTAGCTGCTCCCCATCTTGTCCTTCTGGGCCTCTTATTGCACCTTATTTTTCTACACAGCCCTAAACACTGACCTTATATTCCATATATTCTATATCAAATGTGTCTGTCAAATTACCCACTTAACGTTGTCTATTTTCTACTTTAAAATTAAATTCTGCCCAAGCCCCAACACCCAGAGAAGGACCCTGGACAGAGCAAGCCCCTTTTATATATTGCTGATGACTGGCTGGGGGGAGTAAGGGAGGAGGCAGAGGCTGAGGCCCCAGATGAGGGGACCATTGTCTGAGATCCTTGTGGCCCTCTGGGGTTCCCATCTTGAGTAGATCCTGGCATCGAGAATTCCCCACCCACCCTAGCTACCCCACTCTGCGTTTTGGCTCCTGTCTCCTGCCCAGGTGACACCTGTACTGCTCCAGGTGGGCCGAGATCAGGGGTTGGCTGGCTGTTGAGAAGCGGCCGCCACACAGGACACTTGAGGCTTGATGGGCCTTGTGCTGCCAGACCTGCTCTCTGCCCCTCTTTCCCTCCCTCACTTTCCCTTTTCTTCCAGCTCTTCAGTCTTTTCCATCCTTCTTGATTTCTGCCTTTGCCTCAGAGTCCTGAGCCCCCACCCGGACATGACTGGCCTGCCCAAGCGAGGACCTGGGGCTTGAACCCCGGGCCAGTTCCTGCCCAGGGAAGTGCTCCTTTCCTGGGCAAGTAGAGCCAGACCTCTGGGTGGCTGTCTGGGTGTGGCTGACATGGTTTCTCGTGGTCAGGACTGTTGCTCCCGATTTTCCTTCTACTCCCCGATGGGTGGGACATAACCAGGAAGGGGAGCCCCGGATGCAACCCAAGAGCCATCTCTGGCTTCTTCTGTCTCCAGCCTCAGCCAAACTGAGGCCCCCTTTCACCTGGGCTCCAGGGCAGGAAGGTGTTTCTGTTTTTCCCATCTCCCACAAACATGTATTTTGTGCTTGCTGTGGGCAAAGCCTGGGGCTGAGCTCTGGGGCTCCATCCATAAGGGGACCCCAGGAGCACAGTAGGTGCTCTGTGTGCGTAGGGTCAGGGGGTGACTCCATTCATTCAACACATTTTCATAGAGCACAGAATATTTATTGGAAGGACTGATGCTGAAGCTAAAGCTCCAGAAGAACTGACTCATTGGAAAAGACCCTGATGCTGGGAAAGATTGAGGGCAGGAGGAAAAGGGGGCAACAGAGGATGAGATGGTTGGATGGCATCACCGACTCAATGGACATGAGTTTGAGCAAACTCAGGGAGATAATGAAGGACAGGGAAGCCTGGCGTGCTGCAGTCCATGGAGTTGCAAAAAGTCAGACAAGACTTAGCAACTATACAATGATTAAGGGTGAGCATTAATAAACAAAAACTGTCCTGGTGTTGGCCTTGCCATCTATGGGGGAAACAGTCATCCGGGAGATGATCAGATAAATGTTTCCTTTACACCAAGATAGGAGCTCTTTTCATCCCAGAGATCTTGAGGGGGAAGACTTTTGTGGGGGGCACGATAAAGAGATAGGATAGAACAAGCCAGAGATTATTCTTGGAGGTGATGCAGAAATCACTGATCAAATCCTGGTTTGTACTCTCCTGAGTTCTGCCAGCTAATTATGCTCCCCCACAAACCAATGCAGCCAGCAGCAGCCATTGCTGGAAACTCACATGGGCTCAAGCATTGGCTCTGGGTCCAGGGAGCCTGGACACATGGATGTGCGCCCAGTGGCGAGAGTTGCCTCAGTAGGCATCCAGGAGCAGGTGGCTGTGGCTGGCACAGGTGCAGGCGAGTCCTTGTGCAGACCAGAGGCACCTGTCTGGCCTTGTCCCACATCTGGCATAGCCCATCTCCTCTACCCATTTGCCTTGGCTTCCAGGTGAGACTTGAATGGGGTTTCATGTCTGGCTGGAGAGACCCTATGTCTGAGTGGTTGTCTTAGAGCCCATATCTCATGCCAGCACCCCAACCCCATTGCTGCCTCTCCCTGTGTGGTACTGGGCACATTACCTACCCTCTCTGAGCCTGTTTCCTCATCTGCAAAATGGGTGTAATAACACCTGCTCCAAAAGGCTGTTGCTTGCTCAGTGGAGTGATTTCTACAGTGTCAGAAATGGCACCTGGGACATGCTAAGTGCTCCTTCCATTCCTTTATGATAGCTAGCTGATCTGTCTCGATGGCAGTCTTCTGTTTAGGTTGTAGTGTAGCTTCCACTGATGGTGGCCTCTTTCTTTGCCAGTCTGTTCTGGCTCCCCCACCTGACTCAGAGAGAAATTCTGATTGGTCTAAGCCAGTCACGGAAACCCATTCCCCTTGCTTGGGATTCATTTAAGGGTAGATATGGGATCCAGTTTAGGCTAATCAGACATGAAGGGAGGTCTGCTGGAGGGTACAAAAACTTTTCTGCCAAAAGTTTTTGGGGGCCCTTAGAATGATACTGTTCCCATCACTTCATGGCAAATAGATGGGAAAACAATGGAAATAGTGCAGACTTTATTTTGAGGGGATCCAAAATCACTGCAGATGGTGACTACAGCCATGAAATTAAAAGATGCTCTTTGGAAGAAAAGCTGTGACCAACCCAGACAGCATATTAAAAAGCAAAGACATTACTTTGCCAACAAAGGTCCATCTAGTCAAAGCTATGGTTTTTCCAGTAGTCATGTATGGATGTGAGAGTTGGATTATAAAGAAAGAATTGATGCTTTTGAACTGTGGTGTTGGAGAAGACTCTTGAGAGTCCCTTGGACTGCAAGGAGATCCAGTCAGTCAATTCTAAAGAAAGTCAGTCCTGAATATTCATTGAAAGGACTGATGCTGAAGCTGAAGCTCCAACACACTGGCCACCTGACGCGAAGAACTTGGAACCATTGGAAAAGACCCTGACGCTGGGAAAGATTGAAGGCGGGAGGAGAAGGAGACAACAGAGAATGAGATGGTTGGATGGCATCACTGACTCAATGTACATGAGTGTGAGTAAGCTACTGGAGTTGGTGATGGACAGGGAAGGCTGGCGTGCTGCAATCCATGGGGTCACAAAGAGTCGGACACGACTGAGTGACTGAACTGAACTGAACTGAAATGATACTATAGACGTTGCTTTCTCCTGCTTTTGAACATTATTATATCTGAGTGTGATGCCTGGAGCAGCAGCAGCCATTTTGTGCCATGAGGGAAGCTGTCTGAGGATGAGGCTGACTAATAGAGGAAGAACAGAACAAAAACAGAGAAAGAAACTGGGTCTCTGATACCACTGCTAAGATATTAGCTGACCGCAGGGGCGTCCTGCCTCAGAAATTCTTGTTATATGAAATAATACAGTTTCCTTGTTGTTTAGGCTACTTCAGTCTGTTACTTTCAGCCAAAGCCCTCCTAACTGAATTCTGTATTCTCCTGCCTGGTATAGGGCAGTTAGATAAAGTGTTACTGATTGATTTACAAATTGAATTGCTTTAAAGGTTGGTCACTTTTCTTTTTCTTGGCTTTGGGGGCTTCAGTTTGACTGGGAATGAGGTTGCAAATTGGAGCCTGGAGCTGGGTGACTCACTCTGACACAGTTTGGGGGAAGAAAGGAATTATAAAAGGGAGGTGTAGGGTTGAGGTGGAGCTTAAAGTTAATCCAGAATAAAGTTCCATTTGGTGTTGCTTTTTCCTCAAACAGCTACAGCTTGACTGCTAATGAGTATAGAGTATCTTCTAGAGATGATGAAATGTTTTGGAGTTAGACAATGGTGTTGCCTACACAACTTACTGAATGCAGCAGAAGTCAGTGGTACACTATAAGGGAATTTCACGGTATGTGAATTACATCTTCATGGTTTTAAAAACAGAAAAACAAGCCGTGGCAATTCACCTGCCTTTCTTTCACACTCTCTCCTCCACCTGTGATCTTAGCCCTGCAGTCACTGGCCTTCTCAGGCCACCCACTCCCACACATCCATGCACCACTTTCTGAGGTTGCTGCTCAGAGGGGCTGGAGGAAGGCTCCTCTAGGGACAGAAGGTGAGTTCCGCTTTCCACCCACCGTTTTCAGGCCTCTGTGCATCCACCTGAGGAGCCAGGATCTCCTGTCCCTACCGGCCAGATTGCCTTAGGTTGGGGGAAGTGTGTCAGAATGATACTGTCGGGGCACACGGGTTCTGTGATCAGACAGGGCAATTTCCAGCCTGGGCTCCACTGCTTAGCTACTACTTTGGGCAATTTATTTATACTTCCATGTGATTGTTTCTTTATCTGGCAAATGGGTACATGTACTAATGCCACAGCTCACAGGGCAAATGGCATAATCTACTGCCAAGACCTGGGCCTATTGTGAAAATGTTAGTCCCTCAGTCATGTCCGACTCTTTGCAACTCCATGGACTATAGCTTGTCAGGCTCCTCTGTGCATAGAATTCTCCAGGCAAGAATACTGGAGTGGGTTGCCATTCCTTTCTTCAGGGGATCTTCCCAACCCAGGGATCAAACCCGGGTCTCCTGCATTGCAGGTGGATTCTTCATCTTCTGAGCCAGCAGGGAAGCCCAATAGTTGACAACAAATGCTGGTTCCCCAAGACATTAACTTGTGACCAAACAAATGGCAAAATCTTGACCAGACTGTCTCATGATTGATGTTCCCAGCTTTTCTGCTTTGTCTGGCCCAAAAGTTTACCTTCCCCTCCTTCTCCTCACCTACCCCGACCTTGACCCTCCCTGGGTCCCCTCTGTCTTTTGTTCTACACATTTAAGAGGGTAGTGCTAAGAGGAGAAATCATTTTCTGAAAATGTGGCATAACCAAAATATTTTTCTTTATCTTTTTTTTCCTGCTCCAGAATTTTAAAAAGTCGGATGTATAGTTTGGCTAAAAGTTAGAATTTCAAGAGCCTTTTTATGGCTAATGGTAGTATTTCTCAGAAGCTGGAGAGGACCATGGATGCCCCACAATATGAAGTCTGATGTTAAATCACATGGGGCCACATGTACGAAAGCTCATTTATTCATATGTTCTATCCTGTTTTCCTTTACTCTTTCTGAGTATTGTTGAGGGAGGAGAAAGTCTGTTTGATGCTAATACAACACTTTCTAAGTTCCTTTGTGATAAAGAGAGAAGGTCACGCATCCAGCCTTTGGGGGGGGCGCATAGCATCTGATCAGAAAGGTGTTGTTGGAAATGATGGTAATCTTCAGTCTCCTTTGTGACTTCCCTGGTGGTGCCGTGGATGGGACTCCACTTGCCAATGCAGGGACACGGGTTAAATCCCTGCTTGGAGAAAATTCCACATGCCGCGCCGCAGAACAACTACCTGTGTGCCACAACTACCAGGGCCCCTAGAGCCACGCTCTGCACCAAGAGGAGCCGCTGCAATGAGAAGCCAGTTCGCTGCGAATATGGCTGCAGCGCGCCGCAGCTAGAGAAAGCCCGTGCACAGCAGTGAAGACCCAGCGTGGCCAGAAACAAAATAAATAAAGTTTCCTTTGTAATTGAAGTTATTAAAAGGAAAGCAAATCAATTTAAAGAAAACTGTTAAGAAAATGGCAGAACACCTATGGAGTGAAGGTGACATGGAGATGCCTGGAGTCTGGAAAACACTGGATCAGGCAGATAACAGAGCTGAGTACTTGCAGTCAGGGTGCCCTCAAGTTCCACTGTGTGGCCAGGGCACCTTAGTAATGGGCACCCGCTGGTTGGTCAGGGCCCCGCAGTGACCCAGCTCCAGAAGCTGGCAGAATGGAAGGGCACTCGGGTTGTAACGGGCAGTCACCCCGGCCATGAGGTGAGAATCACCCCAGCATCGTTTCTGCCTTAAGGTACAGACAAGAGCCTTGAGGCCAGTCATGCAGCCTGAGGACTGTGTTGGATGGCAAGGTGGCCTAGCATGAGGCCTTGGTGACCCAGATACTCCTACTGGGGGTGGGGTGGTGGCTGCTGTTGTTTGGTCACTAAGTAGTATCTGACTGTTCGTGACTCCATGGATTGTAGCTCACCAGGCTCCTCTGTCCATGGGGTTTCCCAGGCAGGGATGCTGGAGTGAATTGCCATTTCCTTCTCCAAGGAATGGAACCCATGTCTCTTGCACTGGCGGGAGGATTCTTTACCCCTGAGCCACCAAGGAAGCCCCCGGGGAAGGCATGGAGGAGGAAGCTTAATGGTGTCCCAGTTGCCCAGAGGGGCTGAGTTTCCGGTCTAGGCCCAGGAGAGGCAGAGGGACTGGAGGAGGTAGGACGAGGCCCAGAAGGTGCATTGGCCTTGGAGAGCCACCTGTCTCCCTCCTATAAGGAGTGTGAAGAGCCGCAAAAGAGGGAGACCAGAAACGGGGGCTTCAGCCTCAGCTTTCTCTAACTGGCTGTGTGTCCTTGGCAAGGCACTTACCCTCTCTGGGTCTCAGTGTCCCTCTAGGTTACAGTGGCCAAGTGAGGAGTCCTTCTATTCCCGACATCATAGATTGGCTGGTCCACCTCCCCAGGACCCCATGACCACCCCTCTGTGTTCCTGTCCCTCTCAGGGCAGACCAGGACAATAGCCAGAGCTGGCTACAGGCTCATGGCTGGGGCTGTTCTTCTAGGTGAGGGGCCACTGGTGTCCAGCCTGGTGAGGCTCTGGTAGTGACGGGCAGTGCCCATTGGCCGTGTTGGCAGGCTTAAGGCGCTAATAGAAGAGATGGGGACCTGGGAGAGAGGGAGGGAGGGAGGGGATGAGAGAAGGAAGAGGTGCCTGGGTGGGGGCGGCCCCAGTGGCTGCCCTCATGAACATGCCGAAGGTTGCCAAATTGAGTTTAAGCCTTGGTTCCAGAACACAAAGCCTCATCTCTGGGGGCTTGACCTCTCGGAGCCCCCACCCCTGGGGCCGGCTGGCTGAGCCGCCCCAAGGGAACTGGCCCCAGAAGGGCCAGTTGTTGGCTGCGAAGTGGCTGGGAGGGAAGTTTTAATGATACACAACACAAGACACAGGGGGTAAAGAAAGAGGGAGGTGGTGGAGGAGAGAAGGGAGGTGGGGGGGGTGGAGAAAGAAAGACCTCCTGCCAGGCCTGTTGCCAGGAGACGGCTAGGCAGCCAGAATCAGCCCTGCTCTTTTCACAGTTGCCTTTAAGCAAGGAGAGAAAGCCCTGTCCATAAAGGGGGACATGTGTTGCTGGGTGTGTAAGGCTAGCCTCTGCAGTTAGGGGAGCCCCCCAGCCCCGCCCCTGCCGCTGCCTAGAGAGAGCCCCTTTCGCCTCCAGCCCTGCCCCCCGCTCCTGAGGGTTATGGATGAATGAGACTGGGCTACAGAGCAATGGAAAAGGATTCGGGAAGGCCGTGGCCCTGGCCACCAAAATGCCGCAGCCACCTCTGGGGTGAAACTCACCAGCTGGGGCCCCAGGAAGTTATCAGAGCTGGCAGGGTTGGGGTGGCAGAGGCTGGGGGAATCTAACAAGGCAGGTCATAGTATTCTGTTGGCTCAGGATGAGCCAAGCAGTGCCTGGAGGTGTCCTGGTGTCTAGGAATCCTTAACAGGGGACTTAGAAGGGTGGGGTAGGGGGCTGAAAACTCCCCCATCCTTCACTCTGCCCCCTGGTCCCTGTCCCATGGAACAGCTGTTCCAGAAGGATGAGATGGTTGGACGGCATCACTGACTCAATGGACATGAACTTGAGCAAACTCCGGGAGATAGTGAAGGACAGAGGAGACTGGCAGGCTACAGTTCATGGGGTCCCAAAGAGTTGGACATGACTTAGTGACTGAAGAAAGACAGCGAGCCGTGCCTTGGTACTTGGCGACAGTGTTTTTGCAGCCTGGTTAATTGGTGACTGTCTCTGTTTCAATGAGGAGTCCACCACACAGCCACGGGGATAGATGGAGGGTGAGGGATTTTGGTAACACAAGGACTCCTGTGTCCCTGGCCCCAGCTGTCAATAGAGGGATGTCAACTGTGCAGGTTGTGCACGGTGCGCTCAGCGGAGGGGCTGTCAGTAAAGGAGACCAGGGCGTCCTCTGCCAGGCGTGCCTGGTGGCTGGGCTGGAGCCCTGACCACTCCTATTGGACTTGAGTGTGAGCTCCCTGGTTTAAAGGCTCCCTCAACAGTGTATTCTTCTGACCTGCTGCAAACAGGCTGCCATATCTGTTGTTTCATGTAGCAGTCAGATTAGAGAGAGAGCACTTTCTTTAATTCCTCTGGCAGACTTTAAGGTCTGAGTTCTAGTCCTGCGAGCATTTCCAACCCGCTTCAAAGCTTCAAAGTGTTAGTGCTGGAAAGATGCAGCCAGCCAGCTCACCCCAACTTTGTCTGGGAAGTTCTGTTTGAACTTCAGGGGCACTGAAGGGTTCTCCTGGGCTCAGACACCTGTTTCCTGCCCCGGGCAGTGGACAACCTGTATCCCTACTGCCCCTGCCCCGGGCTGGCCTTAGTTGCTCACTTGTGTCCGACTCTGTGTGATCCCGTGGACTGCAGCCAGCCAGGCTCCTCTGTCCATGGGATTCTTCAGGTAAGAATACTGGAGTGGGTTGCCATCCCTTCTCCAGGGGATCTTCCTGATCCAGGGATCGAAACCAGGTCTTCTGCATTGCAGGCAGACGCTTTACTGACTGAGCTACTGGGGAAGCCTGACCCGGGGAGTGAAAGAGGGAGAGAAATAGCTCAGCAGAGGCCATTTCTGGACAAAATGGAAAAGTCATCGCATCTACTAAGAAATCTCTTACTCTGCATACATGTGTGCACTGAGATGTTTTTGATGCAAGCTGATGTCCAGAAAAACAGGACTCCTGGAGGAAGCAGATGGGGGAGGCTGTCTGTCCAGGGCTCCTGTTGGGAAGGCTTGCTTTTCCTCCAACTTCTTTTGCATCTTGTTTCTGCTGAAGTATATGTTCTAACTAGTTCTGGCTTTTCTTTTCCTTAAAAAAAATTTTCTTTTGGCATGTGAGATCTTAGATTCCCAATCAGGGATCGAACTCCTGCCTTGGAAGTGAGGAGTCTTAACCATTGGACCACCAGGGAAATCCCACTATTTCTGTTCTTTCCTGGCCCCACCCATCTGAGGCCAGGCCCCACCCCAGGGGTCAAAACTTGCTTCCAGAAGGGCCAAATCCCCATGAGGTGATAACCAAAAGAGCAAACTTGCCAACGCTTAGGGAGGGGAATGAGGTGTGGGTGTGAGTAGGGGGTGGGGGTATCTTGCACAGTGGCTGGAGGGGTGGGTGGTTGCCTGAGGCCCTCTGGGGGAGGGCAGGCTGGCTGGGCAGGGAGGCAGCATGGCTCTGTTAGNGAGGGGAATGAGGTGTGAGTAGGGGGTGGGGGTATCTTGCACAGTGGCTGGAGGGGTGGGTGGTTGCCTGAGGCCCTCTGGGGGAGGGCAGGCTGGCTGGGCAGGGAGGCAGCATGGCTCTGTTAGAGGTGGAGAGCTGGACTGCTAGGGAACTGGAAAGTTCCGCCAGGCCCTCAGAGGTCTTTGGGGTTTTTTGTTTTGTTTTCAAATACTCATCTATTTATTTGGCTGTGCCAGGTCTTTCTTAGTTGGGTACACTGGATCTGGGATCTTCAGCCATAGCACATGAACTCTTAGCGATGGCATGTGGGATCTAGTTCCCTGACCAGGGATTGAACCCAGGGGCTCCTGCAATGGGAGCTTGGAGCCTTAGCCACTGGACAACCAGGGAAGTCCCCTGGTTTCTGTTTTACAGTAGGAAGTATTGAGGGTCTTTCATAAAAAAGCCCATCTCCCTGGCTTGTCAATGACTTTCCATCCCAGGGAAGGCCAGGGCTCAGGGAAGCAGACACACCTTGTGGCAGCGTTGTTCTCAGGGCTGGGCACAGGTTTTGTCCTGCCTCCCGCCAACCCAGGCTATCACACCCCTCCCTCATTCAGAGGACCCAACTCTTAGCCTGGAAAGAAAGTCTCCCTCTCCCCTTTCATAACCAGCCATGCTGTTTTCCCCTTATAACTCCTGGCCAGCTCCTCCCATCCTCTCACACTCTCACTCTGTGGCTCCTGCTTCTTTGACTTATTGGGGGAGAGTCCCTGGAAGCCCACCCTAACCCCAGAAATATCCCCCCAAATGGTCTCTGATGAACTCACATCAGCACTGAGACAATACTAAAGCCCCTAGATTGGCTCCTCAGCCTCCTTGTTCTCAATGCAGGGCAGAACCATGAATTAATCTCTTCGGTGCACACTCACCTCCTCCAGGAAGCCTCCCTGACTTACAGCCCTCTTTGTGCCTTGTGGCTCCTCATTGATGTAGCAATTCCTAACCCTGAGTGGCCTTCAGTAGCCATAAAGATTTGTCCCCAAAGCTCGGGGCTGGTGGTCAGGTGGGTTAAAAGAGAGTGGGGGTGGGGGTCTGGGACTCTCTACTAATGCAATGGAAGAAGAGGTCCAGCTTGGTTGGAAGGAAGGGAGGATGGTCTAGATTCCCTTGGTTCCCTTCACTCTCCACCATCTGCACCCTCAGCCCCTTGACCATGAGGTTGAACCTTCACTGAACCACAGTCCTTCCCTAAAATGGTCCTGGAGAGACGGAAGCAGAGACAAGGCCCTTCTCTCTGGGACAAAACCCTCCCTGTGGGACTCCTTAGAGGTGAGGTCCCACTTCTGAGAGCCTCCAGGCCACAAACGTGTTGTGTGCACGGACCCAGGACAGGGGCCTGTGAGGATGGTCAGGGTCACAGTGACACCTGCTGGGGCTTCTAGGAACAGCAGCTGGGGAGTCGCAGACAATGAATGTTGGTGGGGGGTGGGGTGGTTAAGGGCAATTAGTAACATCTCACTGCAGGCCTTGAAATTAGCCTCAGATTGTTAAACCCTTATTTCCTTTGCAGGAACGGAGCACAAGATGCACAAGCAACAGGGCCATTGGAATTCCACCTAGGGCTCCTGGGACATGAGCTGTATTTCTCGAACGGGTGGTATTTTTTGACCTTCATTCACAGAGTCTGGTTTCTAGGGAAGAAACCAGAGGACGTCTGAGACTGTTCTTTGCATTTCTCTGTGGAATTGAGTTTTCAGGGCAAAGAACGAGGACATTCCTTGTACATTTCTATGTTGTATCGCCTCCATAAGAGGAAGAAAAGTATGTAATACTGCCAATGTCAATGAGTAAAAACAGTCCAGGTGATCATTGTAATGTCAATCTCAAGAAACTGGGAGGAATAAAGAATATAGTGAAATGAATTAGCACAGTGCCTGACACCTGATAAACACTCAGTATGTTAGGGCGATTCCTTGATAAAAGGAAACCCACAGTGGAGGGCCATCAGTCTCCCTCGTGAGCCAGGCTGGAGGGGTGCAGAGGTGCCCAGGGCACAGGGCGATGTCTTGGTTGGAAGCCCTCCACTGACCTCAGTAACTTCCCCCAAATAAATGAAGAGCCAGATATGCAAACAAAGATATCCAAGGGTGGAGTTCCCTGGTGGGGCAGTGGGTAAGAATCTGCCTGCCAATGCAGAAGACATGGGTTTGATCCTTGGTCTCAGAAGATCCCACATGCCTCAGAGCAACTAAGTCCGTGCATTGCAGCTACTGAGTCGGCAGACCCTAGAGCCAGCAGGTCACAACTACTGAGCCCGGGTGCTGCAACCACTGAAGCCTGTGTGCCCGGAGCCCACGCTCTGCAACAAGAGAAGCCCCTGCACCACACGCAGCAGCTAGCCCCATGCTCTGCAACTAGAGGAAGCCCCCCTGCGGCAGGGAAGACCCAGCACAGCCAAAAGTAAGTCAATAAATAAGAAATCCCGGGGTAAGGGTTTCAGTTTGCAAAATAACCCTTCACTTCAGAAAGAACCCAGTCAAGGACTCCTGCAAGTATGTCACATATCACCCGTTTTATCCTTACACCCCTTAACTTGGATAATCAGACTCCACTGGCAATGACGAGGCTACAGAGAAAACCTACCCATGGAGCTAGGTGCTGATGTTCCTTCCTTGGGCAGAGTTTGGAGTATAAATTGGGATTTCCCAATGGGAAAATTGGGGGGATGGGACTGATATCGGGGGCTCAGCAGGCCAGACCCTGGTCTTGGTGGGTTTCATTTGTTTTCCCATCTAATCCTCAGTAAAGCCCCGCATGAGAGCTGGCACTGCTCTCACTTCACAGGGACACAGTCCTAGTAAGTGTGGGAACTGGGATATGCATCCAGGCCCACCTCACTCTGAAGCCAGGGAGTGAGGGGTAAGCCCAAAGGGCTGGGGCTGGGTACATTCCCACTGGGAATGGACACGGAGGAAGATTTTGGTGGGGGGATAGATAGCTAATGGTCAGCCAGACTCAGCTTACCACTCACAGGGTGGAGGATGCCTGGGTATACACCATTAGGACTGCCACGTACAGCTGCTCAGGTTGTGCACTGCAAAAGGTTACTCTCCCCCACCTAGGAGGACCTGATCTGCATCACAGGCATATCTGCATATTTTCTGACAGTTAGAAGTGAAATGCCTAGAGGAGGAGAGAGTTGCTTTTAAATCATTCAGAGGGCCTTCATGGTGGGTAGGCAGTGCCTTGCCAGCCTTTTTCACATGTATTTGCATCATCTTCCTTGAGACCTCCACCCAAAGGAGTGAGTAGATATTAGGAGTGGAGGAGCATTTCCTGCCCCATCTCATTTCTCCCAGCAATCATCAAAGGGGCAACAGGGAGCAAAGCCATCACAGTACCCTTGTCCTCCTGTTTCCTCTCAAGGTCCCTGGCTAAAGGTTCAGGCTTTTGCTCTCCTTGCTGGGGCAGGACCTCTAACTGGGGGCAGGAGGAGGGGAGCTGAGGAGAAAGAGTCTGGAGTCCCATGGGTGAGCTGAAGGAAAGATACAGAGCAGGGGCTGTCTTTTTTTTTTTTTTCTCCACATCACAAATTCATCACAAATTCAATAACATCAAAGGTCATTTAGAAAAGAGGAAAGTCCTTCTCTCAATAGGCTCAGTCAAGTTTGGGGACCCTGGAACAGTTTCCTGGAGCAGTATTTGCTGTAACGAGCAAATGAGTATATCAAGCTTCAGGCTGATGCAGTCCATAAGAGTTTGGGCATGCAAAACAGATCATTTGCCAGGAGGTCTGTGCAGTAGAGGGGATTAGCCACCACAGAGAACAGCTCACAAGAGGTTGTTTCCTTTATAATGAATTTCAAATGAATTTTCATCAGCTTCTATTGTACTTATTATTAATAATACCAGTGTTTATTGAATATTTATTCTGTTAAACATGGAACTATGCTTGGGGCCATGCTTGTAGCAGATACCCTGTCCCTATGATCACAACCAATTAGACCTGACCTTTGGGCAGTCAGTTCACAAGTGGCCACAGCCTTTGACAGGTCCTGGAAGTGCCAGTGTGGGACCCCCTTCTCCTCTTCAGACTCAGGATACACAGCAGATGCCACCAGGCCCCAGAGCTGAATGGCCATGGCACCATGGGGGTGTCACAGCAGCCATGATGGGCCACGTGCAGGCTATACTCTCTGAGAGAAGCAGGAACCAGGAGTTAACAGAAGCAGAAAGACCTGTCTAGAAAGCGCGCAGGGGGAGGAAGCCAGCACAAGTAGGGGAATGAGAGAGGCAGATCCCAGTGCCTGAGAGCATCAGCCTAGCGGTGTGACTTGATTAGCCTCATTACAGAGCCTTTCTGTCTTCCAACAGCATCCTCCTTTCCTGTGATCCTTCCATAGCCACTGTGAGGGTGGTGGGGGAGGTTTAGGCTTGGAAGGTTCACATCTGGGAAAGAGGATGTCCGATGGAAAGGTGAGGTCAGAGAGACCAGCCTAAGGCTCCCTGGAAGTCTGACTAATTGACCTCGCCAATTATTGAGCACCTACAATGTTCCAGGCACATTTTACATGCTATCTCACCTCACATCCTGCCGGAAGAATAACTATATCGTTGATTTTACAGTTGGGAAAATGAGAGCTCTGAGAGATTTTAAGTGACCTAACCAAGGTCGCCGGCTCAGAAGGAGAGCACAGACATCCTGGCTGTCTAGGGCTACTGGCTGTCTAGACACTGCTGGACTGCTTTGTAGCGGAAAGAAGAGAAAAAAAACAACAATATTTATCACTCAGCGAGGTGAGCCCTACACCAGGCACCTCTGGGTGGGGAGCGGCTGGGTGGGTGAGTGGAGAATTCCAAAGGAAGGAAGCCTCATCTGTGGTTCCCATGGGCTGACAAAGCCATGTCTCCGAATTGAAAGTCATTTAAACTCGCGATCCTGGAGATAACACGGCTTGGGAGAGGAGAGGTCTCTGGGGCCGCAGCCCGGGAGGGCTCCTGGAGGAGATGAACTTGCGGAACGGGTAGGGACTAGAGAAGAGGAATAGGGGATGGCCAGGCGCAGTGCACTGAGGAAGGGGCCCTCTGGGCTCAGGAAGGCGGAGCAGGAGGGGAGGGGAGATGGACGTGTTTGCGGTGTCAGACGGGGGCGTCTGAGACTCGCATCCTGCTGGCTCGCTGAGAGCCCTTGAGCAAGTCACTTCTCCTCGGAGCTTTGCGTTTGCCATGTGTTAAGTGAGGAGGTGGGGGCGACTCCCCGGGGCCCTCCCTGCTCTACTCTGGGGAGAGAAAGCAGCCCGCCAGAGCTGAGCAGCCTCTTGCACCCGCAGCCTCCGCGACCGGCTGCACCGGTGACCAGCAGGGGGCGCTCCTGCAGAAGGCTGGCCGCCGCGGCCGCCCACTGCTCCGTACGCCTGGCCTTCCTTTTCTGTCCTTCCCAGTCAGCTCCGGTCACTCCTCTTCCTGCACTGCCCTTTCCCACCCCACTTTCTGGGATGAGCTGGTGGAGTAGGTTCCTGGAATCCAGATTTGGGGGCAGGCCACTTCCCTTCTCTGTGCCTCCGTTTTCCGGGTTATGTGAGGAAGAGATGAGTTACTGGGTGGGAGAGGTTTCCAACCACAGTAGGTGTCCAGGATGAGTCCTGCCTTTCACACCCCGTTATCTTTCCCAGGACAGGAGATGCGGCTTTTACTGCCCACCAGGGAGAGCCAGAGCCTCCTTGCTCACCGTCAGGGTTACACTTTGCTTCAAACTTTTACTCAAAGTCCTTTTGTACAAAGGTAGAAAATCCCATGGACGGAGGAGCCTGGTAGGCTGCAGTCCATGGGGCAGCTGAGGGTCAGACACGACTGAGCGACTTCGCTTTCACTTTTCACTTTCATGCATTGGAGAAGGAAATAGCAACCCACTCCAGTGTTCTTGCCTGGAGAATCCCAGGGACGGGGGAGCCTGGTGGGCTGCTGTCTATGGGGTTGCACAGAGTCGGACATGACTGAAGTGACTTAGCTTAGCTTAGAAATGACTTCTTGGTGCTGTATGGCACCTGGAACAATGAGTGACCCTTGACAGGTAGTTGTGGAATGATTAGGGTTTTGAAACCATCTAGACAGGAGCTATGGATCTTTCCTGTAGTCATGTATGGGTGTGAGAGTGGGATCATAAAGAAGGCTGAGTGCTGAAGAACTGATGCTTTTGAACTATGACGCTGGAGAAGACTCTTGAGAGCCCCTCAGACAGCAAGGAGATCAAACCAGTCAATATAAAGGAAATCAGCCCTGAATATTCATTGGAAAGACTGATGCTGAAGCTGAAGCTCTAATACTTTGGCCACCTGATGCGAAGAGCCAACTTATTGGAAAAGACCCTAATGCTGGGAAAGATTGATGACAGGAGGAGACGGGGACAGAAGGAGAAGAGGATGAGATGGTTGGATGGCATCATTGACTTGATGGACATGAGTTTGAGCAAACTCTGGGAGATGGTGAAGAACAGGGAAGCCTGGCGTGCTGCAGTCCATGGGGTTGTAAAGAGTTGGACATGACTTAGTGGCTAAACAACATACAAGCTGTGAGAAAGTGACAGGAGCTGCCTCTTCTGCCGTATTCATTTTCATTCTCACATTTCTGGCCACTGTTGTGTGAGAAAGACAGACAGTAGCGGTATATTTATTTTATGGATGAGGAAACCAAGGTCACAGAGGAAACCAAGGACAAGGTTAACTTAGGACCCAGGGATCTTTCCATTCAACTACAGTTGTCCCATCCCTTTGCTGTCAGCAACCCCCTGTTGGAGACATGTGGTATAACATGCGCGTAGACACAAAGCCTAGCTGAGAAATGCAGGCACAACCAGGGTGCGAAATCCAAGAGGGAGAGGTGGAGATAGACCATTTCATCAAAGCTGGAGGCTAAAAATGAGATTCCAGAGTCAATAACATAAAGCAACAAGGTTCAGCAAGTCTCAAAAGCATTTCCTATTCTAAAGTACCCAACACCCTGTCAATCTACTCCTCACTCCAAAGGTGAGCTCAGTATAGCAAAGGGATGCTCCATGGGCTCATCTGTTAGAATTAATTCCCAGCACTTTCTTCTCTTTACTGCAGCTCAGTGATGAAACACACACACGCTCCTTGGGTTCTAATCCCAAATTTACTAGCTGAGCAGTTACTTACCCTCTCTGTGCCTCCATTTCTTCATCTATAAAATGATGTGAGGATCAAATGAACTAATATGCCTCTAGGACTTAGACCAATGCTTGGCATGTAGTTAGTACCCAATATCCAGTTTATACTTATATAGAAATGTCAAAATGTTATATGTATTTATGTACATGTCTTCCCCAACAAACTGTGCTTCTCAGGGACAGGACCTAGTTAGTTCATCATCTCTTACTCCCAGATGCTCAAAGTTTGTTAAATTTTATAGTACATAATCATGCTTTCTATGAAAAGGAAATTTTGTAGTAAAATTGAATTAGTCATTGTGTATGTGTCTGTGTGTGTGTGTGTGTGTTGTTAAGCCTGAGCTTACTATTTCCCAGAGGTAAACAAAGACTTGAGTCTCTCCCCAGTTTAAGGAAAGACATCTTTCTGGGCCACTGAACTACATATCAACTTTAGGAAAACACGCTATGATCCAGTTAACTCCTAGTCAAGACTTTGTTAACGAGCACTTCCTACCCGTGCCTATGATTGTGCAAATGTGACCAGGAGGAAGTGGGCACCATCTAGGACTACGCCAGGGACTGCATTCCTCCAGGCACCAGCTGAATATTCTGCACTTCATAAGGGGGACCCTTTCCTCTTACTCTTCACTTTCCGAAGCTAGAAGTTACTCAGATGGAGACATGCTAACAAGAATACGCGAAGTGTGCCTCTATTCAGAATCCAATCTTTAGAATGTGATTGATCATCAATTCTGGATGATTTTTCTATTTCCTAAGAAAGTTGTTCTTCTTGCCTTTCTCCGACTCTTTCATCTTTGTTTTCTTTCTTTTGAGCTGTACTAGTAGTTGTGGCTTGTCCAGAACACCTTTCTGTTAGAAAACACCTGAAAGGAGAGTCTGTCATTATTGCTTTGCCGGTGGGGTGGCTCTAGAGGGGGATACTTAATAGTCAAAGGCAGAAAGCATGCTGTTCAGTGCTACTTGTCCAGTCATCTCACTGTTTTTTAATGTTTTCAGAAGTGGGAACCCAGAGGGTGGGTATGTATACTCATGGTGACCCCACTGCCCAGGCAGTGCACAGGCATATGCGTCATCTGACAATTCTGAGTTGATTTATGTGGACAATGGAGCAGGCTCTTTGAAACTGGGATTGTCTATCCATCTTGCCATTTCTCTACCTACCTCTGCATTCAGCTTCCCTTGGTTAAGCTCAAACACCTTTGGGCTGGAGAAGGGTCTGAGGCGGGCAAGGGATAAGGAAGCATTGTATCACCTTCCACACAGCACAGCCTCCACCCAGAGCATTGTTCTGGAGCAGAGAAGGCAAGGGAGGAACAGAGGCAAGAAGGTTGTGAACTGGAATTGCCATGGATGGGTGTGCTCTGCCAGCGGTAGGGGGAGCTCCCCATAGAGGACAGGAGGCCTTCCTATAGAAAAATAGGTGGA
The DNA here is from genome assembly GCA_006410675.1 of Oreotragus oreotragus. Lineage (NCBI taxonomy): Eukaryota > Metazoa > Chordata > Mammalia > Artiodactyla > Bovidae > Oreotragus > Oreotragus oreotragus. Next base: position 496,273 of record SJYX01019712.1, on the reverse strand, counting down.
TGGATGACATAGATGTCCAGGAATACATCCCTTGTTTTCTCCCAAATATCTTTCCTGCCAAGGCTTAAAGTTTTACCGTTAGAGATTTTTTTCTTGTGTCTTTGTTGCCTCTCCCTTTGAAGAAAAAATTTTTTCATTATAAATGTTAAATTAGAAGATTCAAAGAAGATAAAAACATTTTAAACACATTCTCACAACCTCCAAAGCACTCACTTTTAAAAATAATAGTCATGACCTCTATTTTGGACCGAATGGTCCAAGGCACCCACTTTTCCTTTCTGGCCAGGCTGGGTCTCACTGCTGCACAGGCTTGGCTCTAGCTGCCGCCAGCGGGGGCTGCTGTCTGGTCACAGCAGGCTTCTCAAGGTGGCAGCTTCTCTCGGTGTGGAGCTGGGTTTTAGGGCACACAGGCTTCAGGAGTTGTGGCCCGTGGGCCCAGCAGTTGAGGTTCCTGGACTCTAGAGCAGAGGCTCAATAGTTGTGGTGCACAGACTTAGTTGCTCCGCGTACACGGGATCTTCCTGGACCAAGTACTGAACCCACATTTCCTGCATTGGCAGGCGAATGATTTACCACTGAGCCGCCAGAGAAGCCTGCAAAGCACTCACCTTTTAATACATATTCTGATATGTTTCTCTCCCATCTTTTCTGGTTTTTTCATGCATAGCTCTAAGTCCCCCCTGTGTGAGATTCTGTGACTCACTTTCCCCAGCTAGCTTCAGTCCTGGTTCGGTCTGATGCTCTGAAAAGGTCAAGTATATGCCACCAAGTGCCAGTGAATTCCATGATGTTGAGGAAATTACCTACCTGTCTAAACTTCAGTGTCCTTCCTGTGGAGTGGGGACAGTGATGCCCAATGTGATAACTCACAGCACCCTGGAGCCAAATCAGAGAGAGAGTGAGAGTTAAGGCCAGTTCAGAAGAGCACGGATAGGACGGATGGGAATGGTCAGCATAGAACTATTTACAATGAGACCATAGCCAAGAAGGCTGGGTCACAGGGAGTGGGGGAGCCCAGGCAGAAGGAGGACAAGGGAGCACTCCCACACCAGTCCTGTTGAGTCCTCCCTGGGACCAGCTCTCCTGAGCAGCCATGCCTCATGCCTCGGGCTCGGCCTGGGCACAGGTGCCTTCCCTTGGAGCCCCTGGGCATCACCTGCCCCACTTCCTGTTGGGTCGAGTCCATTTCCAGTGCAGCTCTGAGGGAGGGTGATCAGTGGGAGATAGCCAGCCTGGAATTCCTCATTTCCACTTGCTCACAGCCAGGTGGTGAACTCAGAGGATTGTTTGAGTGCTGGCCTCTGCCTGGGGCCCTGGGCTTGACTTGGGAGCCCTAGGGACCTGGGGCCAGACAAGGCTGAATGGCTCCTGGGGATTTGCTTCAGAAAGGGTGGCCTGGTCTGGGGGCAGGGTTGGGGGGAGGATGAAGAGATGTGGAGCTGGATTGGATACAGCCTCCGCAAGTCGTTCGCCACAGTGTGTGCGCATGTGCGCGTGCGTGTGCGGGTGGTGTGGTAGGGCGCGGACCCGAGGGGGAGGTGGGGGGTGGGGCAGGAGAACTGCATCTCTAAGCCGTGGCTGCCTTGGGCTGGCTCATGGAGACAGGTAGCTGCACGTGGATGTCTAAGAATGCTCCTCTTGCATACCTGTGTGAACGTGCAGGTCCGGGAGCAGCTGTGGGTCTGCCTAGGAATTTAGACAGCCATGGGGGAGGTGTGGGGGAGTCTGTGTCACTGAATGCCTGGACTTGAGTTGTAGAGTGTCAAGGGGTATGTGTGTGTGTGTGTGTGATGGGGCATGTGTCTGGCTATGGGAAGGAGTGTGTCTGTGAACATGCATTGTGTCAGAATAACACAATCTATTATTTCTATCTCTGCAGTCCCATAGAAAGGCCAACAGACCCGAGTTACAAGCTGGCAACAACATATATTACCTGAGAGCCTACTATGTGCTGGGCCCTGTGCCAAGCTCTGGAGATATAGAAAGAAATAAAACTCAGGGCCTCCACCTGCCCCCTGCCTTGAGGAGCTCCCTGGGCAGAGGGTGAGGTGGGAGGAACGAATCATTATGGTCAAGGCTCTAAGTCCTGAAGGCTGCCCCTTGTGTCCTTCCTCAGGGGTCCCACAATATCCCAACTGTGGAGATGATCTGTTTTCACTGCCATTTCCTCCTCCAGACTAGAGCCCTGTAATACTCTGTAAGGATGAATGATGCCAAGGCCCCTGTGAGTCGGGGTGTCTGGGTGGCCCTCAGCCAGCCATGACCAATCATGAGCCACAACCAGTGTGACAGTCCCATTAGGCTGGGCTTAACTCTTGCTTCCACTACTTACAGCTGGGTCACATGCACCAGCTATTTAAGTTACCTGAGCCTTGGTTAACTCATCTGTGTAATGGGTATAATGATGGCTCACTAACCTCATAGGAGGCCTGAGACTTCCGTCAGACATGTGCTGGGCCCAAGGATGGCATCCTAAGCACTGACTGGTGGAGGCTCAAGAATTTTCTTCTGAGTCTGGGATTAGCAGATGCAAACTATTACATACAGAATGGATAAACAAGGTCCTACTGATTAGTACAGGGGGGCTTCCCAGATGGCACTAGTAGTAAAGGACTCACCTGCCAATGCAGGAGACAGGAGACTTGGTTTTGATCCCTGAGTTGGGAAGATCCCTTGGAGAAGGAAATGACAACCCACTCCAATATTCTTGCCTGGAGAATCTCATGGACAGAGAAGCCTGGCAGTCTACAGTCCATGCTGCTGCTAAGTCGCTTCAGTCGTGTCCGACTCTGTGCGAGGCCATAGATGGCAGCCAACCCGGCTCTCCCATCCCTAGGATTCTCCAGGCAAGAATACTGGAGTGGGTTGCCATTTCCTTCTCCCATGCATGAAAGTGAAAAGTTAAAATGAAGTCGTGTCCGACTCCTAGAGATCCCGTGGACTACAGCCTACCAGGCTCCTCCATCCATGGGACCTTCCCGGCAAGAGTACTGGAGTGGGTTGCCATTGCCTTCTCCACAGTCCATAGGGTTGCAAAGAATCAGACATGACTGAAGTGACTTAGCATGCACGTATAGTACAGGGAACTATATTCAGTATCCTGTGATAAACCATCATGGAAAGAATATGAAAAAGAATGTACATGTATCTAGAACTGAATTACTTTGCTGTGCAGTAGAAATTAATACAACATTGTAAATCAACTATACTTCAATAAAATGTTTTTTAAAAAGAGAGAACTTCTTTCTGGATATTTCCATGTATATCTCAGCATCCAGTCACTGATGTCCTCGGTGAATCTTTAGTGTTTTCTCCAATTTCCCTGCTTACAGCCTTAACTGTCAACAGGTAACTTTTCTGAAGCATTGAGAATGTGTCACTTTGGGAGAGTATGCCTCACCCCGCCCTTGCTCCAGGCAATTGCCTGCTTGTGTGTGCTTGTGTATATATGGCATGGGCCCATGGGCATAAGGACAAGAGGGGCAGCTGGGGCAGCTCTCTCCTCATCTGCCTGAACTCAGGTGCCCACTGGGGTGGTTGGAGCCTGGTGGGGGTCCTTCTTCCTCTCTGACTCACACTGGTCCAGCTTGAGCTTCGTTGAGCCTGGTTCAAGGTCTTACCAGTGGTATGCTGGAGCCAGTTCCAACTGGTTTGCACAGCCACCTGAGCAAATCTCTTCCTAACTCCTTAGATCAAGGATGATGCCACATCAGTAACTTGAAATCACCCATGGTGGCAGTGTTTGCAGCAGAGAATCGGCAGATGCTGTTAGCCAGGCTCCCACCCACCTGGCAAAGCAGCACACCTTGTCTACGGTTTTAACAACCCCTGATATTGAGTGCCAGCACCTGTTAGGAATTTGGCATCACTTTTTTTGTTTTGCTTTTTTGGCCACACCACACTGCTTGCAGGATCTTAGTTCCCCCACCAGGGATTGAAGCTGCGCTCTTGGCAGTCAAAGTGGGAAATCCTAACCACTGGGCCTTCAGGGAATTCCCATGGCATCACTCTTATTTGCACAAAAATCCTGTAAGCTATTCATTATCGTCCCCATTTCCTATCTGAGGTTTATAATTTCCATGATTTGAATTCAGGTCTCTGCCCACCACACTGGACTGTATGCCTCAATACACAGAACCGTGAGATGTGATATCGCTGGCAGAGTTGTTAAAGATTGTCGGTTAACCGCTGCCCTTATTGGGCAGGGAAACTGAGCTCAGAGGGGCTCAGTATAGCCATTAATATAGGAGCTGTTAATATGTTAATATGGCAGCTCCCATCTTCCCCCAGTCTCCCAGCGCCTTTGTGTTCACAAAGCCAAGGTCACTGTCACCTGATGTTCTGCATACATGGTTGATTTTTTGGAAACTTTACATTCAGATCTTGACATTCAGTGTGAGTTATGTTTTGTTTTGCTTGATTTGACCCAGTATTCAATACTCTCAGAAACATATTAAACCTTGATGGGATGATTTGCTGTGTGCCTCCCTCCCAGATGGGAGCCACCTACTGCCTTGGTCACTGCACTTTCACTGCAGGAATTGGGGTTAGACTTAAAAAAAAAAAAAAAAGAAAAGAAGCAGGGCAGAGCTTTATGACCCAACACTGAACATATCCATCCTGTCTGACAGAAGTTCTGGGGTCTATGCATGTTGGAAAGTAAGTTCCTTCCCACCCCGTCCCAGGCTCTGCCCGCCCCACTGACCAGAGAACCTGGATTTTTGTTCCATGAACATCAGCTAATGCTCAGTGAGGCCTCCTCCCCGACAGACTCTAGTTGAGAAACTGGGCTCCCTAGTCCCGCTTCCGCTATGACCATGGGTATCCCCGTCCCAGGACACCCTTAGCATTTTTTCTGTGTCCACAGCCGGCCCTCCTTCAGTGTCGCGGAGCTGGGGCAGAGGGGCCCGCACCAACCGGCTGGAGGGTGGATGAGACAGGACTTCTCAGACTCCAGGCGCCTCTCTCCTTTTACCCCTTCCTGCGGGTACCTCCACCCCGCCCGGAGAGGCAAAAGCTCCCTGGTCCCCGCTTCGTATCCCCATCCTTGCCTCTCCAATCCCCGGGTCCTTCAGCCGTCCAGTCCCCCGACACGCACTACATCAGGT
>SJYX01019712.1:479727-490807 GCA_006410675.1 Oreotragus oreotragus | reverse complement strand
ACCTGGAGAGGTGGCCCCACCCTCGGGGGGCGGGGCAAGTCTGCAGGGCCAATGAGGCGGGGGGCTCGCCGCTCGGGGACGGGTGCCGCCAGCGCTGCTCCCTCCCGCCCCTCCCCGCTCCGCCCCGCTTGGGTTTAAAGCCCTGCGGGCGGCTGGTGGCTGCGCTGCGAGCGCTGCGCGGCGCGAGGAGATGCGACTGGGCTCCGCGCCGCCGGCATCATGCGCCCCCCGCCCGCGCTGGCCCTGGCCGCGCTCTGCCTGCTGGCGCTGCCCGCCGCCGCCGCCGCCGCCTACTTCGGGTCAGTGCCCGCCGCGCCCCGGCCCGCCTGCCTCCCCCTCCTCCCGCTTCAACAAGGCCAACTTTTCCCTTCCGCTGGCCCGGGCCCCGGCGGGATCTCGAGCTGAGACCTTAGTGCCCAACCCCACCTCGGGGCGGGAGTTCGTGCCCAGGACTCCTCTGGCTTCCCGCACTGGCCCCGGATCGCATCTTCCAGCGTCCGAACTCTGGTCCCCTTCACCGCCGCCTTCCTCACCCAGTCCTGTCCGAGACCTCACCCTGCCCGCGAAGCCGGATCTCGGATCCCGGTTCAAGCTCCGGGACTCTGCAGGCGTCTCGGACCTGGTGCCTGTGCGCCCCAGCGCGCCCTGTCCCTGCCCGTCCAAGGAGTCCCCTCCCGCGCTCGGAAGTCCTCTCCGATCCTCACTTGTGCCCTGTCCGTCCCCATCCTGGGCTCTGTCCAGCCACCAATCCTTGCCTGGGGCTCCCTTCACACCTTCTGCCTTAGCCCTGCGGAGCTGAGACCCGGAGGGCCGGATAGATGGCTAGGGTGGGGTGTTACCGAGGTCGGGGGAGGGGATCGCGCTGATCCAAAAGGGATGGAGGAACCTGCAGACCGTGCGGAGAGTAGGAGGGAACCGTCTGTGGGGGAAATCCAACCAAATCTCAGACCTGGCGTCAGGTGAATTCTCAGGAGAATGACGGAGAGAGTAAGGGGGAGGTGGTGTATATGACTGGAAAAGGAAGCTACGAGCTGAGGGTGACATCTGGGGAGAGAACGGGTGGGACCCGGCAGTGTTTGGAGAGCAAGTCACAGGGTAACTGACCCTCCTTTTCTGAACCTGAATTGCAGGGAGTTGGTAGAGGAGTTGGGGTCGTGGGTGCGAAGGGACTTTCCTGACCTCCCCCCAAAGCCTGTTCTAAATATATACACTCTGTTTCTTTAAATCATGGCACTTTTTGTGATCCTCACTCAAATCAAGGTGAGGCTTACAGTCTGACCCAAGCAAAGGCAAAAGCAAGCAAGCCAACAAAACCCAAAAAACATAAACCACCAAGCAAGTGACCTGCCAGAGACTGGTCTTATGGACCTGGCAGGGAAGGGCAGATAAGGGTCAGAGAAGGTCTGAGAGGTCCCTCACAGGAATAGGGCTGTGGGCTAATTTCCAGGTCATGACCCCTGGTTAAAACATGCCTTGGCTGTGGGCAATGGCCTCTCTTGAAATATATAGGGGGTGGGGTGGGAGTAATGTCAGCCCAGACCCTAGGGCCCTGGGCTCAGCTTGCTGGGAAGGCCACTTAGTCTCTGGCCTCAGTGTCCCCTTTGGAACAAAGAAGGGGCTGAACTTGGTGTGACTGAGCCCCTCTATCTGCTCTCTGTCAAGGGCACTGCACATTCATTTTGGTTTCCAGTGATTTCAGGCTTGGAAAGGCACTGTTGCTGCCTCAGCAGACAGGATAAAATAGTCAGGCACAGTCTCTGGGTTCAATCCCCGATCCATCTACTCGCTAACTGTGTGAATTTGGCCAAATCACTTAACCTCTTTGTACCTCAGTTTCTTATCTGTAAAATGAGGATAATAGTGCTTATTTCATATGAGTATCATGTGAGTCGGGCTTCCCTGGGGGCTCAGTAGTAAAGAATCCAGCTGATTCCCTGGAGAAGATAGTAGCAACCCACTCCAGTATTCGTGCTTGGGAAATTCCATGGACAAAGGAGGCTGGTGGGTCATAGTTCCTAAAGTCGCAAAGCAGTCAGACACAACTTAGCAACTAAACAACAGCAAATCGTGTGAGTTATACATGTAAAGCACTTAGAAGAAGGTCTTTGTTGCTGTTTAGACCCTGACCCGGGGTCTCCTGCGTTGCAGGCAGATTCTTTTGCCACCAGGGACGCCTGAACAGGGTATAGCATATAGTAAATGCACAACTAATGCTACCAATTATTAAGGAGATGAGGTAGAATGTCGATATTTCAGCCCTGACAGGGGTTTCTGAGCTGGAACGGAGTGGGGTGATGGACAAATGGTGCCTGCAGCCTCTTGGATATCAGCTCATTTTCACAATCCTTTTGTTTGCTTGGGCTCAAGGGTTGAGGATGGGGCAAGGGCCAGGTGAGATGGGAGGAGAGGGGCTCCAGGAAGCTGAGGCCACCCAGGCTGGTGTGGTTGGAAGGGAAAGGAGTTTGTGGCAGTGCGCAGGGTTAGAGTTTGAGGGCTGTAAGCAATGGGGCAGTCATGGAAATGAAAAGGGAAATCATAGATCGAGCATGAACTAAGGCTGAGATGGATCATATGAGTGTGAGTCCCTCTTCCAAGTTGTGAGCTCCACTTAGGACATAGCTGGCAAAATGTACTCAAGCCACCATGACCCCAGTCTGGGGAGGAAGACACATTCTCAGAGATTAAGATAAAACTGGGGCTTCGTGCTCTTAAGTGTTTGGTCTCAGAGAACAGACAGGAATGAGCCTAAATTCTCCCTGAGGAAGCCCTGTTGTGACTCAGTCAGGCCAGGTTTTCCATCCTACTATTTGAATTTGCTCTCTGGAAGGAATCTGTATCAGTCATTCACATTGTAGTAAGAATAAGAGATAATGTGCTTCTCCCTTCTCCAGACTATTTGCATTTGAAATCTCATTTCTGACTATAAGCTCAAGTGTTTTGTCATTCTGATAAAATAAAATTCAAACATCAGGAGAACAGGTAAGGCCAATCTTCTTGGGATTTTTAAAATCATAGAATCAGACTTAAGAGTTGGAAGTAACCCCCAAAGTTTCTCTGCTTCAAGCAGGTCATGTATTACTCCTATTTTTCAGATGAAGGGACCATCATCCCCAAGTCAGTGAGCCGGCAACTGCTTCTGGTGCTTTTGCATGAGTCTGGCACCTAATTCTGGTGTTGATGATAGTATTAGTATCATTAGTATTACAGTTTACAAATAGTTTTCTTATTCAGCCCCTCCATCATCTGATCCTCAGACCCATTCTTGAGGTATACAGGATGGATGTAAACAGTTTTCAAAAGGAAACTGAGGATGAGAAAGTTTCAATGACTCACTCTGTGTCATACAGCAAGCTAGTGGGAGAGGCAGCATAGAAATCAGGTCCTGCTGCCAGTCTGGGCTCTTCATTTGACAGAGAGCATTAGCTACCAGAGCTAATACCGTGTGGTCATCCGGGAAAGCCACAGCTGTAAAGGAGCTGCAGAGGGTGAAGTGGGGAGAGGGTTGCCCCCCTCTCCTGTTTGGTTAACTCTGTTAGACTCTCTTGGCTGTTGTGGGTTGGGTGGGGCCCCAACATTCTCCTCTGTCCTCAACAGTGAGATAGGATGCTATGAATTCTGCTCAGGTATCAGGGCTCCCATAGATGACATGATGACAGTGAGATGGGAGGTAGAAAGGTTTGTCCTAACTCCAGACCACTCCTCTGTGCTGTCCATGACCGAGTCACTTGCCTCCAGGGTCTTTAGCATCTGGAAGGCCTAAGGTTCCCTAACCAGATAGCTCTGGCCTGGAAGTCTAGGACTGCGCAAGAGTTCACGTTTTGGCTCAGTTGGCTTGGGAATTCTGAAAATATTAACTTCTGTGGTGTTTTATAAATGCATACTCACTGTATTACGTGATGAGCTGAGAATATGATAAGCCTTGTCATCCAATTCAGTCTTTAAGTCATGAATTTTGTCTCCAGAAATAGTTAATGTGGATGCAATTGTTAAAATGGTAGTTGACTCTGATGGTGCCTTGTACACGTGTGGCCTCTGCACTGTTTGTGTTTCTTTCCCGTCTAAGGATGGTACAGATAGGTTTAGGGAAGTACAGTCTTAAGTAGTAGCTCAGATGGTAAAGGATCCGCCTACAATGCAGGAGACCTGGGTTCGATTCCTGGCTCAGGAAGATCCCTTGGAGAAAGAAATGGCAACCCATGCCAGTATCCTTGCCTTGAGAATCCCATGGACAGAGGAGCCTGGGGGGCTATATTCCATGGGGTGGAAAAGAGTCGGACACGACTGAGCAACTCACACTGATCGCTAATCTTTGCCTCTTGCCAGCTGTGTGACCTCAGGCACATGTCTTCACCTTTCTGAGCTTTGGGTGATGATAATATCCATCTTAAAGGCTGGTGTGAGGCTTGAGACAATGAATGAAAGGGCCTGACAGGGTGCCTGGCACATACTAAGTGCTCAGTACGGGCTCACTCTTGGTGGCTGCTGAGATTCTCATTATCTTCTTGGGTTGTAGAGGTATCACCATTGTGCAGAAGCAAGATACGACCTTAATTTTTTTCAAACCCAACATCACACACAATGAAATGCATGCATTCTAAGTGCACGATTTAGGTTTTAACGAATGTATGCCTCCGTGTAAGCACCACCTCAATTATGATATGGAACTGTACCATCATCTCAAAGGACTCCTCGTGTTTGAAGTTGGCACTCTCCCACCAGCCTCAGGTCACCACTTCCCTGCTTTCTGTCACTTGAGACAGTTTTGCCCATTGTAGAATTTCATATAAATGGAATCATAGAGTATATAGCCTTTTGAGTCTGGATTCTTTTGTGCAAAATGATGTTTTTGAAATTATCCACACGGTGGCATGTATCAGTAGCACTTTCCCTTTTTTCTTGCTGAGAAGTATTCTATTGTTTGGTTGTACCATAATTTGTTTATTTATTCACCAACTGATGGACATTTGGATTGTTTCCAGTTTGGGGCTCTTCCAAATAAAGCTACTGTGAACATTCGTGTACATCCCTTTCAGTGGACAGATGTTTTTATTTCTCTTGGATATGTATCTAGAGTTGGATTTCTGGATCTTATGGTATATATATATTTAACTTTATAAGAAATGGTTGAATAGTATTCCAAAGTGGTTGTACCACTTTACACAGTAATGTATGAGAGTTCTAGTTGCTCCACGTTCTTTTCTGCTGTCTGTCTTAATTTTGGCCATTTTAGTGGGTATGTATTGGTGTCTCATTGTGATTTTAATTTGCATTTTTCCACTGATGAATACTGTGCTGAACATTTTCTATGTGCACATTCATCATTTGAATATCTTTTTCACTGAGTTATTTGTCTTCTTATTATTGAGTTGTAAGAGTTCTTTACATATTTTGGATTTAAGTCCTTTATCAGAATTTATTGGCAATATTTTATCCCTGTCTGTAGCTTGCCTCTTCATTTTTCTTATTGTTACCTTGCAAAGAACAAAAATTTTTTTTTTTTTTTTTAGAACAAAATTTTTTAAAAACTCTTTCTAGACAGAGGAATTTTACTTATTTATTTTTTGGCTGCGCCATGCAGCATGTGGGATCTTCCCTGACTAGTGACTGAACCTGTACCCCCTACATTGGCAGCACAGAGTTTTAACCCCTGGACCACCAGGGAAATCCCGGAACAGAAGTTTTCAATTGTGATGAAGTACAATTTTTGAACTTTTCTTTGTATGGATTGTGCTTTTTGTTTCTCTCATTCAAGAAATTTCTATCCTTTAGAGGTTGCAAAGATTTTGTCCTGTTTTCTTCTAGAAACTTCACAGTTTAGCTCTTACACTTAGGTCTATGATTTTTGGGGGGTTAACTTATATGGATCGGAGAAGGCAATGGCATCCCACTCCAGTACTCTTGCTTGGAAAATCCCATGGACGGAGGAGCCTGGTAGGCTGCAGTCCATGGGGTCGCTGAGTCAGACACGACTGAACGACTTCACTTTCACTTTTCACTTTCATGCATTGGAGAAGGAAATGGCACCCCACTCCAGTGTTCTTGCCTGGAGAATCCCAGGGATGGCGGAGCCCAATGGGCTGCCGTCTATGGGGTCGCACAGAGTCGGACACGACTGAAGCGACTTAGCAGCAGCAGCAACTTATATGGATGGTGTGAGGTAAGAATTGAAGTTTACTGTTTTCCATGTAGATATCAACTTGTTACAGCACCATTTAAGGTGATCCTTTCTTTATTGTGATCTTTATTGCAAATCAATTGACCCAATATATGAGGGCTTATTTCTGGACTCTCTATTCTATTTGGTAAGCTTATGGGCATGAACTTGAGCAAACTCCAGGAGATAGGGGAGGACTGGGAAGCCTGGCCTGCTGCAGTCCATGGGGTTGCAAAGAGTTGGACATCACTTTGCGACTGAACACCAAGAACAAAGCTTATCTTTCGGCCAGTACCACAGTCTTGACTACTGCCACTGTGTGGTAAATCTTGAAACCAAGTACTATACATTCTGTCCTTTTTCAAAATTGTTTTGGCCATTCTAGATCCTTTATGTTTCCACATAACTTTTAGTATCAACTTATTGATATCTGTAGGAAGGCCTGCTAGGATTTTGCTGGGGATTGCACTGAATCTGTAAGTCAATTTGCCTTCTGACAATATTGAGTCTATTGGTTTATAAACTGGCCATATCTCTCTGAGGGGAGCTTTTAAATTTTCTTTCAGTAGCGTTTTGTAATTTTCAGTGTATGGATTTTACAAACATTTAAAAAATTATTCCTAAGTGTTTTATGTATTTGGATTTTTTTTTTTTTTTTTGAACAGTGCTAGGAATTGACTGGGTCCTGAGAAAAATAGGGTTAAAGAGAAGAAAGGAAGAAATTTTACTGCTTTGGGGTGGTAGACTGCAAGCCAAACATCACTGATAAGAATCATTGAATTTGGGAAAGGAATTTAGACTCAANATTTTTTTTTTTTTTTTTGAACAGTGCTAGGAATTGACTGGGTCCTGAGAAAAATAGGGTTAAAGAGAAGAAAGGAAGAAATTTTACTGCTTTGGGGTGGTAGACTGCAAGCCAAACATCACTGATAAGAATCATTGAATTTGGGAAAGGAATTTAGACTCAACACTAACTCTTGAGAAGCTGGGCTCTAGAGTTGAGGTCAAACCAGCCTTCTCCATGGATGGTAGTAAAGTTTCTGAGGCTGATGGAGGGAAACAGAGGAAAGAGAAGGGGTGGGGAGGGACTGCTGGGCTGGAAGCTCCTAAGAAAGAGAGGTCCTGGTGCCTTTAGGCTTGTGTGCTCAGGGAGAAGTTGGGCTCAGGAGGAAGTGGGCCAGGTGCCGTGAGGGTCACCCTCACTTTGGTATCAGCCTAAGCAGGATGGGACATAGCCTAAGGCCCTGCTTTAGTGTAAGGAGCACTGGACTTCGAATCACAGGGATAAAGTGCAAATCCTCCCGCCAACCACTTACTAATGGTGACCCAGGGCAAGACAGTGAGCTGCACTGACCTCAGTTTTCCCGTCTATAAAATGGCTAATCCTTATGTCGTAGGGTTGTTATGAGGGTTTTGTGTATGTAAGTGCTGAAATGCTATCCACATATATGGAGTCCAAGAAATCTAGTGGTCTGTCTTAGAGAAGCCAAAGTAGAGGAGCATCTTTTTGACACTTGTTGCTTCCTCTCTTCCTCTGTTATCCCAGCCACTGTATAATTTGAATCCTTCCTATGCCTTTTATGCACATAATCTCATTTAACCAAATGACATCCCAGGAGGTAGGTGATGGTGGAATTCTCTTCCTTTAGAGGTGAATAGGGGGGAAAAGCTCAGACAGGCCAAGTGCTTTGCCCAAAGTCACAGAGCTACTGACTGGCAGCACCTAGACTTGAATTCTAGCCTGTTAGAATCCGGAGCCAACTTCTTTATCCCTCTCTCCTGCTGATGCCCAGCGGAGACCTGGGCAGCTCTGACCTTCTGAGTCCTCCACCCTGTAGCCTTTTTCACTTGGCATATGTCATAGGTATCTCTGGCACTACATGTCTTCAACTCTAGCATGTAACCTAATTTTTTATGGGCTCATGTTTCGGATTCATGCATAGCATCCTTTAAGCAGAAGACTTGGGACTCCATTGTTGGTCAGCTCCCCCCACAATCCCTAGCATTGCCTCGTGGTCCATAGTGAGCATCGGGGCGGGTAATCCCCTTTCCTTTCTGCTGACCCTTCCTTGCCCCCTGAACCTCCCTCTCTGCCCTGTCTGATGGCTATTTCTGCATGGCCCTCTCAGCACAAGCTGCCTGGCCGTGACCTGGCCTCTGTCTGGACAGGAACGGGAAGCAAAGCGGCAAGCCCGCCTCAGACTCTGGAAGTCAGCCACACCTGACCTTCCGTGGGAATCCTGGGGGCAGCAGAGATGAGCTGGGGTGGGGGCCAGACACTTCAAGCCCAGACTCTCTCACTGGGACACTTTCAAAGAGAAAATCAAACCACCATATTCAGTCAGTCCTGGAAATTCCAAAGAGTCCAATTTAAGGGTAAGAGCAGAGAAGGTCCACTTTCCCCATAGTGACCATCCTTTGAGGCCAGATGTGTATTATACTATTTTTATATTAAAGATAATATGTATACCATGAATCACATGAATCACATAACATCCTTAGCAATGTGGAGGGCAGCACCCAGTAATCAGACATGATTATTTTTGCAGAAAAACATCTGCGCGTTGAGATAAAGACCACGAGTATTCTCACTTCGGTTTAGGCCAAGCCTTGCTGCCACATGAGTTCACCAGAACCATACCAAAAACCTGTAGTTGTCCGAGCATCCTGGGGTCCTGAATCATGGAAGAAATTTTGTGAACCTGCAGTAAACTTCCAGAACATCATCATGAGAGGAGGTGCAGGNCAGCTCCCCCCACAATCCCTAGCATTGCCTCGTGGTCCATAGTGAGCATCGGGGCGGGTAATCCCCTTTCCTTTCTGCTGACCCTTCCTTGCCCCCTGAACCTCCCTCTCTGCCCTGTCTGATGGCTATTTCTGCATGGCCCTCTCAGCACAAGCTGCCTGGCCGTGACCTGGCCTCTGTCTGGACAGAAACGGGAAGCAAAGCGGCAAGCCCGCCTCAGACTCTGGAAGTCAGCCACACCTGACCTTCCGTGGGAATCCTGGGGGCAGCAGAGATGAGCTGGGGTGGGGGCCAGACACTTCAAGCCCAGACTCTCTCACTGGGAGACTTTCAAAGAGAAAATCAAACCACCATATTCAGTCAGTCCTGGAAATTCCAAAGAGTCCAATTTAAGGGTAAGAGCAGAGAAGGTCCACTTTCCCCATAGTGACCATCCTTTGAGGCCAGATGTGTATTATACTATTTTTATATTAAAGATAATATGTATACCATGAATCACATGAATCACATAACATCCTTAGCAATGTGGAGGGCAGCACCCAGTAATCAGACATGATTATTTTTGCAGAAAAACATCTGCGCTTTGAGATAAAGACCACGAGTATTCTCACTTCGGTTTAGGCCAAGCCTTGCTGCCACATGAGTTCACCAGAACCATACCAAAAACCTGTAGTTGTCCGAGCATCCTGGGGTCCTGAATCATGGAAGAAATTTTGTGAACCTGCAGTAAACTTCCAGAACATCATCATGAGAGGAGGTGCAGGCTGAGTTTTAAAGAAATACCTGGGCCAAGTTGTCACTGCGTATCAAGGGAGGCTCTGGCTGACCAAGCATAGCTTGTCCCCCGAAACAGGTTCAGAGGGGCTGAGCTAATCGGAGGAGTCAGGGTCTGACTGACTGAAACCAGTCTGCCTGGAGATCTGGTACTGGCGAGAGCGCCCTCCATTTCCCAGTCTGAGGGCTGGGGAGGGTGTGGCCACAGGACAGCTCCTTCAAAGCCACGCCCTTCCGGAGCAAGGCTTGAGTTTGGGAAGATTTCATGGTGGGATTGGGGGTCACTGGGTGACCCCTGAAGCCTGGGACTGAGACAGCAGGGAGGCCAGTGACTTGGGCCTGGAGGGCTGGGAAGAAGCTGAGGAACAGCCTGGACATATATTCTCTGCTTGGTCCTCTGAGGGATGTATGCAGTCAGCAGGTGTTGGGCTGGGGCTGGGGGACCTCTGGGGATGAGAAACCAGGACCTCTGGGGATTACAGGCTACTTGGAGAGACTCTCTCTACAGCCCTGAGGAAGAAGGAAAAAGAAGTGTGAACCATGCAGAACTTATGGTGCTATAATCCCCCAAAACTGAGAGAAGTCAGAGAAGTTGGATGGTTAGAGTGGGATGGGCCTGGCAAGCAAGGAGGACTTCTGGAAGAGGCAGACAGACATCTTAGCCTATTAAAGCTGGATGGGGCCTCAGGATCACCTTTCCCATTCCCTGCATTTTTGAGTCAAGTGTTGAAAAAGGCTGTGGTTATGAGTCCCGGGGATCCATGAGGGCTTTGTGGACTGGGGAAGGCAACCCAGGTAGCGGTTATATCATGAAGAAAGGCATGGAGGTTGGATCACTTTAGCCAAGGCAGGAGGAAAGCAAGAGCCTGGCCTGAGAGGAGGGGCCCTTTGCTACAGCCCTGGTTGGCTCTGCATCCAGGACAGTCCAGCACAGGAACTTGCTCAGGTCCTGCTCTGGAAGACCCTACTCTCTTCCCAAGGAAGCTTTTTACAACTCCGTCCATCCCCCGGGGCTGTCCTGACCACTCTGGCCCTCACCAGGCCTATTCAGGGAAGGGTTTCTGCCATCTTTAGAGGGGAGGGGTGTGGAGCGGTGTGGGCCATTCTTGGGTCCTGCCTGCAGGCGAATGGAAGCTACATGGAACCTGCAGCCTGGGACATCTCCTGGAGCATCTGCAAACAATGGAATTGTTCTCATCACAGGCGGTTGCACATGGGGCATTTACCAGGGGCCAAGCTTTCAGGGCCCGCAGCCCCGCCTGAGCCTGCCTGTCCTCATTGAGGAGGGTGACCACCCAAGAGCCTGCCAAGCTGGTTAGTTGGTCAGCTTACCATGGTTAAAAGAAACTTGGCAGAAGTCACCCAGCCCATGAGCCAGGTCCCATGGTTGGGGCAGAGCTGGTGGG
>SJYX01019712.1:445439-477106 GCA_006410675.1 Oreotragus oreotragus | reverse complement strand
CTATCCACTTGGTAAACCTCTGGCCCTTCCTGCCTGCCCTAGGAGGTTCTGGGGTAGCTTCCAGGAGGCATTAGGGCAAAACTTCTGGACTCTGTGATCCTGAAGGGTTTCCCGAGTCCTGGAATGTACTGATTCAAATAATGTATGTTTGGACGTGGCCAGGGAACTAGGGGAGATGTTTATCACCCCAGACTTGTGTGGGGCTGGGAGGCCACCCCTCCATAGCCACCATGCCACCTGATTTGTACAGTACATGCCAGGGACCAAGACCCCCTCCTCATCTCCAGCCTGATCCTGAGTGCAGTGGGAGGGAGACAGGAGGAGGAAGGGGGAAGCATTTCCTCCACAGATGTTGCACCAGCCACGCTCTAAATATCCGAGATTGTTGAGATGCAAAGCAAGCTGGTTGGGCGGGCTGCTTGCTGCCCACTTAGCTCCTGAGCACATAGTCCATGATGCCATCCTCCGCAGGCATCCCCTGGAAAACAGGAAGTGGAGCGGTTCTTGGAGAGACAAAACCCACAGCTGGGCCAGGCTCTTTTCTCTCTGAGCCAGGGTGGGCTGGGGGATGAGGCTCTGGGGTGGGCTCCAGGGTGGGGCGGGGGGAGGTGTACTGATTCAGTCCTCGAGGTTCTGAGGCAGAGAGCTGGGGAGGAAAGGAAGGCTGCGACCCAGACAGGGATGTAGTGAGCAGTCTGGTGGCTTTTGGTTTTCTTTGGCCTGAAGCTGATGCTCAATATTGCAATTTAAATAAATGAGTGACTGAAAGGAGTGGGGAGAAGGACTTGGAATAAAGGTGGGAAATGGTACCTGCCAAATTTGCCATTAAGGCTGCTCACTAAGGACATCTTCTTGGAGGAGGTATGAGGTGACAGTGAGTCTTGTCAAGGAGAGAGGAATGTGAAGGATGGAGGGAGGGAGGTGCTTCTCAGGAGCATAAACCTTGGGGGCCCCTCAGATGATGGAGGGGAGAGGAGCCTGGGGTGTTGAGGGTTCCCCTCCCCACCGTTCTGAAAAAGGACTGCCTGGAGCCATGTGCCCTCTTCCTGGCCCGGACACTGCCCTCACTAACTCTCCCCTTCAGGGAAGCGGTGGGGAGTGGAGAGCGTGGGTTGGGGTGGGGAGTGTGTGTGTTTAGGGGGGCTTAGTGAGGGCAGGAGATATTTGAGATGAAATCACAAAAGGCTCACTTACCATGCAAATGGCCCTGCAGCGGAAACCTGTTATCAGGAGGATCTAATAGGGTTTTTCAGGGCCAAGGCCAATGCTCCAGGCAGGGCAAGGCTTTACTGGTTCCCAGGTAACTGCCTGCAGTTGGCACGGGTCCGGGTGCCAGGCACACCTCCTGGTCCCTCCAGCTAAGGATCCAGACAGGTTGCCCTTACCCAGCACCCTGGGAACCGCCAGTCTTGTCCTGTGGCACCTACTTGCTCACCCACCCACATCCTAGGGGTGGCCTCCTCTGGAACCATCGGACCCTCTCAAGCAGAAACATGGATGGAGGTGGGGGTTGGAAGAACAGAGCCAGGCACCCCCAGTGATGGGAAATGCTCTCCCCCTGCTCGGCCTTCTCCAGCGAGCTCCTGAGAGCTTCCTCCTGCCCCCTCGCCACCCCAGGCCTCCCACTGCAGGCAGGAGGAGCCTGGCTGAGGTCAGGTTTTTACCTTGATGGTGTTAGGAGATCTGATCCGGTTCCTGAGCAGCTACTGATGGTTCCCCCAGGAACTGGGCTGGTTCAAAGCCTTCTCCTTCCCCTGCCCGCTTGGGGTCTGGGGTCCCTCACAACCTTGAGGTTGTGACGCATGTCCCAGCACCCAGCACAGCACCTGGCACATAGCAGATGCTTAAGAATAACATGGGACTTCCCTGGTGGTCAATGGCTGAGACTCAGAGCTCCCAATGCAGGGGGGCCAGGTTTAATCCCCGGTCAGGGAACTAGATCTTGCGTGCCACAACAAAGGGTGAAGATCCTGTGTGCTGCAACTAAGACCCAGGACAGCCAAATACATTTTTTTTTTTTTTTTTAAGAAAAATGACAGTTCTTGTAAGCTTACACTTCTGGTAAGCTCCAATGACCTGGAGCTTACTGTGTGCCAGGTACTGTTCTAAGAGCTTTACAGATATTAATTCATTTAATCTTCACAATATGCTTAGTTGCTCAGTCCTGTCTGACACTTTGTGACCCCATGGACTGTAGCCTGCCAGGCTCCTCTGTCCATGGGATTCCCCAGGCAAGAGTACTGGAGTGGGTAACCATGCCCTCCTCCAGCGGATTTCCTGACACAGGTATGGAACCTGGATCTCCTGCATTGCAGGTGGATTCTTTACTGTCTGAGCCACCAGGGAAGCCCAGTCTTCACAACAACCATCTGAAAGGTCCTGTGATGTCTGCGTGTCACAGGCGAGGCACAGAGAGGTGAAGCGCCTTGCCCAAGGTGGCACAGCTAGTAAGAGGTGGAAGTGAGATTTGAGCCAAGGCAGTCTGACTCTGGTCTGGCTCTCTTGCTAGACAAGGTGTATTTGTCATATAGAATGAGCTTGGGGCTGAGAGGACATCCCTGGGGTCACCAGTGAGTGAGGGCAGACCTGGGACCAGACTCCCCAAGGCTAAACAGCCTTGAGGGTCCTTGGGTCCCCACACTCCAGGAGGTTGCGGGTGATCATTCCTGGAAGAATGGTTTGGTGGTCCCTGGGGTCCTGCTGATGCTAGACCAATGCTTCCCCCAAAGCCTGGGAGAAACAGCTCTTGCTTCCTTCAAGGTCATCCCAGATGGAGCAGCTTTAAAAAACAAGATATGATTATGTGTTTATTTACTTGGCTATGTCAGGTCTTGGTTGCTGTGTGTGGGCTCCAGAGCATGGCTCAGTAGTTGTGGCATCTGGGCTTAGTTTCTCCGTGGCATGTGGGATCCTAGCTCCCTGACCAGGGATTAAACCCACATCCTCTGCGTTGGAAGGTGGATTCTTAACCACTGGACCCCCAGGGAAATGCCCTAGATGGAGCAGCCAAAACTATGGATGGGGTGAGCCTTGGACAAGGCGAAAGGAGGCAGGGGTGGGAAAGGCTGGGTAATTGCAAGGGGAGCTTGGGAAAGTGGGATGTGAGATGAAGTCCTGAGGGGCACCTTTGACTTTTTCCCACTTTGGAGAGAGACAGGTAGCCTGAGAAGTGACTGGAGAGTTTCTGAGGTCAAAGCCAATGGCATCTCATTGTGCATGAGTGGGGACTTCTGGTCTTATCATCCTGAGCACCAAGAGCCGTTGGCTGAGGGTGCAGAGAGCAGAGGGGCGCAGGCTGGGGACAAAGTGAAGTCGCTCAGTCGTGTCCGACTCTTTGCGGCCCCATAGACTGTAGCCTACAAGGCTCCTCTGTCCATGGGATTTTCCAGCCAATAGTACTGGAGTGGATTGCCATTTCCTTCTCCAGGGGATCTTCCCAACCCAGAGCTCGAACCCAGGTCTCCTGCATTGTAGACAGATGCTTTACCATCTGAGCCACCAGGGAAGTCCAGGCTGGGGACAAAGAGGAGAGGAGAATGGAGCTGGTCACATGGGGTCGCTGCTTTCCTAATGCGACGTGAGAGGCTGCAGTCAGCCTGAGAGAGCCCAACAGAAAACAGGAATGGGGGAGACAGACCAGCTGGGCCAAAGCAGGTACAACCGACGAAGGCGGGGTTGTCCTGTGTGGCTCAGGGGCACTTGAGTCAGGCAGGGGGCTGAAGGCACTCTTGTCCCTCAGTGTGAAAGGGCAGTTGGCAAGTTCACAGATTATCCATCCTCTGTGCTTCAGTTCTGAACACTGGTCACTTGCTTGGTTGATAGCATCTGGCCTGACCAGGGGGCAGTGTCTTCATTACAATCACAGGTTTTGTCTTGATGCTTACTTGATCTCTGATTTTTTCATCTGAACCTCAAGGAGCTCAACTAACACGTGGGGGATGGAGATTTTTGCAGAAGGGCCTGGTGGATGGGGTTCTCAGGCCTGGGGTGTCAGAAAGGATGGTTTCTTAAAGGAGAACTGATCATGCCCATAGACCCTGGAACAGACTGGAACCTCCAACACCTATAATTCTCCTGAGGTCCAAGAAGAAACCATCTCTAGCAGATACCTTGGCATCCGTAGGGCATGTGTTACAGCGTTTACTAGCACTGTTTAAGGAAACCAGTTGAAGTATTTTCCAAGTTTAATGTCACAGTTCTCTTTCTTCAAAGGAAAAATGATCCCAGACTGCAACATAGAAAACAAATATTGGGTTGGCCAAAAAGGTCGTTCAGGTTTTTCCATAACATCTTACAGTAAAACTTGAACAAACTTTTTGACCAACCCAGTAAAAGGGAAACTGGGTGGTATGTCTCTCAACTGTCTTCTAGGCCTTTAAGGGGGTCCCTGAGGCTGTGAGGGGGTACTTTTTGAGAGCAACCCTGGGCAGACCAGAGCCCAGTGTGGCCTGAGGCTCCTGTGCGGTTGACTGCCTTTCCTGACCATTAATCGCTACTAAATGTCATTACCGCTAATAAAATTAACCGACTTTATACTGGACTCCTGGGGCCATCAATCACAGGGTCAATTACATGAAATTAAAAAAAACAAGGAACTGTTGATGAGGGAAAAGTTGTTTGCTGAGCCAAGCTCACAAGGACAGCCCAGGGAGTGTGGTACTCCACAGCTGTCAGGAGGTGGTGATCAGGGATGACACCCTTAATGAGACAAACTGACTCCCAGCCTTAATGTTGCTCTATAGATAGGAGTATCTCAAGCAAGAACAGTGATGACCACAGGAAGACTCTGGGGCCAAGGACTGAAAAGTTCCCAAAATTCTCCCTCCCATTCTTACTTCTGCTTTTCTCTCTGTGTTTGAGTCACTTTTTCTCTCTCTTTGGATCAGCTTTCTCTTTGTATCTCCTGAGTTACAAGCCCAGTCACCCAAAGAAAGAGAGAGAAAGCAACGGTGTGCTCTCTCTAA
Source organism: Oreotragus oreotragus (assembly GCA_006410675.1). NCBI lineage: Eukaryota > Metazoa > Chordata > Mammalia > Artiodactyla > Bovidae > Oreotragus > Oreotragus oreotragus. The sequence goes on along the minus strand of SJYX01019712.1, from coordinate 472,142 downwards.
GTCAAATGTCAGATTCCAAATTCCCAGAGAAAGAATGGATTGGCCCAGCTTGGGTCATGTGATCCTCAGTGGTCCAATCAACAGGCCAGAGCAGCAAGGTCACATGGTATAAAATGGCTGACAGGTTAACCATGGCGGTAGAAAGACCAGGTAGGCAGCTAACCCAACAGGTGTCTGCAAGACTAATTTAAGGGACTTGGTAATAAGCACTCAAAATATGGTAGATATGGGATTTCCCTGGTGGTCCAGGGATAAGGACTCAGCATTTTCACTGCTGGGACCAGCTTCAATCCCTGACTGGAAACTAAAATCCCACAAGCCATGCAGCACAGCCAAAAAACCCAAAACCATGGTAGATAATATTGTGTAGTAGAATATAAGTTATATATTATATAATATAGGTCTGCTGCTGCTGCTAAGTTACTTCAGTCGTGTCCGACTCTGTGTGACCCCATGGACGGCAGCCCACCAGGCTCCCCCATTCCTGGGATTCTCCAGGCAAGAATACTGGAGTGGGTTGCCATTTCCTTCTCCAATGCATAAAAGAGAAAAGTGAAAGTGAAGTCGCTCAGTCTGTCCGACTGTTAGTGACCCCATGGACTGCAGCCCACCAGGCTACTCCATCCATTGGATTTTCCAGGCAAGAGTACTGGGGTGGGGTGCCATTGCTAATGATATAAAAATAATATGCAAATGTCATTTGAGACAAACCTTGAAGGATGTGCGGCCCTGTTGGCCCCAAATTCCCAGCATTCCCTGCTTGTCCTCTTACCTGTCAACCACTATTACAAGGGAGGTCCCAATTTCTGAAACACAGGAACTGCCTGAGCAGAAATTGTCCTTCACACCCACCGCTGGTGTGGGGAGGAAGACATTTGAGGGGCTAGATGGCTGCTGTGCCCTTTGCTCCTGCAGCCCCCAAGCTGCCCTCCACACTGGAGGCTGGTCAGGGTGGGGCCTCCTGGGCTGGAGTTGACATCAGGTTCTGCTCTGGACCTGCCAAGGGTCGAGCTCTAAGGAGGGTTTCCTGCCAGACTGCAGGGAGGGGTTTGGGTGTAGACCTGATGGACTGGAAATTTACCCATTTGCCCCCAGATTAATGATTAACGGGTCCCTGCCCTCACCCTGTCTGGGAGGGGCGCCCAGGGCCAGGCTGGGCCGGGAGGAGCCTGATAGCATCTGTCTCTACTCAGGAGTTTCGGAGATATGCTCCACACTGGGTTGGCTGCACCTGATGGATTTGGAATCTACGGGTACTCTCTGGGGGCACTTGGGGACTGGCCAGGACCCACACCCTCCCTGGGACAGACAGGCAGGGTGTGGCATCCAGCCAGATGTCCTGGCTGGGGCAGGTGGCTCCAACCAGGAGAGCCAGGCCCTTGGCTCTGTGGGATGTGGGCTTCTCTGACCACTCAGGGCTGGCCACAGGGCTTGCCTTGGCTGGTGGTGCTTGAGCACGGGTGACAAGTGTCACATCCAAGCAGGAGCTTAAGAGCCAGCACCTGCTTCCACCTTTGATCTTTTCCCATGGTTATAAGGCCAGCATGTTCTAGAAAGGGGCTGATCCTGATTGTCAGATTGATGTATATGTTCCACCCATACTGAGGGCCACCAGGGTCCAGGAAACAGCAGATAACTTGAACTGGTAGAAACATCTTATGGATCGCTTCTGGGGGGAGGGAAGGTGAGCTCTATTTGTAGTCCTCACCTTGCTGCTAATCTGCTGTGAAAAGAGGGCTAGTCATCACCTCTTTGTAAAACCGAAAACTTTTGTTTCCTTATCTGGACAATGGGAAGATTCTGGCCAGGTTAGAGAGTAAAGCATTTTACAAGAGGAAAGAGTTGAGAAACTCCAGCCAGGGGGAAAGTGGAACAGCAAGTCCAAGACTCTGTGGTTAGTAACTTTTCATACAATCCTCCCAGCAGTGCAGGAGGTGGAGAGGATCACTCTTTCCACTTCCCAGAGGAGAAAAATCAGTCCTTCTGGATGACAAAGCTAGGAAGTGACAGTCAAGCCACTGGAACGTGGCAGGCTGACTCAAGCATCTCTGGACTTCAGATACAACAGAATAAGAAGTCAGGGGCTGATAGCCTGATGGAAATGCAGCTTCTTCATCTGCATCTACCTGTCAATCCATCCACCCACCCTTCTTCCTTCATCTCTCCTCCCAATCTTCCATCCATTCAGGTATTCCCCAAGTATCTCTTGGTAGCAGGCATGGAGTGGCCAGATGGTTAAAGATCTATGGGGATTGTGGAGACAAGTTAGGTTGGCCTGGTGTTACTTGGGCAGCTACCTAATATAAAGGGGAGAGGGATAGCAGGGCCATTGGCCGGACACCTTCTCAGTGGCCACATCCTTCTGCCACCCCCTCTTAGCAACATGGCTCTCCCTTCCTGGAAGCAGCTAATAACTACATGCGGTATTTCCCAAACTGCCCTGATTCTCAACGCTGCCCAGGGAATGTGGTAAATGTACAGATTCCCAGGCCCTATTCCAGACCAAGAGAAGAAGAACTGTTAAGTATAGATCCTAGGCATCTGTATTTTTTTTGGAGTTTAAAAGAAAAAAAAAATTTAATTAAAAAGGGGTGTTTTTTTTTGGCCACATTATGTGGCATGTGGGATCATAGTTTCCTAACCAGGGATTGAACCCATACACCCTGTGTTGGAAGCATGGACTCTTAGCCACTGAATCACCAGAAAAGTCCTGGGCATCTGTATTTTAAGTAAGCATGCCATATGATTTTTCTGATTTGGCAAGTTTGGGAAACAAGGTGGATAAGAGAGACTTTGGCTTCCAGAAAACTTGAGTTTGAAATCTTGCACTCACCCTTGTTTTAAGCACCTTGGTTTCCTCCTCTGTAAAATGGGGTCAGCCTCCCTCCCAGAAGGCCAAATAATGCAGCCCCCAAGAAGGCCCGCTTCCCCTCACCTACCCCCCATCCTTAGGGATTGTCATCGTTCACCTTCCATCGCAACCCCCAAGGGTCACTGGTCTCCCTTCTCTTGCTCCCTTTAGACTGACCGGGCGGGAGGTCCTGACGCCCTTCCCCGGGCTGGGCACCGCTGCCCCAGCACAGGGTGGGGCCCACCTGAAGCAGTGCGACCTCCTGAAGTTGTCCCGCCGGCAGAAGCAGCTCTGTCGGCGGGAGCCAGGCCTGGCTGAGACCCTGCAGGACGCTGCGCACCTCAGTCTGCTCGAGTGCCAGTTTCAGTTCCGGCATGAGCGCTGGAACTGCAGCCTGGAGGGGAGGACGGGGCTGCTCAAGAGAGGTAGGGAGGAGGGTGGGGAGGAGGGTGAGGAGGAGGGTGGGGAGGAGGGCGAGCAGAGGGAGCCCGGGGAGGAGAACTGGGAGGAGGAGGCTTGGAGCAGGAGGGTTGGGGGGAGCACCACTCCCCAGGCCCCTGTCCCCAGTCCACGATGCTTTTATGAACCTGGCTCAGAAACAGGTTGGTCCAACTTGCTCACGCATCACGTTGGAGTCAAGATCAGTGGTTCAGCCCAGCTTTGGTGCTCACCAGGCGACTAAGTCACTTTTCTCCGCATCTGTGTTTTCATCTGTTCAGTAGAAGAAGCAGACCCCATCCTGCCGCCCTGAGAACCTGGGCACATACCCCTCAGGGAACAGGAACCTCCATTTAGACAGCAACTTGAAGCCTGAGTTTAAGGGGTGGGCGACAGGGCAAGTGCCCTGAACTGTGTCCTTGGAGTCACATGCCCCTTGTCCTGTTCACCACAGCAGCCCCTCCCTCCAGCCCGTCTATCCCCAGAGGGCCGCTCACAGCCCCTGAGCCCATTCTCCTCCTCCCTCCCAACCCCACCCCCCGGCCCGGCCCAGGTTTCAAGGAGACGGCCTTCCTGTATGCGGTGTCCGCGGCCGCCCTCACGCACACTCTGGCCCGGGCCTGCAGCGCTGGCCGCATGGAGCGCTGCACCTGTGATGACTCCCCGGGCCTTGAGAGCCGGCAAGCCTGGCAGTGGGGCGTGTGTGGTGACAACCTCAAGTATAGCACCAAGTTCCTGAACAACTTCCTGGGGCCCAAGAGAGGAAGCAAAGATCTGCGGGCACGTGCAGACGCTCACAACACCCACGTGGGCATCAAGGTGAGTGTGTCACTGGATGCAGAGCCGGGGAGCCGGGTCTCCAGGAGGCCAGTGCCCACCCTACCCCCCACCCCCCGCAGGGCACACACAGAATGAACCTCATCCTTTCAACCAGTCTTCCTTGGGCATCTCCTCTGGACTGTTGTCAAGTATCAGGCAGTGGGGAAGAGTCCTGAGCATCATAGGTTGATGGGCAGCAGGTGGGAGCCTGGCTTGGTGAGGCAGGAACGTGTTTGCAGAAGGGTCTCCATTCCAAGCAGTGCCCTTCCTGGAGGCCCTAGGAGCCAATGCTGTTTGAAAACTGATCTGGTACAACCCCTGGCCCTCCTCCATTTTACAGATGGGAAGACAGAAAAGGCCCAGAGAGGGCCTTAGCTGAGGTCACACAGCAGTGGAAAGACTGGAGGGTAAAAAGTATCCAGGTCTGTTGGGACCGGGAAGCTGGGAGAAGCTCGGGCTCTATTTCTTTAGGAGACTGAGTTCTGTGTCCTGTGTTCTCATCACTGAGTGGGTGTAAACCAGGGCTGCTGTGTTCAGTTGTGCAAGCTGTCTGCTCCACAGGAACTCTGGGCCAGGGGAGCTGCTGGGGTGAGATCCAGCCCCCGCTGCTCTCACCAAAGTGTGAGGACCATCTCTGCCCAGGAGAAGGGGCACCTAGAGCTAGTCTGCACTAATGTGCCACGTGGGCCAGCTTGAGTTCTAGCTGCCCGCCTCATGTGGACCTCGTCTGTCTCTCTCCCATCCTCCTGCGGCTCCCCGGCCACAGCTGGTGCTCTGGGGGCTGTGGCCTGGAGGCCCCTGACCGCGCCTCCCTCCTGCCTCTCCTCGCAGGCCGTGAAGAGTGGCCTCCGGACCACGTGTAAGTGCCACGGCGTGTCCGGCTCCTGCGCCGTGCGCACCTGCTGGAAGCAGCTGTCCCCGTTCCGCGAGACAGGCCAGGTGCTAAAGCTGCGCTACGACTCAGCCGTCAAGGTGTCCAGTGCCACCAATGAGGCCTTGGGCCGCCTAGAGCTGTGGGCACCGGCCGGACCAGGCAGCCCCACCAAGGGCCCGGCGCCGCGGCCTGGGGACCTGGTCTACATGGAGGACTCCCCCAGTTTCTGCCGGCCCAGCAAGTACTCGCCTGGCACAGGGGGCAGGGTGTGCTCCCGCGAGGCCAGCTGCAGCAGCCTGTGCTGCGGGCGGGGCTACGACACCCAGAGCCGCCTGGCGGCCTTCTCCTGCCACTGCCAGGTGCAGTGGTGCTGCTACGTGGAGTGCCAGCAGTGTGTGCGGGAGGAGCTCGTATACACCTGTAAGCACTAGGCCCGCTGTCCAGTGTGCCAGCCAGGCGCTGCCAGGACCTCCCATGGCACCGGGCCACCTCCAGGCCGCCCAGCTGTCCAGCCGCTCCCCTCACCCCACCCCCGCACCGCGCTCCCGCCAACCTGGGCAGGAGCACGTGTCATGCGCATGATCACCCACGTGCGTGCCAGCACACTCATGCGCCTCTCCCTATTGGCTCCCATCAGTCTTCCCCTCTCTCAGCTCTCAGCAAGGAGAGCCCCACCCCTGAACCTGAGGGTCCCCAGCCTGGTTGAGGACTTGGAGCAGGAGGGCAGAGTGGAAAGGATGTCAAGGGAACTAAGGGAGACCCAGAGGAGGGCAGGACTGAGGTTTTAGAGAGGAGAGAGTACATCTCGCCATCAGGAATCCTGGGATTAGTGGCCTAAAGCCAGCCAGAGGTTGGGAGGTGAACTTCTCGGTCAAGAAGGCCCAGGGAGCCAGGGTTAGCTGGAAGCTAAGGCTGGAGTCTGGCTGGGATGGGTCAGGTCAGCCCTCAGGCCCTACCCAGGTGATAGTCAACCCCGGGGGTCATACACCTTCATTTCCCCACCCTGGAGCTTTGCTGTGCTAGAGATGGGAGGAAAGGCCAGGTGGTAGGAGCCGTTGGTCTGGAGAAAGGAAAGCAGGAGTCAGATATGTGCCCTGGATCCTTGTGACCTGGTTTTTAAAGTATGCCTCCACCAGCCCTCATTCTCACCTTGAGAGCTGAGTAATCCACGCCCAACCAGCGCTACTCAGTAAAAACACCAGTGGACGCGAGCCCAGTAGAAGAGCCAGTCCCCAGGGTGAGACTCAGATAGTACACCAAGGTTGCCCAGGGAGACAGAGACCCCCTCAGTTTCTCAGCGCCCCCCACCCCATGAGCCCACTTGGGTCAACTCCCTGTGGCCGGGGTCGCCCTGTGTGGTGAGGCCCTGCACAGCTGGCATTTATGATATATAAGAGTTGGTTCTGAGTTTTGATTCAGTTACATTTCTACTTGTACAGCTACTCATCTAATTAAGGCTTTTGCTTGGGCGGGAGTTATGAACATAGGAAGTGCTTGCTAAGCTGGGCTCTTTGGGGGCCCCTTTCATTTACTAAGGGCCCCCCACCTAGGCTCTTACCTGAGGAAGAGAAGTGGCTGCTAATTCCTTCTGATACCGTGGACATTTCCAGGGCTACCTACTAAGGCCCTAGGAGGGAGGCGAGAGGAGCTGGTACTACCCACGGGTACACACAGGCCTCCCCACTCCAGCATGCAGGCACGCCCCTGGGACCTGCCAGGCTGAGGGCTCTCATTCAGTGGCACACACCTCTCTGGATCAGGATGCAGACCTTGCAGGGGTCACTTCGCTGGAAGCTGTGTGCTTTCCCAGAGCAGGGCCCGATGCCAGCCGGGAGGAAGTGACCTCCTTCGGGACGCCCTTGGCTGCTCTGCTGGCCCTGCCGCGCCCTCTGTCAGCTTCCTTTCTTCCTGAACCCAGAGTTGCTGACCCTTTGCCGGGACAGGAAACTTCGGAATCAGCCAAGTGCTGAGAAACCGTCTGTGCAAGCCCCAGGAAGCAGCCCCTGGGGGCTCCCTGTGACCTCCGAGGGCAAGGAGACACTGTCCTGTCTTCAGGGGATCACGCAGCCTCCTGAGGGATGCTGGAAGGATCTTTGACTGCAGAGGCTCTGATGAGAAGCCCTACTGACCTGAGGCCTCTCCCGAGAGTGACTTTGCTGACCCGAGCAGCAGGCCCACATCTTGGCAGGAAGAGAAGGAGAAAGGGCTGTCTCCTCAGTTCCCTCCACACCCCCACTGCATGAAGACCTTCTCTCTGCCTGCCCAGTCCATCCTACTCCTCTGAGACCCCAGCTCTGCCGCTACCATGGCTCAGCCCGAGGCATGAGGCAGCAGGAAGAAGGGGCCTGATCCTCCGACATGCCATTCGCACCCCAGGTCCACAGCCAGCAGTGCAGAGGTGGCAGGAAGACATAGGGTATACTCTGAGGGACTGAGGCCATGGCTGGCCAGTAACACTGACCAAGCCTAGGATGATGCGGTTCAGGGCCCCTCAGCCTCTCAGGTCCTCGCTGTCTAGCTGTCTCTCCTCTCCTTCCCCGCTCCCACTCCTTTCTCTTCCAATTGCCCCTAAAGGTCCATCTCAGCCCGACTGGGGCCCCTGGGACCAGCGGCCACTGACCACTCATTCTATAGCATTAAGGGAAACATTCACAGGGTATTTTTTGTCTACCTCGCATATATATAGAGTTTTTAGGGCAAAAGAAAATAATTTATATAGCTAAGATATATATGAGAGAATATTTATGTTATTTATATAGTTTCTATATTTTATGGGCAGCATCTGTCAGGGTTGTGTATTCTGCTGGAAGCCTGTGTATATCTGGGGAAATACAGCTGGCGTGATTGGGGTCCCCACGAACTGGACACCAGGTGGCCAGGGAAGAGATCTGGTGGACTCCATGTCCCTTGGCTGGCTCTGTCCTGGAGCTGGTGAGCAGCATCTTCTCTGAGCATGAGCTCCGACGGGCCTCATCCGATCCTCCTTGTGAAGTCGTCGTAAATTCTTGGCTCTTCCAGGTCCCAGGCCCCTTCTTCTGCTCTGGAAAAACTGTCCTGCTTATGATAATAATGATAACAAGGATGACCACACTTGGCATTTGTAAAGCACTTTTGATCTCTGGAACAACTCTGGTCCCTCTAGTCTCCCTCAATCCCCCATTATCCCTATGAGGTGGGTGCGACCACATCACGACCCATTTTGCATATGCCGCCGAGAGATGGAGGGCTGTGCTGGAAGTCATACTGAAGAGGTCCTTTCACTGAATATTTCCTGAGCATCGACATGGGCCAAGTGACGGGAGCTGATCTGTCCTGGACCTGGGAGCCCCAAAGCCTGGATACACCTGGAACCCAAGAACCCAGGGAAGCTGCTCCCCCAGGCTTGTGTGACCCTGCCTCTTGGATCTGGACAGCATGTCAGCATTTTCTGTGTCTCAGGGGTTGGAGCTGCCTGAGGGGCCTGGAGAGTTGAGGACCCCGTGGAGGCTACTCCAGGGGCTCCACCCTGTCCTCCCTCCCTCTGCCCACACCACCTGAGAGGGTTTGGCTGTACTGAGGGCCCCTCCCAGCCCAAAGATGGGTTTTTATTTGCTCTCGTTTGTATTTTTCTTTTTTTTTTTGGCCACACTGCACAACCTGTGGGATCTTAGTTCCCCAGTCAGGGATCAAACTCTTGCCCCCTGCACTGGAAGCACAGAGTCTTAACCACTGGACTGCCAGGGAAGTCCCCGTGTTTTTCCTTTACAAATGATTCGTTTTCCTTTGGATTTCTGGATTCTTTTGTAAAATCAGCTGCACTGGCATGCTGGTCCTCCATTCCCACCCTGCCCACAGTCAACTGGAGAGAGGGAGCCCACTAGACAGGATACGTGGGGGCTCCCTAGTTTGCCAAGTACACCTCAGCACACACACCTCACTCATGTGTGTTGCTGGCTCTTGTGGGCACATCATGTCTGTCCCTGGTTTGGACAAACCCAGCTTCTCTGGTTCTTCTGCTGGCCAACAGACAGACAGACAGACAGACCAGCCCTGAAGATTACTTCTCGCTTCTCCGAATTTCCTTTCTCAACAGTCATGAACTTTGAATGCTTTGTGTCTCAGAACATTTGAGAACCACAGTGGGAGCCTTCACGTATCAGCCACGTATCTGTCCGTCCAGGCAGTCAGTGGTGGTTTGGGGAGCTCCCACTGAGCGCCAGGCACCGTCTGGGGTGCTGGGGCGTAAGGGAAGGAGACGAAGTACCTGCCTTGTGGGGCTGCCCCTCTAGTGGGAGAGAGAGACAATAAATCAATAAACCACATGTCAGCTCTTGGTACCTATTTTGTTTCACGTTATAGCAATGACCTTGGGTGTTGGACATGACCACCCCCATCTCATGGTCAAGGTAACAGAGGCTATGAGGGGTGAAGGCTCCTAATGACAAGCAATGGCGTCAGGATTAGAACACAGAGTGCATGAACGCCAAAGGATGAATTCTTTTTTAAAAAACGTTTACTTTGTATTGAGGTATAGCCGATTAGCAATGTTGTGATAGTTTCAGGTAAACAGCAAAAGGACTCAGACACACATAAGTGTGCAAAGTATGACTTCTTGCCTCCGCGCTGTTGCCTCCCCTTGGAAGGAGGGAGCAGAGAGATGGATCGTCCCATTGTATGGATCCTGGGTCAGCTGAGGCCCAGAGGAAGGAGGTGACCCACCAAAGGTTAAGAGAGAGTACATCTCGCCATCAGGAATCCTGGGATTAGTGGCCTAAAGCCAGCCAGAGGTTGGGAGGTGAACTTCTCGGTCAAGAAGGCCCAGGGAGCCAGGGTTAGCTGGAAGCTAAGGCTGGAGTCTGGCTGGGATGGGTCAGGTCAGCCCTCAGGCCCTACCCAGGTGATAGTCAACCCCGGGGGTCATACACCTTCATTTCCCCACCCTGGAGCTTTGCTGTGCTAGAGATGGGAGGAAAGGCCAGGTGGTAGGAGCCGTTGGTCTGGAGAAAGGAAAGCAGGAGTCAGATATGTGCCCTGGATCCTTGTGACCTGGTTTTTAAAGTATGCCTCCACCAGCCCTCATTCTCACCTTGAGAGCTGAGTAATCCACGCCCAACCAGCGCTACTCAGTAAAAACACCAGTGGACGCGAGCCCAGTAGAAGAGCCAGTCCCCAGGGTGAGACTCAGATAGTACACCAAGGTTGCCCAGGGAGACAGAGACCCCCTCAGTTTCTCAGCGCCCCCCACCCCATGAGCCCACTTGGGTCAACTCCCTGTGGCCGGGGTCGCCCTGTGTGGTGAGGCCCTGCACAGCTGGCATTTATGATATATGAGAGTTGGTTCTGAGTTTTGATTCAGTTACATTTCTACTTGTACAGCTACTCATCTAATTAAGGCTTTTGCTTGGGCGGGAGTTATGAACATAGGAAGTGCTTGCTAAGCTGGGCTCTTTGGGGGCCCCTTTCATTTACTAAGGGCCCCCCACCTAGGCTCTTACCTGAGGAAGAGAAGTGGCTGCTAATTCCTTCTGATACCGTGGACATTTCCAGGGCTACCTACTAAGGCCCTAGGAGGGAGGCGAGAGGAGCTGGTACTACCCACGGGTACACACAGGCCTCCCCACTCCAGCATGCAGGCACGCCCCTGGGACCTGCCAGGCTGAGGGCTCTCATTCAGTGGCACACACCTCTCTGGATCAGGATGCAGACCTTGCAGGGGTCACTTCGCTGGAAGCTGTGTGCTTTCCCAGAGCAGGGCCCGATGCCAGCCGGGAGGAAGTGACCTCCTTCGGGACGCCCTTGGCTGCTCTGCTGGCCCTGCCGCGCCCTCTGTCAGCTTCCTTTCTTCCTGAACCCAGAGTTGCTGACCCTTTGCCGGGACAGGAAACTTCGGAATCAGCCAAGTGCTGAGAAACCGTCTGTGCAAGCCCCAGGAAGCAGCCCCTGGGGGCTCCCTGTGACCTCCGAGGGCAAGGAGACACTGTCCTGTCTTCAGGGGATCACGCAGCCTCCTGAGGGATGCTGGAAGGATCTTTGACTGCAGAGGCTCTGATGAGAAGCCCTACTGACCTGAGGCCTCTCCCGAGAGTGACTTTGCTGACCCGAGCAGCAGGCCCACATCTTGGCAGGAAGAGAAGGAGAAAGGGCTGTCTCCTCAGTTCCCTCCACACCCCCACTGCATGAAGACCTTCTCTCTGCCTGCCCAGTCCATCCTACTCCTCTGAGACCCCAGCTCTGCCGCTACCATGGCTCAGCCCGAGGCATGAGGCAGCAGGAAGAAGGGGCCTGATCCTCCGACATGCCATTCGCACCCCAGGTCCACAGCCAGCAGTGCAGGGGTGGCAGGAAGACATAGGGTATACTCTGAGGGACTGAGGCCATGGCTGGCCAGTAACACTGACCAAGCCTAGGATGATGCGGTTCAGGGCCCCTCAGCCTCTCAGGTCCTCGCTGTCTAGCTGTCTCTCCTCTCCTTCCCCGCTCCCACTCCTTTCTCTTCCAATTGCCCCTAAAGGTCCATCTCAGCCCGACTGGGGCCCCTGGGACCAGCGGCCACTGACCACTCATTCTATAGCATTAAGGGAAACATTCACAGGGTATTTTTTGTCTACCTCGCATATATATAGAGTTTTTAGGGCAAAAGAAAATAATTTATATAGCTAAGATATATATGAGAGAATATTTATGTTATTTATATAGTTTCTATATTTTATGGGCAGCATCTGTCGGGGTTGTGTATTCTGCTGGAAGCCTGTGTATATCTGGGGAAATACAGCTGGCGTGATTGGGGTCCCCACGAACTGGACACCAGGTGGCCAGGGAAGAGATCTGGTGGACTCCATGTCCCTTGGCTGGCTCTGTCCTGGAGCTGGTGAGCAGCATCTTCTCTGAGCATGAGCTCCGACGGGCCTCATCCGATCCTCCTTGTGAAGTCGTCGTAAATTCTTGGCTCTTCCAGGTCCCAGGCCCCTTCTTCTGCTCTGGAAAAACTGTCCTGCTTATGATAATAATGATAACAAGGATGACCACACTTGGCATTTGTAAAGCACTTTTGATCTCTGGAACAACTCTGGTCCCTCTAGTCTCCCTCAATCCCCCATTATCCCTATGAGGTGGGTGCGACCACATCACGACCCATTTTGCATATGCCGCCGAGAGATGGAGGGCTGTGCTGGAAGTCATACTGAAGAGGTCCTTTCACTGAATATTTCCTGAGCATCGACATGGGCCAAGTGACGGGAGCTGATCTGTCCTGGACCTGGGAGCCCCAAAGCCTGGATACACCTGGAACCCAAGAACCCAGGGAAGCTGCTCCCCCAGGCTTGTGTGACCCTGCCTCTTGGATCTGGACAGCATGTCAGCATTTTCTGTGTCTCAGGGGTTGGAGCTGCCTGAGGGGCCTGGAGAGTTGAGGACCCCGTGGAGGCTACTCCAGGGGCTCCACCCGGTCCTCCCTCCCTCTGCCCACACCACCTGAGAGGGTTTGGCTGTACTGAGGGCCCCTCCCAGCCCAAAGATGGGTTTTTATTTGCTCTCGTTTGTATTTTTCTTTTTTTTTTTGGCCACACTGCACAACCTGTGGGATCTTAGTTCCCCAGTCAGGGATCAAACTCTTGCCCCCTGCACTGGAAGCACAGAGTCTTAACCACTGGACTGCCAGGGAAGTCCCCGTGTTTTTCCTTTACAAATGATTCGTTTTCCTTTGGATTTCTGGATTCTTTTGTAAAATCAGCTGCACTGGCATGCTGGTCCTCCATTCCCACCCTGCCCACAGTCAACTGGAGAGAGGGAGCCCACTAGACAGGATACGTGGGGGCTCCCTAGTTTGCCAAGTACACCTCAGCACACACACCTCACTCATGTGTGTTGCTGGCTCTTGTGGGCACATCATGTCTGTCCCTGGTTTGGACAAACCCAGCTTCTCTGGTTCTTCTGCTGGCCAACAGACAGACAGACAGACAGACCAGCCCTGAAGATTACTTCTCGCTTCTCCGAATTTCCTTTCTCAACAGTCATGAACTTTGAATGCTTTGTGTCTCAGAACATTTGAGAACCACAGTGGGAGCCTTCACGTATCAGCCACGTATCTGTCCGTCCAGGCAGTCAGTGGTGGTTTGGGGAGCTCCCACTGAGCGCCAGGCACCGTCTGGGGTGCTGGGGCGTAAGGGAAGGAGACGAAGTACCTGCCTTGTGGGGCTGCCCCTCTAGTGGGAGAGAGAGACAATAAATCAATAAACCACATGTCAGCTCTTGGTACCTATTTTGTTTCACGTTATAGCAATGACCTTGGGTGTTGGACATGACCACCCCCATCTCATGGTCAAGGTAACAGAGGCTATGAGGGGTGAAGGCTCCTAATGACAAGCAATGGCGTCAGGATTAGAACACAGAGTGCATGAACGCCAAAGGATGAATTCTTTTTTAAAAAACGTTTACTTTGTATTGAGGTATAGCCGATTAGCAATGTTGTGATAGTTTCAGGTAAACAGCAAAAGGACTCAGACACACATAAGTGTGCAAAGTATGACTTCTTGCCTCCGCGCTGTTGCCTCCCCTTGGAAGGAGGGAGCAGAGAGATGGATCGTCCCATTGTATGGATCCTGGGTCAGCTGAGGCCCAGAGGAAGGAGGTGACCCACCAAAGGTTATACACCAAGTAGGACCAGGCCAGAGCCCAGGTGCCCTCCTGGAGATGACAGGTATTTCTAGGGCGCACAGCCTGTGGCCAACCATGCAGGGTGAGGTGTGGGCAAGTTAAGGCAGAGCAGGAGCCTTCAGGGACTCGTGGTCCCATAAGAGACACAAGACACACGGCTGTGCAATGGTTTCAGGCACTGACACGCTGGCCTCAAGTTCCTCCCTGGCCTCTGCCTTCCCAGCATGCTTTGGGATGTGCAAATGCGTGTCTTCCACCAGCTGCTGCTGGAGGTCTGATGGGAGAGGAGGCCCCTTTCAGAACAAGGGGCAGTGGAGAAGGCTCGGCCCTGCCTGCCCTGGCTCTTCAGCCTTCTGGGATCCACACGGGGTCCCCAGGGAGGGAGGCAGAGTGAGGTCCACACCCCTGCCTGTCTTCACGTGTTCCCGCTCCCTGGTGTTCTTGGCCCCAGATCAGTGACAGGCGTGTCCACACCCACAGCAGCAGGCTCCAGCCCACAGAAAGACTTCCCACTTGTTTCCTCACTTGAGCCTCACGAGGCAGGCGCCTTTCTTCCCTTTTTACAGAGAGGGAACCTGAGGCACAAAATGGTTAAGTGACTCACTGCAGACCCAGGTCTTAGCCTCTAAACCCTGTCTTCTGTCTACCCTATACTGCCTTCAGCCTCTTCCCCCTCATATCAGACCCTTTCATTTCTCTAGCCCCCAAACCAGCTCCCAAACAGGCCCTTGGGCCCCTCCACCCTTAGCTGCTCAGGGCCATTACTTTCCCTGGGGATCAGGACTTGCAGAGTCAATCACCAGGTGGGTAGACCCCCTTTTAAAAGCATTTGGCCATATTTTCTCTCTCTCTAGGTAAGTACATGTATAAATAAATATACATGTATATTTATTTTGTTGATCCACATGTGAGGACACTTTAGACACCAAGGCATTTAAATACTTTATCACACGTTCTCCAAAAGAACGACAAGGCCATAGTCACATCCGAGAGATTTAACATTGACACAGATTGTCTAATACATAATCTCCATTCAAATTTCTCCAGTTGCCCCTCAAAATATCCTTCATAGCTTTTTTTCCCTGGTCCAAGATCCACTCAAGAATTGGGCATTGAATTTTGTTGCCACGTCTCTCTAGCCCCCTCTCTTCTAGAATAGTCTCCTTGCCTGCTTTGCTTTCACAATACTGATATTTTGAAGAGTCCAGGCTGGGTGTCTTGAAGAATGCCTCTCAACTGAGATCTGTCTGATTGTTTCCTTATAACTGGATTCTGATTAAACGTCTTGGCAAGAGGTCAGCTTGGTGGTGGGCGCCCTTCTCCGTGAGTGCTGTCAGGAAACGCGGTTTGTCAGCTTTACTTGCGATGTTCAATTTCATCACCTGGTTAAGGTGGTTTCCTCCAGCTCTCTCCCATACAAACTTACCTTTTCCTTTTGTGGGTCATGACTCATCTGTGGGAGTTGATACTTGAAGATTCTGAGACCATTTTGTTTCCCAGCAACATTTTCCCCGATAGTTTCAGCATCCATTGGTGATGATCCTTGACCAAATCAATTGCAAGTGAAGATTTTTTAAAATTCCATTATCCCTTATGTATTTTTTAGTTGGCATTCTTCATAAAATAGAGCTTCTCCACTCTGCATGGTAAGAAGTGATACCCGCATTTTACAGATGAGGAAACTGAGGTTGGGGAGCTCAAAACATTCACTGCGTTAGTGGCAGAGCTGGAGTTCACACTCAGGCCTTTGACTTGCCTGAGTGTATACCCATTGCTTTCTATAATCTTCTCCAGTCCTGGATTTCTTCTCTGATGACTTAGCTCTGAGCACATCGTGAGAAGCCATGCCTTCTCCTGGTGGAATTCCTGTAGCAAGTGGGGAAGAAGTTTAGAGCAGTGTTGGGGGGAGTCAGGCAGGGAGATTTTCTCTCCTGAAATCATGAGACAGCCTTGCTCCAGCTTCCCCAATCTGCTTCCCACCTTAGAGGTTCTGGAGTGCCTCAGCCTCCCTCTTTGCTGCCCCTGAGGGCCCCTCACCCCTGCCAACCCCATTCCATCCTTGCTTGGTCCCCAGAGCTGTGGAACATGACTGTGGTGACCCCAAGTCCAGGGGGTGACCCTCCTCAGATGGGCCCGAGGTCGATGATTCTGCCCCCTGACTCCGCCCCCTGACTCCTAAAGACAGGTGGAATGATCCCCTAGGTCTTATTTCCATTGGGGAAATAGGGCCACTATCTGGCCAGCAAGCATATCACGCCTATGCCTTGCTCTAGAAAGGTCAGAGGGATGACCTATGATTGGAGTGGGACACTGGAGGGAGAGTGGCAGCGGGGTCCCCTGCCTACCTGGACCCTTCCCTTTCATTTCCCGCTCTTTACTTATACACCTCACACCTGGTCCCTTCATGGGATCGCTTGCTCAGCAAGCACTGACTGGCTGCCTACAGTGTACCAGGCATGTACTGAGGTGCTGTGGTGCCGAGACTCACTCCCAGCCTTCAGGGAGCTGCAGATAAGGAGACAGACAAGGAGAAAGATCCCTAGAGATTAAACACTGTGAAAGGTGCCTGATTGCACTGAAACTCTCGTGTCATCTCCACAGATCACCTCATTTAACTGATATGGCAACCCTAGGGGTGCATACAACAGTGATCTCATTTTATTTTTATTTATTGGATTGTGTTGGGTCTTAGTTGCAGCACGTGGGATGTTGATTGCGTCACCCAGGATCTTTTGTTGCAGCCCATAGACTCTCTAGTTGTGTTGCGTGGGCTCAGTAGTCCTGCCATGCAGGCTTGGTTGCTCCAAGGCAGGTGGGATCTTAGTTCTCTGACCAGGGATCGAACCTGAGTCCCCTGCATTAGAAGGCATATTCTTAACCACTGGACCACCAGGGAAGTCCCCATGAGCTCATTTTATAGAGGAGGAAACCAAAGCTCAGAGAGGCCCCCCATCATGCTCGAAGCCTTACAGTAAATAGCAGGGCTGGAAATGAAACAGCTTCATCATGTATATTTTCCCACAGTGTAGGGCGTGACATGCAAAGGCCTGGGCACCAGGGAGAAGGTGGCATCGGGGAATTGCCAGGATCTGGAGTGCCCGGTGGCATCTTCCTCCCTCTCCCTTGGGCCTCCTGTCTTTCATGTTCGTCTCCTTCCCTCTCCCTCTCTCTCCTCCCTGCATACCTGCAGAGCACAGGCTCACTGCCTCTTGGGTGTCTTATCCCCTCTACTCCCATCCGTCGTCCTCGAGTCCCCAGGGGCTGTGGGGCCCACATTCCTCCCTGGCTCTCTCAGGCCCATTAGTGTGTTTACGCTGGAGCGGGTCCCAGGGGAGCTGAGCCTGGACTCACCCGCCCCGCCCCCACCACAGAGGAGAGTGGACACTTGGGAGGCTGTATCTCATCACAGCCGCAGGAGAACTGACCCAGGGTCCGAATTCCTGCCCCCCTGTCCGAACAAGTCCAGGGCGGCCACAGGTAGCCCCTGGGGTCCCTGCACCCCTTCCCGCACAGCCCCTCCCCTGGCTGACAGGCCCTAATCTCAGCTGTCTTCGTGCAGCCAGCCCTCCAAGCCCAGGGTCACCTGACGCCGACACATTTTAATTCAGAAGCTGATTTCTGCTTGTTGGCAACATGTCATTTCTAAAATTGCTTTCTCTGCCCAGAGGCAGGAGATGTCAGAGCCGCGCAGGTGTTACGGCAGTGCCGCCCCCACCCCGCACCCAACCCCCCAAGTTCAGGAAGGATTAAGGGGCGTGGGGGGCACACATTAGATCCTCAAGCTCTGCTTCTCATATTTCCCCAAGGGCTGGTGGAGGGGTGGGGGGCCTGTGATGGGGGATGATGGGAACAGCCTCTGCTTTCCTCTCTGCCCAAAGACAGAGGCCCAGATGTGGGAGAACGAAGCTGATGTGGCTGCTGATACTGACTATACATCAACAGTGGGTCACTTTGAGTGTGTTCTCTACAGAGGCCAGGCACCCTTCAAAGTGACTCTCATGCACTGGCATATTTAAGTCTCATGACAACCCTCCAAGTCGGTGTCATCCCTACATTACAGCTGAGAAAATGGAGGCTCAGAGAGGTTAGATCACTTCCCTGAGGTCACACAGCAAGTATATAGCAGTGCTTAGGCTCAAACCCAGTGAGAAGACAACCCGCCTGGGATTCAGAGCTCTGGGAAGAATTGGGCCACAGAGCTGGGGAGGACTTGGGAGCTGGTTTTCCCCTTTGCTTGTTTCATGGCTTGACCTAAATATCTTCAGTGAAGTGTGTCTGCTTCCTAACTTCTCCGCTCCTGCCTCCCACCCAACAGTTATTTGCTTCTTCTTCTTTTTTTTTTTTTTTTAACATTTTCTTAGCATTTTGCCTACACTTGTATCTTGAATAGTAATTATCACAACATAGACATCCTTCATTTTACTGGATGAGTGAATGAACAGATGAACAAATGAAGGTTTGAATCTTCCACTCTCTACTGTGCCCCCATTTCACTTTCCCTCTGCAGTAGCAGGCTTCCTGGCACCATATGCCTCCTTGATACATTGACTCTTCACTAGCCAAGCTCCCTGCCTTTTCCTCTCCTCCTTTTCCTTCCCCTCATTCCCTCTTGACTCCCTTCCTCAACCCTTGGACTTCCTGGCTGCCTCAACCACCAGGAACAAGGCCATTCAGAAGCCTGAACAAGATGAGGGCTGCTCGCTGAGTCCCCAGGCAGGGCATGAGCTGATCCAGATGCAAAGTCACCTGCCGGTCCCGGGGTTAACATGGTGCCGGGCCCTCCCCCAGTGGTTCTCAGGCTCTGCTCACCTGCTTCCCCAGGATCAATTTCTCCTTCCTGTTTCTCCCTCCAGCTTTTCGGAGGATGGGTGGCTGTGTGTGCTTGACCGTTGACCTGGGCCAGAGCTAGGGACATGGGCAGATCGGCTGGTCCTGACCCGCATCATGCATTTGTTGTCTTGGTATCAAATATTAGCCTTTTAATCAAAAGGCCTTCACAGGACTTCCCTGGTGGTGCAGTGGACACAAGTCCATCCGCCAACGCAGGGAACGTGGGTTCGATCCCTCGTCCGGGGAGGATCCCATAGGCCTCGGGGCAGCTAAGCCCGTGCGCCACAACTACTGAGCCCTCAGCCTAGAGCCCAGGAGCTGCAGCTGCTGAACCTGCACGCCCTAGAGCCTGTGCTCTGCAACAAGAGAAGCCGCAGCACTGAGAAGCTCCCACGCTGCCAGAAGGAGTGGCCCCTGCTTGCCACAACGAAAGGACCCACACAACAACGAAGACCCAGCACAGCCTCCCGAAACAAATAAACAAGTAAATATTTTAAAAAGCCTTTACAGTTATCATTTCATTTAATGTTGGCACAAAGCAGCATCAGCCATAAGGGGTAAAAATAGAGATGATATCAAAAATCCATGGAACTTCAGACCTAATGGGCCCTTTCCCATTTTACAGATGAGGAGGCTGAGGCCCACGGTGAGCAGCAGCAGCTGCAGCAATAACTTCCTGGGGTTATGACACTGGGGCCAGCATTGGGCAGGATCGGGGGGAATTCTGAAGTGTGATGACCTGCTGTTTCCTGAATCATGGTTCTTTGTTTTGTGAAATTTATTGAGGGGTTCTAGTTCTGTTCCAATTTAAAAATTAAACTTAAAAAATGAAATCATTTCACAGAGGATGGTCAAATATCCAAGAAGGGATAGGTGGTCTTTATAAATCAGATAAGCAGAGGAGTCCCTCAAGGTTCACTGGTTAGGACTCCACATTCTCACTGCTGAGGGCCTGGGTTTAATCCCCAGTCAGAGAACTAAAATACTATAAGCCATGTGGCATCGCCAAGAAAAAAAAGTCAGATAAACAGAGTCTTTGGGTAAGTACTGCCTTGGGAGTTAGAGACAAACAGCCAAGTTAACTTTCTTCTCGAAGTCTCATTCATGAAAACAAAACAAAAACAAAAATCTCTCTATTGGTATCTCTTGAAGAGGGACAGAGGGATTACATACACAGAACTTCTACTATATGCCAGGCACTGTGCCAGGCCCTGGGGATGAAGCAGTTAACAAGGCAGGCCCAGTTCCTAAAGCACGGAAGACAGATAAACAAGTCATCACTATTCGGTGTGATGAAGCTGACAGCCCCGGGCCCCAGGCGGCTGAACTCAGTGGTGGGGAGACGGGTAGGAGAGCAGGAGGCCTTTTCCTCTGCATCTCTTGTTGTGTCTTTTGAATTCTGAGTCATGTGACCGCATTGCTTACCCCCTAAATGAGTAAAATTTTAAACGGAATAAAAATTAAGTGTGATGAGGGTTAACAAGGGGTAAGTACAGGCTGCTGATGGGAACCGTGTCGGTGATGTGAGCAGACCTGCTGAGGGGAATTGAGACGAGACTCTGCAGATGAGTGATAGCCCAGCTTCAGCCTGAAGCTTCGCGGGGTCTTGGCCAAATGAGGGTTTGGGGGGATGGGGGATGCAGGTGTCAGCAGAAATGTTACGGCATGGGGTGATAAAACCAACCCTGCAGGGTCGTCGGAAGCGTTACAGGGTGTCTCTAGAAAGTGCTTGGCACGCAGGATGTGTTTCATGTATAGTAGCCACTGCTTTTGCTTAATTTCATTTATTTATTTATGGCTATGCCGGGTCTTTGGTGCTACGCGGGCTTTTCTCTAGTCGCGGCAAGCGGAGGCAACCCTCTAGTTGCTGCAGGAGGGCTTCTCGCTGCAGTGGCTTTGCTTGTTGCAGAGCACAGGCACCCAAGCTTCAGTAGCTGCGGCTCCCGGGCTCTAGAGCAGGAACTCAGTAGCTGTGCCGCACGGGCCCAGTTGCTCTGCGGCACGTGGGGTCTTCCCGGATGAGGGATGGAACCCGTGTCCCCTGCATTGGCAGGCAGATTCTTAATCACTGGACCACCAGGGAAGCCCACCACTGCTGTTATTATTCCCCAGTTATGATTGCTGCCACTGGCAGGGGCTAGGGAGAAGGGGCTCTCATGCTGCCATTGACTCTGATACACTCCTGGGTGTCTGGGGGTCTCCTGGCAACAGGAACTAGGTGCTGCTGCAGTGTGATTTGGTTTATGAGGATCCAGCCCCAGGGGCAGGAAAGCCCAGAGAAGGTCTGAGTTCAGGGTGTCGTGTTTGCGGGGAGGCCATGGCTCTTCTAGAATCTGCTCCTCCTCAGACACAACACCAAAACCAATCTGAGCTGTCTGATCAGGGGACGGTTGCCCAGGTTGTTTCACCTCACTTCACAGACCAGGAGACCTTCCCAAGCTGGGAAGAGAAAGGACTCTGTCCCCTCCCAGCCGCAGGCCCAAGGCGGTACAAAGCATAGCAATTCGAACCAGTGCTGAGAGCATGAACGACGCACAGATGAACTCCTCATCCTCACAAACACCCTCCCAGGAGCGAGGTGCTACAATCACTGTCCCCATTTCACAGATGAGGACACTGAGGTGTACAAGGGTTAAGGAACCTTCATGAAGTCACAAGATCAGAGTCTGACACTGCCTCCCCCAGGCGGCCTCTTAGCCACACGCTGGCCCCAAAGCAGAGCCCCCACCACCTCAAGCGTTCTCTGCTTGCCTGCTTAGGTCTCCCCTGCAACAGGAAGGAAACCATTTCCTCCGTCTCAGGAGAGCTCACTAAGCATAACTGAAACCTTCTCTGTGTCCTGGACGTAGAACCCATGATGACATCCATACAATTGTGAACATCTGATTTCCAGGGAGGTCAGATGGTCAGGAGGTGACCCCATCAAGATGCAAGATGGGGCAGGGGTGCACTCCTCACTCAAGGGTGCTCCCTTCAGAATCAGGCCCTGAACAGTGGGATAGCCTTAGCCCAACAGGAAGTGCTTCCCTCAGGAGGGGGGTCAGCATGTCTCCACTGGCTGGGGGCCAGAGAGGAACCACCTTGACCCTAGGGAAGCCATGCTGGTTACCATGTCCCGTCTTTCCTCTGTAGAAGGTGGCAGTTAGCGTTTTTATTTTTTTGGTTGCACTGCCAGGGCATGTGAGATCTAAGTTCCCTGACCAGGGATCAAACCTGTATCCTCTGAAGTGGAATCACAGAGTCTTAACCACTGGACTGCCAGGGACGTCCCCAGTGGGAGTCATGTCTTAGCCTACCATTTTATCATGGCTTCAGCAGATGTTACTGGCCATGGCCTCCAGCTCCTGGTTGACTACATGAACCTCTGACCTTCAACCCCTAAGGGCTCTTGAAGACCTCTGATCTCTGTGTTCCTGCTCCTTCCTCTCCCTGTACTCCCTTGGCCCCCATTATTCATGCCTGGGTGGTGGTGATGAGCACATATCCTTTCCAGACCCTGCACAGGGGGCCCCACACAGCCTAGTACGTGGTAGCTGCATACTGACTCCTGAGGTAGGTCTTTGACTTCTGACCTTTAAACGGAAGAAGATGGCCTCTGTGAGCAGCCAGACCCTAGCCTTGTAGTTAGGATGGGTGTTCTTTATTGATGGGCTTTTCTGTTGCATAATTTCTCCATCATCTGTACAACGGGGTAGTAATAGTAACACCTTACCTACTTCGTGAGGATGATATTCGTTAATACGAGAGCTTAGAACAGAGTCTGAGCTGTTGCAGCTCCAAAGAGGCATTAGCTGCTACTACTATTATTATCATCACTGCTGTTGCTGTGAGACTGTCCTCCGGATTCCCGGGCAGCCCCTCTCGCGCCACCTCAGTCAGCCCCACCGGCCTCCCTCCCTGAGGCCCTGCCTGTGGCCCTCTCTGTCTTTGTCCTCTGTGCCTCCTCCTCCTCTCTCCCCTTCCCTCCTTGCTGTCCTGGCTCCTGCAGCCCTGGGCTGGCTAATCACGCTCCTGTCAATTCAGATTAGAGCCCATTACGTTCCTTCATCTCAGCTTAACATTTTTGTGGTTTCCCAGCTCTGCCCAAAATGCTCCGCGAGGGGCAAGGGCTGCCCAGCTGGAGGAAGATTTGGGAGGAAGAATGCAAGTCTGTGAATTCCCCAGGTGGGCTTTCCAGGATTCCTGCCTGTCAGAGGTTGCGGCTGGAGTTGGAAGGGGGCGGGGCACCAGGAGGAGTGGTCCCTCTTGGGCTGTGCTCCAGACTTCCGGGAACTGGAGGTCTTAGAATCTCAGCCTCCTTGCCCTGGTGTAGACTCCTAGCCCAGTGTCCTATGACAGATGGAACCACACTGAGGGCTGTGTCTTGGTTTCTCAGTCTGAGAAGAGTCCCAGAGTCGTGGAATTCTGTGCCTGGGAGGCTCCCAGCAGAACCACCAGTCCTAGCACTTGTGTTGGGGTCCAGCTCCTTCAGCTACAGGTGTAGCTTCTCTGCTCAGTTCAGTTCAGTCGCTCAGTTGTGTCCGACTCTTTGTGGCCTCATAGACTGTAGCATGCCAGGCCTCCCTGTCCTTCACCATCTCCCGGAGTTTGCTCAAACTCATGTCCACTAAATCAGTGATACCATCCAACTATCTCATCCTCTGTTGTCCCCTTCTCCTCCCACCTTCTATCTTTCCCAGCATCAGAGTCTTTTCCAAGGAGTCAGTTCTTTGCATCAGGGGCTCAAAGTATTGGAGTTTCAGCTTCAGTATCAGTCCTTCAAATGAGTATTCAGGACTGATTTCCTTTAGGATTGACTAGTTTTATCTCCTTGCAGTTCAAGGGACTCTCAAAAGTCTTCTCCAACACCACAGTTCAAAAGCATCAATACTTCAGTGCTGAGCTTTCTTTATAGTCCATTTCTCACATCCATACGCGACTACTGGAAAAACCACAGCTTTGACTAGATGGACCTTTGTTGGGAAAGTAATGTCTCTGCTTTTTAATATGCTGTCTAGGTTGGTCATAGCTTTTCTTCCAAGGGGCAAGTGTCTATTAATTTCATGGCTGCAGTCACCATCTGCAGTGATTTGGAGAAGGGAATGACAAACCACTTCAGTATTCTTGCCTTGAGAGCACCATGAACAGTATGAAAAGGCTTCTCTGCTCAGAACTCCTCATACCTCACCTACAAGCCTGCCTTCCTCAGGCCCAAGCTCTGGGGACCTCCCCAGCCCCAGGGAGCCCTGGGGAATCTGGGAGAAGCTCCCAGAAAGAGACAAAAGTGGGAGCAGAGGAATGGGAGGGGGCTGAGCCTGAGGTGGAGGGGGGGGGCTGATCGTGAGGCGGAAAAGAAGACAAATGACCCCTTTGATGAGCACTTTCAGTGTTGGCAGTGTGCCGGGCCTCTGCAGGCTGCGTCTTAATTCCCGCAACTGCCCCCTGGTGTAGACACTGCTGTCACTGCTGTATAGGTAAGGAAACTGAGGCACAGAGATGGGAAGTGACCTGCTCAGCATCACACAGCTAGAAGGGGAAAGCAGGATGGGAGTTCAAGTTGCCTGGTCTCCACCACAGAGCATGAAGAAAGGAGAGACAGGAGACCCTCCAATAATAGCTCACAGGGTGAACAGGGATTTGTCACCCCAGTTTGCAGATGAGGAGCCCAAGGCTCAGAGAGGTGAAGACCACCTTGCCGAGGTCACAGGTGGAAGGTGACTGACCCAGAACTCAATCCAAGGTCTTCGGTGTCCAGGTACGCAGGGTAGGGACACTTGCACCCTGATCTCCCCGCCCTCTGCAGAGTTCCCAGCTGTACTGCCCAAGAGCTGAGATGTTTCCCACGGGTACCCGAGCAGGGGCAGGATCTCATCTGGGAGTCTCAAATCTTCTCCCGCCCTAGTCCGTCAGTTCAGTCAAGAGGATGTCAGTTTGCCTGTAGAGAACGCCATGGGGAAATTGCCAGGAAATGTCTCCCTTTCCACCTGGCCCAACAGCTTTCCCTCCAAAACATCCTTATGTGGCCCCATCTCACCCTGCTGCCACGTTCCAGCCCTTCTTTGAGCTCTGTTCACACAAACCAAAGGACCACCCTCTGCAGGGGCCTCAGGGGCCCCAAAGCTTTCTTGGCTCTAAACAAATGATCTCTGTTTTTCTTTATTAAATTTGGCTGCACCACTTAGCCTGAGGGATCTTAGTTCCCTGACCAGTGATCAAACCTGCGGCCCCTATATTGGAAGCTGCTGCTGCTGCTAAGTCGCTTCAGTCATAACCGACTCTGTGCAACCCCATAGACGGCAGCCCACCAGGCTCTGCTGTTTCTGGGATTCTCCAGGCAAGAACACTGGAGTGGGTTGCCATTTCCTTCTCCAATGCATGAAAGTGAAATCGCTCAGTAGTGTCTGACTCCTAGCAACCCCATGGACTGCAGCCTACCAGGCTTCTCCATCCATGGGATTTGCTAGGCNTCTGCTGTTTCTGGGATTCTCCAGGCAAGAACACTGGAGTGGGTTGCCATTTCCTTCTCCAATGCATGAAAGTGAAATCGCTCAGTAGTGTCTGACTCCTAGCAACCCCATGGACTGCAGCCTACCAGGCTTCTCCATCCATGGGATTTGCTAGGCAAGAGCACTGGAGTGGGTTGCCATTGCCTTCTCCGTATATTGAAAGAGTGGAGCCTTAACCTCTGGACCACCAGGAAATGGTGGTCCACCAAATGGTCTCTGTGTTTAGTGAAAGTTGATTTCGGTCCTCAGAGTCTCAGAGTCCCTCCATTTACACTTCTTGGTAGCTGGCCATGTCACACCCCTGCTTGAAATCCTTGGCTGTTTTTCTTGAGGTGAGTTCCTCAACCTCCCCTACCCTCCCAGTCTAGGTCTTCAGGCCCCGCTTGAAGTGTCCCATGCCCCATTCAGCTGAGTCACCTCACCTCTTCCTGAATGTGCTTCATTTTCCCATCTCTGTGCCTTTCCCATCCAGTTTCTGCTGAGAATGACCCTCCTCCCTTTGTCCACCTGACTCATCCTGATCCGCCTTAACGACTCAGTTATAGAAAACTTCCACCGCTCCCAGAGTGAATCACTCTCTCTTATGAGCTCCCACCATCAGGCTGTATTTTCTTTTCCATTTGCACCAACTACACTGCACTGTGGGCAAATGTGCATCCACCTCTCTCTCGCTCCCCGACACTGGACTGTGAACTTCTTTTCTTGGAAGGAGAAAGTTCTGAGAAAGTTCTGAAAATTTTCTTCCCCATCCCTCCGTCTCTCCTCCCCTCTCTCCTTCAACACATATATATTCAGTCTTGCAATGTGCCAAGCCAGGTGCTAGGTGGGGTTCAGGGGTGAATTAAAAGACACAACATGGAGTTTGCAATTTAGTGAAGGAGGTAGATAATCAAATATTCATACAATTAATCAAAAGATTAATTAACACTGTGGTAGGTGGCCTGTTGAAGATGTTATATGGGCTAGGAGGACTAGCTGAGCTTTTTTGAAGAAGCACCTGATAGTGAAGAGCAGGTTGCTACCTTCAAATCTTTCCTAGCAATCCAGCATCCTGTTGGCTTGACTCTCAGAAGACCCATGTGGCCAGTGTAGTTTCAGCTTGTGGTCCTTTATGAATCCCAGATCCTTTCTATCTGTTCTTGCTCAGACTCTTTCATTCCCCCCACATGGCATTAGTAGGGAATCTCCTAGCCTGGTCTAGATCACATCAGTGGAACAGTATATGGAAAACGCTGGGAAGGCCAGGGTCTCTTTGACTTGGACAGGCTTTTACCTACATGTCATTTGCAGGATTTACTCACCATGGGGAGAGGTAAGAACAGTATCAAGTTTGAAGTTGAGGTTAGAAGCCTGAAGAAACCAAACTGGAAAGGCTCTGGCTTCTAGAGGCTAGGAGAAGAGAAAGAAGCAAGGGGCAAGGGCAGGTCCTCAGAGCCCAGTTGGCCAAATGGAGCTGTGGATCCCCAGTGGGACCAGATAGGGGACATCATGCTTCCAGGGTCTCTGTGGGGGTGGAGGTGGCTTAGTGGACATCTTTGCCAACACACCCAGTGAAGACTAGCACAGCAGGATTGGCAAGGCTGACTGCCGTGACACCAACTGTCTACAGTTAGTCTACCTGTGGCATCCAGCTACTCACTCCCCAGTGGTACCTTGGTTTGTTCTGGTGACTCCAGACCATGGTTCTCATCTACACCCACTCTTCACGGCCAGTGAGTTAGCCCCCAAGATTTGGAGAATATTCTAGATGAGCATCACACTTCTTAAGTACAAAT
>SJYX01019712.1:403734-444816 GCA_006410675.1 Oreotragus oreotragus | reverse complement strand
GGGGGGGGCTGATCGTGAGGCGGAAAAGAAGACAAATGACCCCTTTGATGAGCACTTTCAGTGTTGGCAGTGTGCCGGGCCTCTGCAGGCTGCGTCTTAATTCCCGCAACTGCCCCCTGGTGTAGACACTGCTGTCACTGCTGTATAGGTAAGGAAACTGAGGCACAGAGATGGGAAGTGACCTGCTCAGCATCACACAGCTAGAAGGGGAAAGCAGGATGGGAGTTCAAGTTGCCTGGTCTCCACCACAGAGCATGAAGAAAGGAGAGACAGGAGACCCTCCAATAATAGCTCACAGGGTGAACAGGGATTTGTCACCCCAGTTTGCAGATGAGGAGCCCAAGGCTCAGAGAGGTGAAGACCACCTTGCCGAGGTCACAGGTGGAAGGTGACTGACCCAGAACTCAATCCAAGGTCTTCGGTGTCCAGGTACGCAGGGTAGGGACACTTGCACCCTGATCTCCCCGCCCTCTGCAGAGTTCCCAGCTGTACTGCCCAAGAGCTGAGATGTTTCCCACGGGTACCCGAGCAGGGGCAGGATCTCATCTGGGAGTCTCAAATCTTCTCCCGCCCTAGTCCGTCAGTTCAGTCAAGAGGATGTCAGTTTGCCTGTAGAGAACGCCATGGGGAAATTGCCAGGAAATGTCTCCCTTTCCACCTGGCCCAACAGCTTTCCCTCCAAAACATCCTTATGTGGCCCCATCTCACCCTGCTGCCACGTTCCAGCCCTTCTTTGAGCTCTGTTCACACAAACCAAAGGACCACCCTCTGCAGGGGCCTCAGGGGCCCCAAAGCTTTCTTGGCTCTAAACAAATGATCTCTGTTTTTCTTTATTAAATTTGGCTGCACCACTTAGCCTGAGGGATCTTAGTTCCCTGACCAGTGATCAAACCTGCGGCCCCTATATTGGAAGCTGCTGCTGCTGCTAAGTCGCTTCAGTCATAACCGACTCTGTGCAACCCCATAGACGGCAGCCCACCAGGCTCTGCTGTTTCTGGGATTCTCCAGGCAAGAACACTGGAGTGGGTTGCCATTTCCTTCTCCAATGCATGAAAGTGAAATCGCTCAGTAGTGTCTGACTCCTAGCAACCCCATGGACTGCAGCCTACCAGGCTTCTCCATCCATGGGATTTGCTAGGCAAGAGCACTGGAGTGGGTTGCCATTGCCTTCTCCGTATATTGAAAGAGTGGAGCCTTAACCTCTGGACCACCAGGAAATGGTGGTCCACCAAATGGTCTCTGTGTTTAGTGAAAGTTGATTTCGGTCCTCAGAGTCTCAGAGTCCCTCCATTTACACTTCTTGGTAGCTGGCCATGTCACACCCCTGCTTGAAATCCTTGGCTGTTTTTCTTGAGGTGAGTTCCTCAACCTCCCCTACCCTCCCAGTCTAGGTCTTCAGGCCCCGCTTGAAGTGTCCCATGCCCCATTCAGCTGAGTCACCTCACCTCTTCCTGAATGTGCTTCATTTTCCCATCTCTGTGCCTTTCCCATCCAGTTTCTGCTGAGAATGACCCTCCTCCCTTTGTCCACCTGACTCATCCTGATCCGCCTTAACGACTCAGTTATAGAAAACTTCCACCGCTCCCAGAGTGAATCACTCTCTCTTATGAGCTCCCACCATCAGGCTGTATTTTCTTTTCCATTTGCACCAACTACACTGCACTGTGGGCAAATGTGCGTCCACCCTCTCTCTCGCTCCCCGACACTGGACTGTGAACTTCTTTTCTTGGAAGGAGAAAGTTCTGAGAAAGTTCTGAAAATTTTCTTCCCCATCCCTCCGTCTCTCCTCCCCTCTCTCCTTCAACACATATATATTCAGTCTTGCAATGTGCCAAGCCAGGTGCTAGGTGGGGTTCAGGGGTGAATTAAAAGACACAATCCTGGTAGTCATGGAGTTTGCAATTTAGTGAAGGAGGTAGATAATCAAATATTCATACAATTAATCAAAAGATTAATTAACACTGTGGTAGGTGGCCTGTTGAAGATGTTATATGGGCTAGGAGGACTAGCTGAGCTTTTTTGAAGAAGCACCTGATAGTGAAGAGCAGGTTGCTACCTTCAAATCTTTCCTAGCAATCCAGCATCCTGTTGGCTTGACTCTCAGAAGACCCACGTGGCCAGTGTAGTTTCAGCTTGTGGTCCTTTATGAACCCCAGATCCTTTCTATCTGTTCTTGCTCAGACTCTTTCATTCCCCCCACATGGCATTAGTAGGGAATCTCCTAGCCTGGTCTAGATCACATCAGTGGAACAGTATATGGAAAACGCTGGGAAGGCCAGGGTCTCTTTGACTTGGACAGGCTTTTACCTACATGTCATTTGCAGGATTTACTCACCATGGGGAGAGGTAAGAACAGTATCAAGTTTGAAGTTGAGGTTAGAAGCCTGAAGAAACCAAACTGGAAAGGCTCTGGCTTCTAGAGGCTAGGAGAAGAGAAAGAAGCAAGGGGCAAGGGCAGGTCCTCAGAGCCCAGTTGGCCAAATGGAGCTGTGGATCCCCAGTGGGACCAGATAGGGGACATCATGCTTCCAGGGTCTCTGTGGGGGTGGAGGTGGCTTAGTGGACATCTTTGCCAACACACCCAGTGAAGACTAGCACAGCAGGATTGGCAAGGCTGACTGCCGTGACACCAACTGTCTACAGTTAGTCTGCCTGTGGCATCCAGCTACTCACTCCCCAGTGGTACCTTGGTTTGTTCTGGTGACTCCAGACCATGGTTCTCATCTACACCCACTCTTCACGGCCAGTGAGTTAGCCCCCAAGATTTGGAGAATATTCTAGATGAGCATCACACTTCTTAAGTACAAATTTTTTTTTTAAGTATTTATTGGCTGTGCTGGGTCTCCCCTGCTGCGCAGGCTTTTCTCTAGTTGCAGCAAGCTGGAACTACTCTCTAGCCGTGGTGCATGGGCTTCTCACGACAGTGGCTCCTCTTGTTGTGGAGCATGAGCTCTAGGGTGCGTGGGTTTCAGCAGTTGCAGATCCCGGGCTCTAGAGCACAGGCTTAATAGTTGAGGCGC
The DNA here is from genome assembly GCA_006410675.1 of Oreotragus oreotragus. Lineage (NCBI taxonomy): Eukaryota > Metazoa > Chordata > Mammalia > Artiodactyla > Bovidae > Oreotragus > Oreotragus oreotragus. The sequence goes on along the minus strand of SJYX01019712.1, from coordinate 441,796 downwards.
ATGGGCTTAGTTGCTCCACGGCATGTGGGATTTTCCCACATCAGGAATCAAACCCATGTCTCCTACGTTGGCAGCTGGATTCTCCACCACTGATTCACCAGGGCAGCCCCAGGTACAAACTTTTTACCATCCACACAGGCAACAAATGCTCACTGAGCACCCAGCATGTCCCAGACACTGTAGGGTTCAATGGCATAACGAAGTCATGCTGGCCTTAATTACTCTAAGCTAATCACCCCAGTTCCCTTAACCCCCATACTTTAGGTATTAAGGGAATTAGAGATGTAGTCCTGGAACTTCCCTGATGGTCCAGTGGTTAAGAACCTGCCTTGCAATGCAAGGTATGCAGGTTCAATCCCTGGTCCAGGAACTAATATCCCACATGCGGTGGAGCAACTAAGCCTTCACAGTGCATGTGCTGCAAGGAAAGATCCTGCCTGCCACAAGTAAGACCCAGTGCAGCCAAACAAATAAATATTTTCTTTAAAAATACATGAAGCCCTCATCCTTGAGGGCCTTACAACCACATGGAACTAACCGCAAGGTAACCTGACTGCTAGTCCCCTTTCTTCTCTGGGCCCTGGGCTCTGGCTGTGTAATAACAAGGAGGATCAGACTCCCTGACCCTGAGTCCTTGGAGGTTCCACACTTAAGGTCACTGGGTGATGAGCAGGAATCATTTAAGTTCCCTTAAGACAGGTGCCAGGAAACCTACCAATTGGATAATTAGACTTGCCCCGACCCCGCGTCCCTTGAGGGACCGCAGCTGCCCTCCCCCCAGAGGCCGGGGCGGAAGCGCTGGGCGCCGCCAGGGTCCACTGGTGGAATGTGACCATGGTGGGCGCTGGGACCGGGGCTCGGCTGACAGATCTAAGGCCGCCGCCTGCCACCAGGTCTCCACGGGGCGGCCCGCCGGCCTCCCTCCTGTGGAATGACGAGCCCCGCTCCGCTCCCCTCTACCTGGCGTTTAATCTTTAATGCAGCCCCAGCTGCCCTCGGGCAGGACCCATCAACCCACCCGCTCTGATAAAAGCGATAATTAGCTCTTTTTCAACTTTTCACTTCTACCCCGCCTTTTCCACTCTGATGTGTGAGCAGTTGGGAGAATTCCAGCTAATGGGCCTGCCCTCAGCCAATTCTCGGGTCCATGCAGGCCGGAATGCGCGGGGTCATTAGCCAGGCCTCCCGGGCAGGAGCCCGCACGCGGGACGTGCTCGCTCCGGGGGGGTGCACCAGCCACCCGGGAGAGGGCCCGGCCTCGGCGGAGCAGACCTGCCCGGACCTGCTGGGTCCCACCTTCCTCAGCCACAGTCCCTTCCGGGACCTCGGCAGAGCCCACCGGGAGGTCGCCTCAGGCTCCCACGGGGCCAGGCCGAGGGAACGCGGGGCCATTCCTCCCCAGGCATCACTCTGCTTTCAGGGCAGGGAGCCCAGCCTGGGTTCAGCCACCGGTCAGTGTGAGGCTGCTGGCTGGGATGCCCCCCCACCCCTGGCCCCGCCCCGTCAGTGCCTTACAATAACTTGTGCGCAGGGTCGGTCCCTGACGAAATGCTTCCAAATCGCTCCACTCAGACGCTCCACTCAGCCCTGCAGCCCAGGACTTAACCATGCAGTCTCAGGAGCTGGCCCGCAGGAGCAGGGGGCAATTCTGGCTAAGCTCCCTACCCTTTCTCTCTGACCAGCACGGGCTGATGTCCACAGACTGGTCGGTCACTTAGTGCCCGAGGCTGACAGCACCTAGAACCATGAGGCCTCTGTCACTAACACCAAGGGTCACCAGCACCCAGGTTGCCTAGGACTCCCAATGGCTAGAGCCATTGCTTCCCAGGGTCATAAACAGGCCAGTGATGCCTAGAATCAGAGGTTACCGTTAGCCAGGGCCAGCTTCACCTAGAAACCCAGGGCTCCCTTTGCCTGGTGCTATTGACACCTGGAGCCACCTAGACCCACAGGACATAGGCATCTGGAACCCTAGAAGGGCCCACCCAGGGCTGCCATAAACTAGAGTCACCATGAGCCAGCATGTTGAGCTACAGATTCGTCAANTAGAATCAGAGGTTACCGTTAGCCAGGGCCAGCTTCACCTAGAAACCCAGGGCTCCCTTTGCCTGGTGCTATTGACACCTGGAGCCACCTAGACCCACAGGACATAGGCATCTGGAACCCTAGAAGGGCCCACCCAGGGCTGCCATAAACTAGAGTCACCATGAGCCAGCATGTTGAGCTACAGATTCGTCAACGTGTCACCCATCCTTGGACATGTGTAGGAGTGAGGAACTTTGTAGTAAGCTTCTGTTGGCACTTAGTGAAATGGCTTTTCTCAGATCTGTGCTTAGTCACTCAGCACTGACTTTGCAAAGTCCACAGGCTGTAGCCTGCCAGGCCCCTCTGTCCATGGGATTCAATTCTCCAGGCAAGAATACTGGAGTGGGTTGCCATTCCCTTCTTCAGGGGATCTTCCTGATCCAGGGATCGAACTGGATCTCCTGCATGGCAAGCAGATTGTTTACTTCTGAGCCACGGGAAGCCCTTCCTCAGCTAGGCTCAGGGCGTATCTCCCTTTACTGACTGCTCAGCAATGAAATAGCCCGGAAACTTTTGGGCCACTTCTTCCACTGCCTGAACCAAAGGGCTCCTCGCCCACCGTGTGCTGGATTCCCACTGTGAACTTTCTAGAGGGGAAAAGAGGTGGGTCCTACACACCCAGTGTCCACCCATGAGTGGGGCCTGCTCAGCAGGAGGGAGAGCATGGTCTCCACCAACATGTTCTCCTCTTTTTATGAAAGTACCTTGGAGAGTAGGATCTGAGGACTTCCTGGCGGAGGCTGTATTAATGCCCCAGAGACAGAGCAGAACATCATCAGAGGACTGGTCACTGGGGCCAGGACCTCCCTAAGCCACACCTTCTCCACCCCACCCTCCCAAGGACCAGCACTTCTCCACACTGTTCAGCCTTGGACAGTACTGTGACCTCCCTGAGATAACCCCAGACAAAATGTGAGAAAGGACTTTTACCACCTTCCCACCCTCCCCCAGCCAACAAATGTATGCATGCTAAGTCGCTTCAGTCGTGTTTGACTCTGTGACCCCATAGACTGTAGCCTGCCAGGCTCCTCTGTCCATGGGATTTCTCAGGCAAGAATACTGGAGGGGGTGGCCATTTCCTTCTGCAGGGGATCTTCCTGACCCAGAGAGCGAACCTGCATCTCCTACATTGGAGGATGGGTTCTTTACCGCTAGCGCCACCTTCAAAATGTCACAAATGTACACAGTAAAAGTTTCAAGCTCTTAACTGAAATCTTGGTGATAATGATTTAAAAGTTGGGCACTTTAAATAATTCCCATGGGGTGCCTTGGCCTGCTATGCCAAGGGTTTGCACTGCCAAGTTCAAGGGTTCCGCGGGGAGTGGGCTGCTCAGCTGCTCTCCTTCCACTCTGGCCATGGCCCATGCCCATGGCTGTTTTCATGAAGCCTGGTTTCATCTCCAGTCCACCAGGGCCTTCAGCCACCACGTGATGTGTGAGCAGGGCAAAGGTGAGAATTGTGGGGACAACAGGATTGGAGGAGAGTTAGAGATTAGGGCAAAGAGGAAGGTAAGGAGGCTGTGAAGGGGAGAGACAACTGAAACAAAAATAAAAGTCAAAAAGCTGTGTTTAAAATGGGTAACCAGCAAGGACCTCCTGTGCAGCACAGGGAACTCTGTTGCATGTAATGTGGCAGCCTGGATGGGAGGGGAGTATGGATGCATGTGTATGTATGGCTGAGTCCCTTTGCTGCCCACCTTAAACGATCACAACATTGTTAACCGGCTGTACTCTAATATAAAATAAAAAGTCAAAAAAAATAACAAAAACTAAAAAAAAAAATCATGCTGGGTTTTTTGCCTTGTAGAACCTCAAAATTCAGGATGCTCTAGCCAACTGTTCAGTTTAACAGTAATAATGACAGCACCCTGCATCCCTTAAGCAGTGTAACCCTCCTCCAGTGCTGGTGGGAACATAAAATGGGGCAGCTGCTTTAGAAAATACTCTGATGATTCCTCAAAATGTTAAACATAGAGTTACCATTTGACTCAGCAATTACACTCCTGGGTATTTACCCAAGAGAACTGAAACATATGTCTATGCAAAAACTTGTACAAGAATATTCTTAGCAGCATTATTCATAATAGTGGGGACCTGGGAACAAATCAGAATCCACCAACTGGTGAGTGGATAAACGAACATGGTCCATCCATATGATGGATATTATTAGGCCATCAGAAAAAGAAATGCCAATGTGTGCTGGAACATGGTGAGCCTTGAAAACATCCTGCTGAGTACAAGAATACAGGTCATGTCACGAAATCCACTTATTGTATGATTCCATTTATATGAAATGGCTAGGATAGGAAAAAACCTATAGAGGTAGAAAATAGAGCAGTGGTTGCCTAGGATCAGGGGGAGGAGGAAATGGGAGTGATTGCTAATATATAACTTCAACTCCTTTCGATCCTGGGTTGGGAAGATCCTCTGGAGGAGAAAATGCCAACCCACTCCAGTGTTCTTGCCTGGAAAATCCAGTGGACAGAGGAGCCTGGCCAGGTTACAATCCATGGGATTGCAAAGAGCTGGACACGACTGAGCAACTGAGTATGCACACAACCTCAACTCCACCTTCTTTGTGTCCAGGGACCTTGAATAAGTCTCTTGACCTTCATGAGACTCAGAGTTCTCATCTGTAAAGTGGGCACAGAGATCTGCATGTCACACACAGAGCACGGTGCTGGGAGTGTGTAGGCATCATCACCATTAGAGGTGCTTCCTTCACACCGTCTTCCCCTAATCTTCTATTTCTCCAGCCCCCTGAAGGGCCATCGCCCTTAGAGGAGAAGGAGAAGCAGCAATGAGTCAGTCTTCCACCTTCTTCTCTCTGTCAGCTCCCTTCTGCATGATTGGTGTTGCAGGGTGGGGAAAACTACAGTGGTGGCTCATCTCTCTCCAGCACTTTGGAAGGAGACTTATGTTTATTCATGTTTGTTGTTGTTTTTGGTTTGGTTTGCTCTGGTTCATTTCATCCCAGAAAAGTGATCCGGCAGGATATATCACTAATTCATTCATTGTTGACCACTATCCACAGGTCAACCTCTGTATTCTAGGGACCAAGAGAGTCAAGGGTCTGGCCCTCATGAGGCTTTCATTATAGTGGGGAGAGGCAGATAAGAAATAAGAACGCCTAGAAAGAATATATTTTCTGATTAACTATAATGCAATTCAAGTAAGACAAAGACAGTTAGAAGGACTTCCTTATTATCTAGGTGCCCAAGGAAGGTTTCTCTGGAAAGCTGGCTTCTGAGCTATGATAGGAAGAGGGCATTTGAGGTAGAGGGAGCAAGCCTGGCACATTTCAAGAAGAGCATGAAGGCCAGAGTGGCTGGAGCTAGGCAGCGAAGGGGAGTGGGGGGCGGTCTCAAGGTAGGCATGGCCCCTGTCACACAGCGAGTAGGTTTGCATCAAGAGCTTGATTTTGTATCTAGTGTGCTTGACTGCCGTGGGAAGGTTCTCTTAGATGACTTACAACAAGGAACCAGAAGGCAACAGTAGCATCCCATGGACTACACTAGGCTGGTGTCTCTCTGCTTATGCTTACTGCTTATGGCAGTGAGGTAAAAGGGTTGAGTCGTTTGCAACAAATCTTCGGGTTTTATTTGCAGTGTCCTGCTGCCATGTGCTATCTCTGGGCTAGACGGAGCAGAGCTTCTACCACTGAGATTCCTTCCGGTGCCTACTATGGACCCACCTGGCTAAGCAGCTTCCCTGCTGAACGGATCACACGGAACACATGAGGTTAGATGTCATTTTTCCTTTGCTTTAGATCAAGCCCAGTCTTTGGCTGTGAATTGTTTATGAAAAAATGTGGCTCAGAGATGCCTGCTTGTGCAAACCTTGTCAGAAATGGATGGTGCTGTCTAAACTGGGCAGGGGGCAATGCACCAGAATAGGTGTGTTCCTCATATAGATGTAGGATTTAGAGTAATCCAATGGACACCTAGGTAGTGTGTGTGTGCATGCATGTGCGTGTGCGTGTGTGTGTGTGCGTGTGTTGTAAGACTGAGAGAGAGAGAACACTGTAACAGGAAGTTTTCACATGGCCAAGTTTTAACAACAAACAAAGAGCAGTTTGTGGCCAAGCAGTCAGTCTAGAGAAAAAACAAACAGACCAGGGGGCTGAGAAAGGCAACGATGGGTTTCCCAAGCTGCTGCTGGGGTAGAGGAAGAATCACAAAGTGCTAGGATTTTTTTTGTCTGGTTGCCAACAGACACTATGGATAGCCAGCTCCCCTTTCTTGGTAAAGAGAACCTGAGTTCTGGTGAGATAGCCATCCTCCCTAAGGAAGGGGGTCTCTGCCTCTGCAGTAAATCTTGATTCGCCTAAGCCAGGTGTGGTCACCTCTGGGCAGGTGACAAAAACGACAGCCAATGAGAGTTGAAGGCGATTTCTGCTGGGGCTTGTGGGAAATGCCTCCTCTCTTGTAAAAAGGGACTCAAGAAACTGTTCCTCTTATGCTTCCGTTGTTTACAGTATTGGCCTGCCGTACCTGGTTGTGTGGCAGCCATTCTGACACCACAAGGTAAACTGACTGGCTCTTGGAGGGTAGTCAGGTGGAAAAATTTTTTAAAAATTCATTCTCCATGACATCACTGAGTCCCTAAATTGACCAATCCCAGAGCCTCCACCCTCTGGCCTTTTTCCCAGGTGAGATAAGTTTTCCTTGTTATCTGAGCCATTTCAGGCAGGGCTCCCAGGTACTTCTACCCTAATCAATGTTGTCTTCCTCACTGGAAAACAATTTGAAAGTAAGGATCGTGGCTTCTTCACTTCTGGATCTCCAGCACCCAAGGCCAAGTCTGGCTTATTGTAGGTGCTCAGCAGATGGAAGGATGGATGGACAGACGGATGGATAGAACTCACCGTCTCTCACCACATTTTGATTCTAGCATCTGCCCTTCTAGTTCACATTTTATCCTCAGTCAAGTTTAGAGGGCATTGAAGAAGCATGATGTCAGGAGACTGGCACAAAGCCTCCACATAAACATAGCCCTGAGCTGTGCCTGGGGCAGCCAGGAAACTGGTGATCTTCATAGCAAAGATCTCAGAAAGAGCCCTTTGCCCAGAGCTCTGCTTCTCCCATGGACGTGAGGCACTTGTGTTTCCTTGGAGTCCCCTCTCAACATGCAGAGCAGGAGCCACCCACCCTGTCCCTCGTGGACGAAGGAACCAGCTCTGGGATCTGGAAGCTGGTCTCCAGGTGTCCCAAAGCCTCCATGGCCACTTGGATAATGGGCAAGGCCACAGAGGTCCTAGTGAGATGACCTTCCTTGATAGCCTGCATCCCAGCGTCTCCTGAGAAGACGATTCTTGGAATAACCACCCCCCACAACCACCCACCAGCTAGATTAGGGAGTAGCAAGGAGAGAGTTTTCTCCTTCTGCTGAGTCTTGAGGGGGTCCCTCTTGGACCTGTTGCGCATGTGTGAGAGAGCAGACTCTGGTGCAGGGTGACATCTGTGGCTAAGAGAAGGAAACCCATGGTCCTATCTAAGGATTGACCCATGACCTTGACCTCTTGGGCAATGATCACTGACAGCTGAGCCATCATTCCCAACAGTGCATCTTGCATCCGGGTTGTGGGGCCTTGCAGCCCAGGAACGTCAAGCAGATGGCCAGGTCAACAACTGGTTGCTTCATCCCACAACCCCAGGACTATGCGTGCGTGTGTGTGTGTGTGTCTGTGTGTGTGTATGTGTATGCGTGCCTGTGTGTGCCCAGCCCTGCTGACCAGGGTCCTCTAAGGGGCCTGCCCCCGTGTGAAGGGAAGACCCCTCCCAGCAATGACGAGGTGGCTAGGACATCTTTCCACAGCAGCTGGGAGGAACGGGCAGGGCCGGATGCAGGCCGCTGACCTTCTCCCTTCCTCCTGGAAAGGAAGCCCCTCCTGCAGCCACCTTTGTGCTGACCACTGGGCGGGTACGAACGCCTTCCCTGCCTGTCGGTCTCTTCCTGAACTGCAAGAAGCAGCTTTTCCAGCCCTGCCCAGCCCCTACTCGGGAGAACGCCAGCCCAGGGAAGGAGCTGCAGGTCCTGGCTTCTGCCCAGCACTGATGGGTGGGGTGGGAGGCCAGGACCTGAGGCCAAGCCAAAGCCTTCACCCGGCCCCTTCTGGAGCTCGACTCCCTCTCCATCCTGTAAGAAAACAGACACAGGGACAGAAGGGACTTCCCTGAATAGGACAGGTTCTGCAAAAAGGCCTGAACTGGGGTCAGCAGATACCTGGTGAGCATCTCTGGGCAGGGAAGGTGGTCAATAAATTTCATTTGACAGAACACCCCTGTAGCATGTATCACATGCCTTTTATAATTATTACCTATTTAAATCCCACAACAGGGACTTCCCTGGTGGTCCAGTGGTTAAGACTTTGCCTTCTCATGCAGGAGGGGCAGTCCCTGGTTGGGGATCTTAAGATCCCACATGCCTCGCAGCCAAAAAAGCAAAACGTAAAACAGAAGCAATATTGTAACAAATTCAATAAAGACTTAAAAAATGGTCCACATAAGAAAAAAAAAAAACTTAAAAAATAAAAAATCTCAACAACAACTATGAGGAAGGTGGTATCATTATGCCCACTATACAAAAGAGGAGGCTGAGGCACAGGGAAGTTAAGCAACTGGCCTGAGATTGCCCAGCTAGTAAGTGGCAGAGCCCAGATTTGAACTTGGGCTGCAGAGTTATGCTCTAAGCTAATATGCAATGCTACCTCTCGGAGGGATAAAAAAAGCATTGCCTGAACACTGCCTGTGTACTAGGTACTGTCACATGGTCCTGCCTGGAGCCTACCACGTGGGAGCCCAGCATAGAACTATGCCACAGCTGCACTGTGGTTGGGGTGATAAGTGTGATCAGAGCTATACTGTGAAGGTATCAAGGGAAGTTGAAGGGCAGGAAGCAGAAGGATGAATTCCACCTGATGGCAAAACTCACTATGTATTGTGCCAGGTAATCTCTTTATATATATATATATATATAATATGTTATTCTTTTTTATTGGAGTGTAATTCTTTTACAATATTGTGTCAGTTTCTGCCATACAACAAAGTGAGTCAGCTATATGTGTATGTATATCCTTTTCATACTGAAAAACATACTGACCTAACGGAAGCAGAAGATACTAAGAAGAGGTGGCAAGAATACACGGAAGAACTGTACAAAAAAGATCTTCAAACATGGAACAACAGACTGGTTCCAAATAGGAAAAGGAGTATGTCAAGGCTGTATATTGTCACCCTGCTTATTTAACTTATATGCCGAGTACATCATGAGGAACGCTGAACTGGATGAAGCATAAGCTGGAATCAAGATTGCCAGGAGAAATATCAATAACCTCAGATATGTAGATGACACCACCCTTATGACAGAAAGTGAAGAAGAACTAAAGAGCCTCTTGATGAAAGTGAAAGAGGAGAGTGAAAAAGTTGGCTTAAAGCTCAACATTCAGAAAACAAAGATCATGACATCTGGTCCCATCACTTCATGACAAATAGATGGAGAAACAATGGAAACAGTGGAAGACTTTATTTTGGGGGGCTCCAAAATCACTGCAGATGGTGACTGAAGCCATTAAATAAAAAGACACTTACTCCTTGGAAGAAAAATTATGACCAACCTAGACAGCTTATTAAAAAGCAGAAACATTACTTTGCCAACAAAGGTCCGTCTAGTCAAGGCTATGGTTTTTCCAGTAGTCATGTATGGATGTGAGAGGTGAACTATAAAGAAAGCTGAGCACTGAAGAATTGATGCTTTTGAAGTGTGGTGTTGGAGAAGACTCTTGAGCATCCCTTGGACTGCAAGGAGATCCAACCAGTCCATCCTAAAGGAGATCAGTCCTGAATGTTCATTGGAAGGACTAATGTTGAAGCTGAAACTCCAATACTTTGGCCACCTGATGCGAAGAGATGACTCATTTGAAAAGACCCTGATGCTGAGAAAGATTGAGGGCAGGAGAAGAAGGGAATGACAGAGGATGAGATGGTTGGATGGCATCACCGACTCAATGGACATGAGTCTGAGTAAACTCCGGGAGTCGGCGATGGACAGGGAGGCCCGGCATGCTGCAGTCCATGTCGCAAAGAGTAGAACGTGACTGAGTGACTGAACTGAACTGAATTGATATGTATATCCCCTCCCGCTTGAGCCTCCCTTCCACCCTTACCCTGTGCCCCAGTTACTTTCAAATGTGTGATTTCACTGAATTCTTGCAAAACTCTTTTAAGGAAAATGAAGGTCAGAGTAGTCAAGTGACTTATCCAAGGGTGCACAGCTAGCCACTGGCCCAATGCACATCTCTCTGGTTGCAAGGCCAGATAACTTTCCACGATACCAGTAGCGCACCAGGAGCACTACTAAGGAAATGGGGCTCAGAGAATTCAAGGAGCCGGAGGGGCTAGGTCAGGATTTGAACCTCGGCCTTTCTGATGCTTCAGTGAGCAATTGGCAAGGCTAGGGGGGTGGTGTTTCTTGGCCCTGCTGTAGTCAGGACCACAGTCCCCCAGTCGGGGGCTCATTGGAAAGAAAGGAGAGAAGGGAAGTCTATCCTCTTGTCTCATCCGCCAGGCAGGCTCTAGCCAGGCAGGCAGCTGACCCCTGGAGCGTCAGGAGGGCGACCCAGGTGCAGATGTTAGGCTGGTGGTCCTTTGCTCTCTCATCTGAGGGACCCTTCTCACTCACTTGGCCTGAACAAGGGTTTGGAGAAACTCCCGCCCCGCCACCCAGTGCCAGTCAACTCTCCTGATTTAAAAAAAGAGAAGAGAGTCAAGATCGCCTCTCAATTTGTGTGCTATTTTCTTAAAAGCAGGGGCAGACAACAAGGCCCCACCAATTTCAGTCTTGCCCTGGGCCCCTTAACCGCAGCTCTTGGCTTGCGGGGAGGGGGCAGGAGATGGGTCCCTGCTCTGTGGGTGAGCAGGAAGGAGTGGGGTGGGGGCAGCCCAGCCTGGGTTGACCGACCCCTTAATCCCCCACCAGTGGAATGTGCTTGATTCCAGGAGGCTAAGGTTTGGGGGGTGTGGGGGGAGCTGAAGAAGGCCCCTTTAAAAAAGCCAAATGTTCAGGCAGGCCTGTGGCCCCGCTGTTTGACGGTTCTTGATGGATGAGCCCCCGACCCTCCTGTCGAGCCCCCTCTTCCCCTCCTCACTCTGTGAGGTCTGGCTTGTGCAAGGAGGCCTGTCGGTGTCGGGACACGTTGGCCCCATGGCCTGCAGCAGGACGGAGGCCTCTGAGGGACGCCTGCCGTCTGGCCCTCTCCTCAGAGGGCTCCTCCAGCCCCAGGCCTCTGGGTTTTGGGTGCTTCCCTTTCAAAGCTGCAAAATTATCGCCATTCATGCAGCTTGTCTCCTGAAGGCACTGGAGGTAGGACAAGGAGGCCCTGGCTACTGAGGAGCCCGGGCTTGATCCAGCTTCTTTGAGGCCAGGGAGGGAGGTGGCTGTTGAGTGAGGTTTTGCCCTTGGGAGACGGGGGCTATTAGGACCACCGTGGGCCTGCAGGGAGTTCAGCTGCAGACCTCTGTGGCAATCCCACTCGGGTCCTCCTGGAGGGACCTTGTTGGAGCCTGACAGAGCTGGGAGCAGGGCGAGTGGCAAGCAGGGTTCCTGGGGTCACTCCTGCCCCACCCTGTGAGTGCCCCCTTACATTGTGTGCCTGGCTTGCCTCATCCTGTCCTGAAGCCCCCTTCACCTCCACCAGGAAGCCTGCCTTGACTGCCCTCATACCGCATCTCTGAGATTCTCTGGATCTAAGGGACTTCAGAGGAGCCCATATGGAGGGGTGTTCGCTCTGGAGAACTGGGGACCCAATCTGTGCATCTGCATATGCCAGGCCTGGGATGCCAGGCTAGGAGGGGATGCGCTGCGCAGAGGAAGAACTACCGAATCGGCTCTCTGCCTTTAGGAGCCTGCAGTCTCCTAGGGAAGCCAAAGGGCACCCTCTAGATCAGCGCCGTCCAATAGAAACGCGGCACAAACTGCAAATATGGGCTACATAGTTAGGTTTTTAAATATTAATTTATTCAATTCATTTATTTGGCTGTGCCAGGTCTTAGCTGAGGCACACAAGATCTCCCACCTTTGCTGCAGCATTTGAGATCTTTAGCTGGTCCTGCTGTTGCTGTTTAGTCGCTAAGTTGTAAATGACTCTTCTGTGATCCCATGGACTGTAGCCCGCCAGTCTCGTCTGTCCACGGAATTCTCTAGGCAAGAATACTGGAGTGGGTTGCCATTTCATTCTCCAAGGGATCTTCGCAATCCAGGGATCAAACCCACATTTCCTGCATTGGCAGTTGTGTTCTTTACCACAGAGTGACCACAGAAACCCTTAGTTGATTATACAGGATCTTTTTTTTTTTTTTTTGTGGCATGTGGGATATAGTTCCATAACCAGAGATGAAACCCAGGCCCCCTGCATTGGGAGCATGGAGTCTTAGCCAGTGGACCACCAACTCCCTACATATTTAAATAGTCTAGAAGTGATAATAAAGAAGGAAAAAGAAACAGGTCAAGTTCATTTTAATAATATATTTTATTGAAACCGAGACACCCAAAACTTTATCATTTCAACATGAATCAATGTAAAAAAGTATTGCAGTACTTGGCATTGTTTTGTACTAAGTTTCTGAAAGCCAGTCGATATCTCACACTTACAGCACAAGCTGCTTTGCACTGACCACACTTCAAATGCCCAATAGCCATGTGTAGCTAGTGTATTGGACAGGGCAGCCCTGGACCAAGTGGCTTGGGGCATGGTGACTCCACTTTCCTTTCAAGGGGAGAAAAAAAAACCAGATAGGATGAACCAAGGTGTAGACGGTTTGGGGGCATTGAAGAGGGGCTTAGAGATTCCTTCTTGGAAACTTTTCCATCTGGGTGGGCCTACTCCACTTCCTGGCAGGTTGAGTGCAATTGCGATGCGGGGGCTGGTTCCCAGGACTTTACTTCCGGAATCCTTGTCTGCAGGGCCTTGACCTGTGTGTGTTGCCCGGGAGCTGGTGTGAGATAGGGAGTTGGAGTTGGGACATGCAGGTTCCAACCCCAGCTGGGCTTTGACCTCTGTGTGATGTGGGCAGGTCACACCTGTCGTGGGGCCTTGGTTTCTCTCTAGGAAGATAAGCAGGCTGAATGGTCATCAGTTCATTGGTTATCAAAGGCATGGGAAAATTCCTCCATATTCCTGCTTCCTACTCTACCCCTGAAACCCCGAGGACTCATTGAATGATGGATATGAAAGGGGATGACACAGAGGCTCCTGTATGCTCAGGGCAAGCCCTGTGGGGCTGTAGAATAGAGGTCCAGGCTGGTTCTCTTGGCCAGGTCCCACAAAATGGCCACCTGCCAGAAACAACCCCCACCTCTACCTGGCCTGCTATGTCTCAAGTCAACTCATAGATGCACCTTAAGCCCTCCAGGAAGCCAGATTCTCAAAGCACCACTGCTCAAGGGGCTCCTGGGTCAGGTAGGCCACTCACTCGACTTGTAGAATTCCTGAGGACATCCTCTTTAGCCCGCTGTCTCTCTAGCCTAGATCAGTTGAGCACCTTAATTGAAAGACACAAGCAGGTCTTTGTCCTCAAGAAGTTCATGATCTAATGTCGAGAAATGAAAAGCCAACACTCCCAGGAGGTGAATACGAAGTCACAGAGAATGATAAAGACAAGAGGGTGGAGAGGGTGAGACAGGATGGGTGGTCAGGAAGCCTGCCGGAGGAGTAGTTGGGAGTTGAGCCAACTTGGAAGAGGGTACAAATCTCTTCAAGGAGCCAGCCCAGGCCCACAGGTATGAGAACACAGAGAATGTTTGGACACCCCAAGTAGGATCCGTGACTTGAGCCCAAGGTGGGGCAGGGGAGCAGAGGCTCCAGGTTTGGGAGTGGGAGGTAAGCCAGTTCTGAAAGGTGAGCACCGGAACCAGGGAGAAGTAGCAGGGAGTCACTGATGGTTCCTGCGTAGGAGACATGCATAAGGTTATATTTTAAGCAGGTGAATCTGAAGGCAATATTCCTGGAGAGGCAGGTGGGCAAGGGGGTGAAAACTGGAGGCAAGAAATTCACTCAGGAAGTTCCACAACAATCACTGTGAAATTAACACTCAAACCGTGTGCACAGCCCATCTCATTTCATCCTCCTTCTACCTGGTGATATACCAAGGGTGGATATTAGTGTACCCAGCTAAGAGATAAAGAAACTGAGGCTCAGAGGAATTCATTGATTTGGCCAAAAGGTCATCTGAGCTGGAAAATCAAACTTGGGCTTTCTGTATCAAACTCTTAACTTTTTTTATCCCGGGCTCAGGGGTCCAGGAAAATGGGGGTCTGAAAAGAAGAGGCAGAGATCAAGGAAGGCTCCCTGGAGGGGCAGAGTACATTCAGAGAAAAGGTGAACTCACTTCATCTAAGCATCCCTTGTAAGTCTTCACACTTAAACACGGAGGCAGTACGTCGGGTCCAACCAACACTGAAGGGCCCGCACTGAGAGTCAGTGATGCAGGGCCTGAGTTCAGGTCTCAGCTGGTCACTTACCTACTGTTCACTTTGGACAGTTAACCTCTCTGAACCTGTTTTCTCCTCTATCACTTAAGACACCTGCACACAAAAGGAGTTGTAAGGAATGAATGAAATCCTTACAGCCCAGAGAGACCAAGCTCTTGGTCAATCTCTCAAGTTTAAATTAAGCCAACCCATTGGCTCCATGTGCCGGTCCCCAAGTCTCCTTCTCCCCCACGGTGGCGAAGAGACCACCACTCTCCCCTGAAACTGCTCCCAGCCTCCAGCTACCTCTGCCTTCCTCTGACCTCCTCACCTTCCAAAGATGCCCCCACATGCACCCTGCTCCAGGTGGCCCCCGAGAGCATGGGACTCAGAAGACATTCTCCAGTCTCGGAAGGGGCTTCCTAGAAATCATGTTGAGCTCCACGAATGCCACCACGGAAATCACTTAGTAAGAGGAAAGACAGACCTTTGCCCCGGCTCCACTCACAGGTGATGGGGTTAATCGGGAATTCTCTTTCACTCCCTCAGGGCTGCTGGTGGGGGTCCAGCTCCCTGATGACCTCGGGGCACATTAGTCAGTGATAAGTGGGGCTTTGCAGCCCCTTTTATCCTGTTTACAATACAGTGGCTCTCCTAGGACCAAACCCCACTCCCCTCAACCTTGCTCCTGGCTGTTATGGCTACATGAGACAATTTGCTGATGGACTCTCTCTGGAGGGCAGCTTCCTGGAGAACTCTCCCCACCTCCTATAGGACCCGGGGCAACATCTCCTCCACCTGGTGGGTCCTGGAAGGGGCCGCAGATGCTTGTTTTTCTCAACTCACTGCAGCTTCTGAATTCAGAAATGTCATCCTGTCTGCTCAGCTTTAATCGAAGAGGCTGGGGAGAAAACCCAGAGGCGATGAGATTATGTTTCTCCGGCTTTGAACACCTTCCAAAGATGCCCCCACATGCACCCTGCTCCAGGTGGCCCCCGAGAGCATGGGACTCAGAAGACATTCTCCAGTCTCGGAAGGGGCTTCCTAGAAATCATGTTGAGCTCCACGAATGCCACCACGGAAATCACTTAGTAAGAGGAAAGACAGACCTTTGCCCCGGCTCCACTCACAGGTGATGGGGTTAATCGGGAATTCTCTTTCACTCCCTCAGGGCTGCTGGTGGGGGTCCAGCTCCCTGATGACCTCGGGGCACATTAGTCAGTGATAAGTGGGGCTTTGCAGCCCCTTTTATCCTGTTTACAATACAGTGGCTCTCCTAGGACCAAACCCCACTCCCCTCAACCTTGCTCCTGGCTGTTATGGCTACATGAGACAATTTGCTGATGGACTCTCTCTGGAGGGCAGCTTCCTGGAGAACTCTCCCCACCTCCTATAGGACCCGGGGCAACATCTCCTCCACCTGGTGGGTCCTGGAAGGGGCCGCAGATGCTTGTTTTTCTCAACTCACTGCAGCTTCTGAATTCAGAAATGTCATCCTGTCTGCTCAGCTTTAATCGAAGAGGCTGGGGAGAAAACCCAGAGGCGATGAGATTATGTTTCTCCGGCTTTGAGGGGGTGGTGACTAGGGTTCTGTTGCTGTCCAAAGCAGAATTCTTCAGAGGTGTTTTACTTATCTGTGCAAGGGTCTCTTTGAGTCAAAAAGGCAGGATGACAGAGCAGCTCCTTGGAGGGCAGTGTGAGACCACAGCCTGGACCTAGTTCCCCTCTCCCACAGTCAGTTTAGGCAAGCAAGTTAACCTCTGAAGCTCAGGATCACCAGGATGGTGATGCCTGTCCTGCCTCCAACCGGGTGGTGACAAACGCAGAATGAAAAACTGTTGTGAAAGTGCCTTAAGAGGAGGTATTTTGTTTAGTACTCTGCAACAATTTCAAATGATGAGTCTTTCAGCAGGAATGGCTCCTCTGAGGCAGACTGTTTATAATTGCCTAAAAGTCAACTTTCAGATAATTCTGAGCTTCTGAAATGGCAGGCAGATGGAATAAATAGGAGAAGTGAAGTTTCTAGTCATGTCTGACTCTTTGCAACCCCATGGACTGTAGCCTAGCAGGCTCCTCCATCCATGGGATTTTCCAAGCAAGAGTATTGGAGTGGGTTGCCATGTCTTTCTCCAGGGGATCTTCCCGACCCAGGGATCAAAGCCAGGTCTTCTGCATTGCAGGCAAACACTTTATCATCTGAGCCACCAGGGAAGCCCATAATTAGAAGGATGAGTTGATTAAATGGAGTTTATTTCAAGGCATTAATATTAACAAGCACCTACCTTATAGCAGTCAGGGCTTCTCATGTGGCTCAGTGGTAAAGAATCTGCTTGCTCATGCAGCAGGTGTGGGTTCGATCCCTGGGTAGGGAAGATCCCCTGGAGAAGGATATGGCAACCCACTCCAGAATTCTTGCTTAAGAAAGCCCATGGACAGAGGAGCCTGGCAGGCTACAATCCACGTGGTCACAAACAGTTGGACACGACTGAGCACGCATGCACCTTATACCAGTTATTGAACTGATTCTAGGAAGATACAAGGATGAAAGACACAACTCCTGCCCTTGGGCTGGTGGGCAGAGAATTGAGATACGTGTGCAAAGTGCTGAGAAAGAGCACCAGGTGCCACAGGAGTACAGGGGAAGAGTCCTGATCCAGCACAGGTGTCGGGGCACTCCCCAAGAGAGGTGAAACCAGGAGGAAACTTGAATGATTTCATCAGGCTTGAGGCAGAAGGAAGGGTGTTTGAAGCATAGGGAACGGTGCATGCAAAGGCCAGAGGACACAAAGGCACTTCAGAGGAGAACTACAATTACTGTAGTCAGGATGGGGAACATGGCCATAGATGCAACCAGTAAGGACGGCTCTGTCTGCCAAGATAAGAATTTAGTGCTGTGTTCCTGAGGCACCAGGGAGCTATCAAAAGCCTCAACATTGAAGAGAATGATTGGAAAGGGGAGGGGAATGAAGGCCTCTCAACAGGCTCTTAGGTTTGGTAGGTGAGCCATTCAAAGCTGGTGCTAATTGTGCGAGGTGCTGAATGAATATTGGTACAGGCAAGAAAGACAGCAGGGGGAAGGGGGCTTAGGAGACAACAAGATCAGAAGGTACACTAGGAGCGGGGTAGAGACCGGAGTCGGGGGAGTATAGGGAGCAGGGATGGTTTGATAAAAAGGATAGCAGAACTGTTCTATTCCATCTAATTGACCAGTGAGACACAACAGATTCATGGTTTTGAGAAAATAACTACGTTTCATCAAATTGAACAGATCAAAAATACTCTTCACGGACTCCCCTGGTGGTCCAGGGGTTAAGAATCCGCCTGCCAATGCACAGGACACAGATTCGATCTCTGGTCCTTAAAGATCCCACATGCCACAGAGCAACTAAGCCTGTGCCCCACAACTACTGACCCAGCAGGTTGCAACTACTAAAGCCGGTGTGCCAAGAGCCTGTGCTCTGCAATGAGAGAAGCCCCCACCATGAGAAGCCCACACACCACAGCCAGAAAAGAGCACATGTGCAGCACAGCCTAAATAAGTAAATAGATACACAAACTTCAATAGAGTATTGAGGTTTATCACACCACGAAGGGAACAAACAGGCTGACTGTAGACTAGTTTACCAAATTCTGGAACTGTAGAACAGTAGGACACCTCTTAAAGTTCAGATAAAAGGAGAGAGCATAAAGTCATCATACTGATTTTTCTGAAATATTATCTTATTCCATTACCCAAGGCTCCCCTGGTGGCTCAGATGGTAAAGAATCTGACGGCAATGCAGGAGACCTGGGTTTGACCCCTGGCTCAGGAAGATTCCTGGAGAAGGGAATGGCAACCCACTCTAGTATTCTTGTCTGGAGAATTCCATGGACAGAGAAGCCTGATGGGCTACTGTCCATGCAGTTGCAAAGAGTCGGACATGACTGAGCGACTAACACTTTCACTTTCATTTTCTCCCAAGGCTCAAAGCCCTCCAGACGTTCCACAAGACAGAGGCAAAATGTCTTTCCTGTCTGCAGCATCTTCCTCTGCTCTAGCCAAGAGGAACCACACAGACTGCCTGGGACTACCTACAGCTTTTGAACTTTACCTCTCTGCTGGCCAAGAACCCTCTATGCTTGCTTCTCCAAACATCTTAATCCTTCCTGTACTTCAACGTTCAACTGAAATCTCATCTATTCTGAAAAGTCTTCCTTCATCATCGAATTGAAAGGAATCTCTTCCTTCTCTACATTAGGACATACCTGATTGTCTTCACTACTCATTACACATTCATACATTGTCTTGCATTGTTACCTTTTCACAATCCCTGTACCTTCTCTAACCAGCTGACAAACTTTTTGAGGTCGAGCATCTCTTCCTGAAAAACAACCCCAAAATTCAGTGGCTTAAAATATCATCAATTTTACTTTATCTCTTGATTTCCTGTTCAGGAATTCAGGCATAGCCTCAGTTGGGCAGTTCTTCTGTTCCATGTGAAGCCTACAGAGGTCTATAGAAGTCATTAGGTAGGAGTCAGCTAATGAATAGCCTACTATTGAGGGGACAAGATAGTTTCATTTACAGGTCTGGTGCCTTTGCTGAAAGATTGGGCTCAGGTGGGCATGTTGACTAGACTACATATGCTGCTACTGCTGCTAAGTTGCTCCAGTCATGTCCGACTCTGTGTGACCCCATAGACAGCAGCCCACCAGGCTCCCCCGTCCCTGGGATTCTCCAGGCAAGAACACTGGAGTGGGTTGCCATTCCTTCTCCAATGCATGAAAGTGAAAAGTGAAAGTGAAGTCGCTCAGTCGTGTCTCACCCTTAGCGACCCCATGGACTGCAGCCTACCAGGCTCCTCCATCCATAGACATGGCCTTTTCAGCATGATGGCCTCAGGGGAGTCAAACTTTTACCAAGGTGGCTCAAGACTCTATCTTTTAATCATTTTTTTCCTTTACAGTAGCAATAAATAAATAAATAAGAAACCCTCTTTATTCTACCACACAACATTATCCTAGGGGCCTAGGCAAGCAAAGTCCCTGGATCTCAGGGGGTCTTACACTTTGGAGTGCTAGTTTTAATTTTTTCTAAGTCTTCCTCAAGTGACTGGGATCATTCTAATCTGCTTTTCTAGGATAGTGTCTTTCTTGTCTTCCATACCCCGCCCCAATATCTGTGCCTGGTAACAGTAGGTAATCATTAAGAAATAAATATTAGAATAAATGGGCAAGTGTTAAGGAAAGAATGTACATGGGTGGACAGTCTCTTGGGACACAAAACTGGGTGGGATCCAGGATACAGGAAAATAGAAGCATCAACTTGTCAAAGGAAGAGGAACATCACCTCCCTTGGGAGGAACTGTAGATAAGTCTGGGAGGATGGAAACGGATTAGGTCTACGTGGTGTCCGAATCCTTCGTGTCCAAATCCTTCAAGTCCTAACTCAAATGTCACCTCCTACATTGTCTTTCCTGAATTTCCCATTGGAGCCGACTCTAACTCGCTTGATGTCTTTAGACCGTCTACCCTTAAACGTTTATTTGTGCACACATCTTATTTCCTTTCCTATACCGAGAGCTCTTTGAAGACAAGAAGAACCGGTTTGCCCCACAGCATATGTGATACATGGTAACCGCTCATTTACTCTGGGTTTTATTAGATGAATGCGGGGGACGGGGGGAGGCGAGACAGGCAATAGTTGGGGGACGAGACGGCAGATGCTTGCACCAGAGACTCCAGCGAAGAGAGAAATCGCCAGACCCACGATTAAATAGTTTAACGCGAAGCCAAGCAGCAACAACCTCCCCAACCTGTCTCCAGCAAAGAAGAGCTGTGGTCTGCTGACCTCCAACCTTGCTCTGAGGACCCCAAGCCGATACACTGCGACTGCCCTTACCAATGCCTGACTCGATGCTGCAGACAGCCTCTTGCCAAAACCTATACTTCCTCGTCCCTCATCTGAGGCAGAACCTCTGATTACACTTAGCCTTCTTCAGGCCTCCTTACTCGTTCCCTTTCTCCTTTCTCGCAGGCGCCAGCAGGGTGGCTCGCGTTGGGACAGCCCTAGAGGGCAGGGGAGGAGGGTCCTGCGACCGGAAGCCGGAAGCCGGAAGCCGGAAGAGGGGCTGTGAGGACGTGTTCCGTGGAAGCCGGAGCGGGACCCGGCGGGGCCGGCAACATGGAGCCGCTGTACCAGCAAACGCACAAGTGAGGGACGCGGCGGGCACGGGCTGGGACGAAGCCAGGCTGGGCGAGCCCTAGTCCCCTGGGCTGGGGTCTCGGTCGTCTGCCAGAATGGAGGCCTAGTCCTTCCGTCCGGGCGCTGCCTTGGGACCAGCTCGGAAGGGCTCAGTCATTGGCCGTGATGCCCAGGTCTGCGGCGGCCGGAGGGTCCGACCTGGTGCCTGGCGATATTGGGCCGAATGCCTTCCGGGATCTCCAAGACCGTGACTAGCTGTTGGGTAGACTAGGTGAAGGGAAAGTCTCCCATTGTCCAGCTCCAGCCAACTCTGTAGTCCGGATTGCTAGAACCGGTGGGAACTGAGGACCCCTGCACGTAGGCGTTTACTGTTTAGTTGGAGAGCAGGGGTGTTCGAAAAAAGGTCTAACATGGGGTACCATGAGATGGAAGGTAAATGAACATTACCAACAGGATCTCCTTAAGCAACAGGAGGGTCCATCACTGGTCTAAGGTCGTCAGAAAACGTTTAACTAGTGACTCACAGCCCCTAGATGTTATCAGTCCTTACTTTTGACTGGCCCAAACCTTGTTGCTACTACGCCGTGATTTTTATTTTCTCTTTTATTATGATTTCGGTGTACACTAAAAGACCATATTTTTCTGATAAAAGAAATTGCTCAGGATATCTGGTTCCAGGTTACCTTTAAGGAAGTTGAATTTTGCTTTAGCTTCTCATAAAATTTTTTGGTAGTGTTCCTTATTCAAACTGCCCTGCGTTTTTGGAGCTTGCCGAAATATATAATTGAATAGGGAAATAAGATCATACCTATCCTGTTTGGGGGGGAATTTTTTTAGGAGTTATCTTTTATTATGGTCAAATGTAAATAACATGAAGTTTACCTTTTTAAAGCTAACTATTTATTTTTGAATTAAGTTACCAGTATCATGTAATTTACTATTTAAAATGATACTCATTTCTAAGCATAAAAGTACATTCACAGTGTTGTGTAACCATCATTATCTATTTCCTGAACTTTTTCATTATCCCAAACAGAAACTCACGTGCCCATTAAGCAGTACTTCCCCAGTTCTCCCCAGGTCCCTGGTAACCTGTTCTACTTTCTGTTTGTGAATTTTCCTATTCTAGACATCTAGATATCTCATATAGTAGAATAATATATTTGTCCTTTGGTGTCTGCCTTATTTCATTTAGCATAATGTTTTCAAGGTTTGTCTGTGTCATAGCATGTATCTGTTGCTCCTTTTATGTCTGGATAATATTCTTTTGCAGAGTTATACACACACACACTGTTTTGTTATCCATTCCTCTAGTGATGGGCACTTGGGTTGGTTACACCTTTTGACTATTGTAAATAATACTGCTGAAAACACTGTGTACAAATGTCTGTATGAGTCTCTCTCTTCAGATTTTTTCGGAATATATACCTACTTATCCCTGTCCTGTTCTGACACCTTTCAACTTACAGTGTAGTTTTGTGCTGATGAAAATTCTTAAAATCACACCCCCAAGGCCTGGGAAAGAAAGAAAATGGGCACCCACCTCTCTTAAGGAATCCACAATAAAAGAAATACTTGAGAACACTAGAGTAAGAGGGAGATGATCCTCTTGTTTCATTTTCTATTTTGGTGTTTCATTTATGTTTCATTAAGTTACTGTTTCATTTTCTACTTCCTTTTACTTTACTGATTCAGCCTTTGGTTTGAGCAGGTGAAAATGGAGAGCCTACTTTGCGCAGCTGCTGCTAAGTCGCTTCAGTCGTGTCCGACTCTGTGCCACCCCATAGACGGCAGCCCACCAGGCTCCTCCGCCTATGGGATTTTCCAGGCAAGAACACTGGAGTGGGGTGCCATTGCCCTCTCCAGCCCACTTTGTAACAGTATTGAAATGACAGAATTGGCCTTANGCTGCTGCTAAGTCGCTTCAGTCGTGTCCGACTCTGTGCCACCCCATAGACGGCAGCCCACCAGGCTCCTCCGCCTATGGGATTTTCCAGGCAAGAACACTGGAGTGGGGTGCCATTGCCCTCTCCAGCCCACTTTGTAACAGTATTGAAATGACAGAATTGGCCTTATGAGCCCTATTCTCATGTAAAAATTAAAGGAAGGACAGACAAGGGACGAAAACAGACAAGGGATTTTAAAAACTGGATCTGTGAGTCAATTGGAAAAGAAATGAAGCAGGAAATTATGCCCATGTTACTAAGAAAGGGCAGATCTTTTACAATAACCAGGCTCAGTGGACTGAGTAGTGCTTTGAAATCGATCTTGGGTACAGTCTCATCTGGTTAGCTAATTTGGTTAAAGGATAGTCCTAAGGAGCTTGCACCCCAGGTTATTTTTAAGAATAACTTTGTTCACAGTGTCTCATGCTACCTGTTACTGGTGCAGCAGGTAGCTGATCACAGAGTAAACTCAGAAGCTCAATTGTATGTCACCTTAGAGGAGGAATTCTAAGCGGTGGCCCAAACAAGATTTGTGGAGCATAGATGAACTCCTTACCTATGCAGGCCTCCAACGACCTACCCTCAAGCTCTGTAGACCCTTAGACTCTATAGCAGAGCTCACCAGCTTTTCCTGTCAAGAGCCAGATAGTAAATATTTTAGGTCTTACAGGCCATATGGTCTCTGTGGCAGT
Source organism: Oreotragus oreotragus (assembly GCA_006410675.1). Lineage (NCBI taxonomy): Eukaryota > Metazoa > Chordata > Mammalia > Artiodactyla > Bovidae > Oreotragus > Oreotragus oreotragus. The sequence goes on along the minus strand of SJYX01019712.1, from coordinate 418,424 downwards.
TATTCAGCTATTATTAGTGCACAAGCAGCGTTTAGACAGTGTAAACCAATGGATGTGATTTACAAAAACAGACAAGGGACAGATTTGACCAGCCACTGCTAGGCTTTCTACTGTGTAATCATTCGTTTATTCGGTGAATATTGATTGAAGGCAATGGCACCCCATTCCAGTACTCTTGCCTGGAAAACCCCATGGATGGAGGAGCCTGGTAGGCTACAGTCCATGGGATCGCGAAGAGTCGGACACGACTGAGCGACTTCACTTTCACTTTTCACTTTCATGCATTGGAGAAGGAAATGGCAACCCACTCCAGTGTTCTTGCCTGGAGAATCCCAGGGACAGCCGAGCCTGGTGGACTGGCGTCTATGGGGTCGCACAGAGTCGGACACGACTGAAGCGACTTAGCAGCAGCACCTGCTGTGAGTTAGGCACTGTTCCCAGTGTACAGCCCTGTCCTCCGGAAATTGACTTTGGTTTGTGCTGCAGTATATTCATCATCATCATTATGATTATTATTAGTGGTGCGGTATGTTCTGATCTGCCTCCTTTCCCCTCAAGGACTGAAACAGGACTGAGGATTCTGGTTCTAGACCTCATCACCTTGTTTTCCTCACCTATAAAATAAAAGTTTGGGGCTGATTAAACTCTAAGTCTCCTTTCAGTTCCATAACACTGTTGATTGTCTTAAAAAGGAAACAATCCTGTACGTATCTGCAGCTGACTTTTGGAATTGCAGAAATTAATGATTGCAGCTGAACTGATAGAATAGTAACTGAGCATATTAATTTTACTGGAACTTTGAACCCAGTTTGTGGTTATCTCTTGCTGTGTCCCTGAAAGTGCATTGGAATTACATCAGCATTTTAAAGTTGCATTTATCTTGAAAATGCCTGAACATTGGGGGAAAAAACAGATGAAAAGCAGGGTAAACATTTACACTTAAATAATACTGTGTTAGGGTGAACTTTATAGAGGAGCTAATAGCCAGGCTTCTATTTTTGAGATCCCAGTGCTTGTAAAGGTGCCCATATTTGTCCAGGATCATTCAGTGCCCTGGACCTTATTATCACTAGAGATTCTGATTCAATAGGTTTGGAGCACAAGAAGCTCTATTTTTAACAAGCTCTCCAGGTGATTTTGATGAACAGCTGGGTTTAAAGACTGTTACCTTATCTCGAGACCAGTTTTTCCTTTTTTTTTGATTTTGCCTTCTGATGAGAGGCTAAATATAGTGAAGGCAAAGTGGGTGAGGTGAAAGTGCCCAGATGGTTCCGCTACTTTTAAATAAACCAAGCCAAGTAAAAACAACAGACTTCCCTATGGGCTGTGTTCATATTGCCTTTGGATCTATGACCCCTTAAATAATTATGATTATCAGTGCCCCATTTTAGAGTTGAGGACACTAAGGCACCAAGGAATTAAATGAACTTGTTCAGTGCCCCTCAGCTACTGCAGAGTGGAACTTTTAACTTCAACTCACATCTTTTAACTGGAAAACCCTGTTTCCTGCTCAAGTTAGGCAGAAACAGTATGTGTGCAAAGTGGGTGTATATGATGGGGGTCGGGTAGTTCCATGGACTTAAAAATTTTTTTTAATTTGGTGCACATGGGCTCTTCGACCTTCGTTGCTGCATGTAAACTCTTAGTTGCGGCATGTGGGATCTAGTTTCCTGGCCAGGGATCGAACTCTGGCCTCCTGCATTGGGGAGTGTGGCATCTTAGCCACTGACCTACCAGGAAAGTCCCTCCATGGACTTTTAAAAAGCAGTTCTGTTTTAAAATTCTTCCTAGGGACCTCCCTGGTGGTCCAGTGGTTTAGCGTCTGCCTTGCAATGCCGGGGATGTCGGTTCGATCTCTGGTTGGGGAACTAAGATGCCACGTACTGTGGAGCAGCTAAGCCCACACTGCATAACTGGAAGGTCTGTGAGCCCATGCAACCAAGACTCGATGCAGCCAAATAAACAAGTAAGCTTTATTTAAAAAAAATTTCTTCCCAGATCTATAGACATTTAAAAAAAAAACTCAGCAACATTGACACTTGTTTATTTACTACTGGGTCTCTGCTTGGTTATGCTTTCACTCACTCCCACCATGAACCCCACACTAGTCAGGGCTAGGGCTTCTGATTTCTAGTGTCCACATTCCCGTGTCAGATTTGCATATCAGCTGTTCCTTATTGGCTTCAAATGTGTTGTCTGAATTCCCAGTTCCATGTAAAACAGATTTGCCACTTTGCATATAGTAGTTCTCGCAGTGCCATTCATCCCTGCTCTGCATTCATTTATTTCCTCAGGCCTGGCATGTGGAGATTGATATCACTTTATTGGCTCTTATCTCTTCTAGTTCATGTAAAGCAAAAAGAGATTGGTTGGGAGAAGTCATGTTTCGCTGCCATTTAATATCCATTTTCACTTAGAAAATAGTAAAAACCAGCTGATGAGCGGTTATAGGGTTTCGTGGCTATTGACATCATCTCTCCTGCTGCTGTCGTGGAATTTAAAAATTGAAAGTGCTTGGCAAGATCTTCCATTTCAATTTACTTTGGTCAGGAAGACTCTTTAAAAAGCCCAAGACAGTTCATGTATTCTGTGTGTAAACATGCCAGAGTCCTTTTTTTCCCTCTTCTTTGAGAGTTTGTTCTCCTTTTTCCCCCCTGTGTTCAGCTGACATCTGTCATCTTGAAATTTGTACCCTTTGGTTCTGGGGCTCCCTTAAGGGGGCCGCTTGCCCGGTGGCTCAGTGGTAAAGAATCTACCTGCAGTGCAGGAGACATAATCCCTAGGTCAGGGAGATCCCTTGGAGGAGGGCATGGTAACCCCACTCCAGTATTCTTGCCTGGAAATCTCACGGACAGGGAAGCATGGCAGTCCATTGGATCACAGAGAGTTTGACACGACTAAAGCAACTGAGCACGCATGCACGCACTCCCTTAAGGAGCAGCAACAGAGAACAAGCCCGCTCCTCTTCCTGTCATCCCTAGATACTTGAAGAGCCCCAGCTGCCCTATTTTAATTCAGTTGTTTTTCCTTTCTTTTCTCAAAGGATCGTTATCACTAGCTCTTTTGGCTGTTCCTCTTTGCAACGTGACTTCTAAACTTTCCCAGTCATCTTGCTCATCTCCCATTGGGGGAAATCTTGACTTGGTAGGGTTTCTTTAGCAAGTGACCCAAACCTGAATGCCATTCTGTGTTGTGCATTTGACTTAAAAAAAAAATCTTCACGCTTTTTATTCCTTCAGAAATTTTATTGTATTCAGTTCGGTTCAGTCGCTCAGTCGTGTCCGACTCTTTGCGACCCCATGAATCGCAGCATGTCAGGCCTCCCTGTCCTGCCCTCAACTTTCTCATCCTCTATTGTCCCCTTCTCCTGCCCTCAATCTTTCCCAGCATCAGAGTCTTTTCAAATGAGTCAGCTCTTCATATCAGGTGGCCAAAGTATTGGAGTTTCAGCTTCAGCATCAGTCCTTCCAATGAACACCCAGGACTGATCTCCTTTAGAATGGACTGGTTGGATCTCCTTGCAGTCCACGGGACTCTCAAGAGTCTTCTCCAACACCACAGTCTAAATGAAAAACGTTCATATTTGCTTTGTGTTTCAGTATCCTAATCAGTTACTGGGGTGCAGAATTTTGGGGCAGATTTCATAGCTGTAAGTTGGTTTTTAAAAAAGTACCAGAACAGAACACAGTGCCAAAGGCAGTCCTGTGATAGAACCTGGAAATCTTCCCCAGGACCCCTTGGGCACCATTGTTAGGCCTGCCAGGGGCCCCTCATCCTTAAAGCTTAAGATATTTGTCAGTCACACGGGAGAGATGTGATGCTTTTGCTTTCAATATGTATTTTCCTGATTACTAGAAGAGTGTTTCTTCATATATTTTTTGTCCATTTGGATTTCCTTTTCTCTCAGTTGCCCTTTGCCCATTTTAAAAACAGTTTTGTTTTATTTTTCCTATTTGTAGTAGTTCCTTATACATTCAAACATATTCTGCTGCAGATGTCTTCCAGTCTTTCCCTTTTTTTTTTGTTTTACCAGATGTGTCTTTGGTGTAAAAAGTTTTTTTTTTTTTAATGGGGTCAGATCTGTCAGTCTTTTCTTTTGTGATTTGTGGGATTTGGGAGTAGTTTTGGTTTTTATCTTGTTTAAGAAATCCTTATTTAACCTGAAGTCATAATATGGACGCCTTGAGTTTATCTTTGTCTGTTATACAGGGTGTCTTTTTTTCACATGGTTAACAGACTGAGCCACCAGCATCTATTGTAGTCCGTCCCTCCCCGCTCCCATTAGCAGTTTGCCTCACTGCCCACATCAGGCCTTCAGGAAAGTCCTCGTTCTCTTTTCCATCAGCACTGGCGTTCCGTGCTCTCTAGCTGTTTTCATCGTTCCCCTGACCCATACGCCAGTCTCTTCAAGTTGCTGTCCTACATCTGCCTCTGTATCTCCATGTGTCTCCATTCTGAAGCATCTGGACTTCCCTTCCTGAAGTACCGACCTCATCCCTCAGACTCTAGGAGTGATTTCTGGTGGTCTGTCAGGACCTTGGGTCTTGCCCAGGAACCTCTGAGGGTCTGCCCTTGCTTCTGGAGCCATGGGTCATGTTTCGAGACCACAGGGAAGCCCTGGAAAAGACTTGAGGCAAGTTCAAACCAAATTTAGGCTCCTGGCTTGCATTGGTAAATTTGGGGGTCACAGTTTGTGGTGCTCGCGATGGAGGATGGTTGCTAACATTATTCTTCAAGGCTTGGAGATGATAGAAGAGCTCACAGGCCCCCTCCTGTGACTCTCTGTGAAGAGACCAGAAGCCCCAGGAGGCGGTTGTTGGGGTAGGATGAAAACATCCCCAGGATTTATCACAGAGGACTGCTTGGAAGGGCTCAGAGGGTGACTTTGGCCAAGCCCTGGGAAGCCATCGGGTAGTGCCCTGGGCCTGGCGTCAGGACCGGCCAGAGGGCCCGGGTACAGTGCTGCGTTTCCAAATTGCCTCCTATTGCCGAGGAAGGAGGTCTACCAAACAGGAGACCCCTGTTTCTCTGGGCCTTCCTCTGATGGCCCCCTCCCACTAATCCGCCTCCTGCCCTTCTCTCTGACCTCAACTCTCAGGCAGGCCAGCCTGCTGGTCACCCACGTGACAGGCCCTGCAGGCATTTTTGCACGTCGTTTTCTCCGCGTTTTCCTTCACCAAATCACATTTTGAACTCCCTTTGCCCACAGAGCTGCCCCCAGCTCAGTCTTCTGTCTTCTTTGCCTTTGCAGAGCACTGCTGCTCAGGTCTTTCTTTTTGTTTACGCATGTGCGTGCGAGTGTTCTCTTAAATCTTCTTGGGACTTTTTGCGTCTATCTGGCCTGTCGTTCCTAATTATACTGTTTCTCAAGGACAAGAATTCTATCTCTCTTGCCCTTTGACTCTCTCTAGTACAGAGCAGCGCTCAGCACATTGGGTCAAAGAACAGAGAGTGGGATTGGCCGGGTACACATCGAGGTTTATCACTTGCTGTGTGACCTTGAACAAGTTACATAACCTTTCTGCGCTTTGGTTGTCTTATTTACAAAAAGAGGGTGATAATAGTCCTTTCCTCATAGGGTTTTTGACCTTGCAGAACATCTCAGATGCAGTGAGCGCTCACTAAATGCTGCTTGTCTGCCTTGTTATTAATATTTAACGTTAAAATATTAAAAATCGTGCCAAAACATGTGACCTGAAGTGCCACATACAAATTTCACAGTTCAGTGACACTGTCCATTTAGATCAGTTCTACGCTGGCATTAGAAAAATTGTCTTTCCTGACCGAAGCACTGTTGATTACGCATGTCTCACTCATTTCCTCCCTCTCCCTTTGATAGGCATGTCCATGAAATCCAGTCTCACATGGGACGCCTGGAGACGGCAGACAAGCAGGCTCTGCACTGTGAGTAATTAACTACGGAGACCAGAGTCCTCTCTCTGATGACACGCTGCTAATGGGCTGGGTTTCCTGACTGTGTTTCTGCCTCAGGGGCTGAAGGAGTCAGCGTGGAATGAGTTCTGTTGTGAGGGTGGACAGAAAAACCCTATGGCAAAGTCACTGGTTTCCATGACCGTGCCCTCTGGAATCCCACAAGTCTTATCCCCCATTACCCCTCCACTCAACCTGACAGGGCCCGATGGGAACGGGAGTACTTGCCTCCATCTGTCTTAATCTAATTACCCTGTCCGTAGAGGAATGTGGTCCATGAAGGTTCAGAGATGTTTAACTGGAACTGGGCGTTTCTTCTTGAGCTGAGAATTCTGCAGCTTTCTAGGAGGATTACTCAGAAACGAAGGGCAATATTAATTAGTTCAGTTCCCACACCATGATTTCTTTTGAGAAGAGTGCTGCTATTTGTATTTTAGTTTCTTTCTATTATGAGAAAAGGTCCTGAAACTTCCCTGGTGGTCCCTTGGTTAAGACGCCACATTTCCAACACAGAGGGGTACTGGTTCGATCCCTGGTCAGGGAGCTAAGATCCCACATGCTGACGTGGCGTGGGCAAAAGAAAAAGGAAAGGTGCCTTTTCTGAGTCCATCCCACAGACCCCGCAGGTCCCCTCCCACCCCGACGTGGTCGTCTCCTCTCGCTCCTAGGCTGGCACTGGGCCCGTTCTCCTGTTTTCTCAAGTCTGCTTTCTGCTGCTCCCGAGCACCTCTTCTCTCGGTCCTGTGCCCGCCTTGTTCTGAGCTGTTTGTTAGCTCTGGGCTCCTCTAAGAAGGCGACACTTCCGTCTCTACCGTCACCTCCTTATTGGATACAGGGCAGTCTGGATGCCTTTTTCTGTGCACAGTTTAGCTTCTGACTGCCGACTTTGGCTTTCCAGCAAGCTCATTGATACGTGACTAGAAATGGAGAAGAGGTCATTTTGACTGTTTAGTAAAGGGGCTAAGGAAAATGACTGTATGTATCGTATGATTACCTCTGGATTCTTTCGTGGGCCTTCCCTGTTGGTATTTTCTCTATTCTGGTGACTCCAGCATCGGCCTGCCTATTCTTAAGGGAATGCTTCTCTGTTTTTCACATACTAATCTTTCCCTGTGTGCTTTTTTTTTTTTAACCTCATTATTTTCTGTAGAGGATTCATTTGGCAGTCTTTTTACTAGTTATTTATAACCCATGTCTGAGAATAATCTCAAAGGAAAAGAGGCCTCATTCTATATCAGAAAATACTGCATTTTGCTGAAAATATTTATTTGGGCAATCCTTGAATGTTCATTTTATTTTCAAAGGCAGGAAATTTACTTCTATAGATTTATATTTAGGTTTTTTTTTTTAATAGCATTGGTATGGCATTAACACCTATATATACGTATGTATATATATATGTATGTACGCATATATATGTATATATATAAAAACATTTAGAAAGTCACTTAGTATAATTTGAATTTTTTTCTGTTCTCATCAGTACATTTTTCTTCTTTTGTAATATATATTTTTGAGTTTATTGGATATAGAAAAAAAAATGTTTATCATTCTAATTTAAGTTCACTATCTGTTTTCTAGTCATTATTCTTCTTTCTCTTTTGTGCAGTAGTAGAAAATGAAATCCAAGCAAGCATAGACCAGATATTCAGCCAACTAGAGCGTCTGGAGATTTTGTCCAGCAAGGAGCCCCCCAACAAAAGACAGAATGCCAAACTGTGAGTGCTCTGACCCTGCCAGGCCTTGCTCCCGGAGAGGTCATCAAATAGTCTGAAAATCCATTCACACATTGAAAAACTGAGACTATGCAAAGATAAAGTCCCATAAAGACCACAATTCTATTTGCATGATTCTCCCTCAGAATGAAAAGCCTGTGTTGTACACCACAGGGAATATAGCCAATATTTTATAGTAACTGTAAATGGATTATAACCTTTAAAACTTGTGAATCGCCCTGTTGTATACCTGTAACTTATGTAATATTGTACATCACCTCTACTTCAGTTAAAGAATGAAAGGCCGGTGAGGTTAGCAGCTCAGAAGCCTGGTGTCTCCTCTTCTTGTTGGTATCATTTTGAAATTTTGCCCCCAGCACTGTTTTTCTGACCAGACCCATGGCCACTTGAAACCTAATGCCACCAGCGAGTTTCACTCTGTTTTTTGATTCCCACTTCATTCTTGGGTTGAATTATCTTGCTCTTAATCACTCCAGTCAGTGTATTTGTAATGAAATACTGATCCAATGTTTGATACACCCCCATGAAATTAAAACCACTCTCACCACCTCCACCCCAGCCTCTCTTTCCAAAATGTTTATGAAACTTCATTGATGCTCTACTCCACAGATCCTCGGGCTTCTTCCAGGAGAGCAATATAATGCCTAGAAGGTCAGGAAGAGGTCATTGAACCTGCTTCCTGTCACCTGTCCCTGTCATGCATCCAGAATCAGAGACCAGCAGATAGTTAAGGAAAGCTGCTGGAATCTCATTTGCTACCATCCTGCTCTAACTGCAGGCTCCCTTTTTACTTTCAACATCATTGATCAGATCAGATTATTTGGGGCCGGGGGTCGGGATAGCGTGGAGGGGTACAGGGAAGTAAGGAATTGTCTTCCTCCCTGAAGACAAAGTCCAGCAACCTCCAGTTGTGCTCCTCTGGGCTCCTGGAATTTAATATTTCTGTCAATTCCAGCCGTGTCGACCAGTTAAAGTATGACGTCCAACACTTGCAGACCGCTCTTCGAAATTTCCAGCACCGGCGGTATGCACGGGAGCAGCAGGAGAGACAGCGAGAGGAGCTTCTGTCTCGCACCTTCACCACAAACGTAAGCCCGGCACCTGGGCCGGATCGGCGGGGACTGGGCGGTTGGTCAGAGCTGGAGCTCAGGACTCTTGACAGGAGCCCTCTGGGGGGTCCTGAAGCAGACCGATGGGATGGCAGGAGAGCAACTGAAAGTGATGGCTGACTGCGTTGCCACGGAGACTAGACCTAAACACTGCTTGCATCTCTTTTTCTGTCACAAAAACCCTCAGAGGAAGTCGTTAAATTGGGGGAACAGGCAGAGGTGAAAATGACCTGGTTTGACTGGTTGATGCAGAGAAGTGGACTTTGCCATGGTGAAAACATTTTCCTGATCAGATCAAGAAGGATAATTAGAACTCAGACGATTTGTAGTGAGAGCAGCATTTCAAAGCTGCCTTCAGGCAATTGTCTCTGTGCGTGTATGTGTGCACGCGCGTGTGTGCAGTTCCAGTGTTGGATGCGTTAAAATGTTTTTGCCCCTTGCTAGTGTGTGTGTATGGAGAAGGCGATGGCACCCCACTCCAGTACTCTTGCCTGGAAAATCCCATGGACGGAGGAGCCTGGTGGACTGCAGTCCATGGGGTCGCGAAGAGTCGGACGCGACTGAGTGACTTCCCTTTCACTTTTCATTTTCATGCACTGAAGAAGGCAATGGCACCCCACTCCAGTACTCTTGCCTGGAAAATCCCATGGATGGAGGAGCCTGGTGGACTGCAGTCCATGGGGTCACAAAGAGTCGGACACGACTGAGTGACTTCCCTTTCACTTTTCATTTTCATGCATTGGAGAAGGAAATGGCAACCCACTCCAGAGTTCCTGCCTGGAGAATCCCAGGGACAGGGGAGCCTGGTGGGCTGCCACCTATGGGTTCACACAGAGTCGGACGCGACTGAAGCGACTTAGCAGCAGCAGCAGTGTGTGTGTGTGTTTGTGTGTGTAGTTCTAGTGTTTAATGTGTTAAAATGCTTTTGCCCCTAGTCTGAGCGGCAGTTAGGAGGGATTTGTTAACAAGCATTTCGTTTTAGAGGGACTTGAAAGTTGCCTGTTGGTTTGCATGTTTGATTTCCTAGGATACCCATGTCCCTGTCCTTTGGTCTAAATGGGATCATTTCTCACACGTGGCTATAGACCATTACTGGCTTTTCCTGTGTCCTCCATAATGTATTCCACCAAATAAGGTGGGTCTCAGGGGCTTTTTCTTTGGTTGGTTTTTTGTTTTCTTACAGAGGTTCATTTTCTAAAGTGGACTTAACGCTTTCTAAGCCCATCCTCAGAATTCAAATCAGTTCCCACTTTGCAGATGTTGAACCTTCTTTGCTGTGTCCACATGTACAGTAAATTTCCCCAGGTGCTTCAGAATATGCCTGCATAGTTTGGTTTCTCTGATGTAAGCAGTCAAGTAGTAATGATTAACAATTCAAAAGGTCAACAAATATGTGTTGGTCGGTAAGCAGAGCCTCTTTTCAAAAGAGTAGGGAGCTATGTGACACATTTAAGGTGTTGTGTGGGCTTTTGATAGCTGTGGCATTGGTTATAGGGCTTTTTTAGGCCAGGGATGATGGCTCCGAATTACTTTACATCTTACCAGCCTAGTGTGATGCTGTGCATACAGTGGGCCCTTAATAAAAATTATCTGGCTGAATGAACTTCTTCCTGGTCTTTTTATGATCATGAGCTGTAATACACTTTTCTGAGAAATAACAGCCTATCAGCTGTACCCAAACACCGGGGTATTCACCCACCAAGCATCAGCTTGTGCAGGGTGCTATTTAACGAGCTCAAAGTAAAGTGTGTTTAAACTAAAAACCTTGACTCCTACCCCTGAGAAACTCCCATGTTAGCAGCGTGGGGATTGAAAATATATACCTGAAAAAAGACTGTGAACTTGAGCAGCAAAGAAAAGGTGATTTAACTTCTTCATGATGACAGAAAGTGGTAAAAGTGGTACTGCTTGGCAGAAGGGTTTGTAAGGGTCAGGGAACAGGAAAGAGGATAGGGCAGTGACTGGCTGTGCCATGCGTCTGTGTCCTTCCCACTCGCAGGGTGAAAGTGGAGCGCTGGTTTCGATGTTTCTCCCTACAGGACAGTCACCCAGCACAGGGATTTGTGCCCCTCTGGACGTCTCACGGGCAAGGTCTTATGCAAGTCATTCCACGTCTCTGGGCTTCTATTTCTTCATCTAAAATGAGGAGAATACCATAGCTACAGCATACGCTTAGGGTGGGGCCTAAGCGAGCTTCGAATGAAGAGTTTGCAAAGTGGAAAGCATTGATCAGTGTTAGTTCTTTCCTCCATTCAATTTTACAGACTTTTCTTCCCTGCTCAGGCGGACAGTCCCATTGTGAACACTGTTGGGCCTTTAATAGAAACCAGTCTCTGCTTTCCGTAGTCAGTCTGTCTAATCAGAGGGAGGAATAAGCTGCTGTAGGTGAAATAGCCAAAGCACAAAAGCAAACCTCCCCACTGCACCAAGGGGAAGCCAGGTAAAGGAACATTCGGAAGAAGGTAGGTTAGTAAGCAGTTAGAGACCACCTTTAGGAGAAACCTAGGGAGAATAGTATTTCCAGGACCTCACTGGGGGTCCAGTGGTTAAGACTTTGCCTTCCAGCGCAGCGGGAGTGAGTTCGATCCCTCATCGGGAACTAAGATCCCACATGCCTTGTGGCCAAAAAACCAAAGCATGAAACAAGCAATATTATAACAAATTCAATAAAAGACTTTTAAAATAGGCCACATTAAAAAGTAAAATGAAAAGGTTTACCTGAGTTGGGGGAATGATGCGGAGGAGGCAGGAATGACCAGGCGTGTGTGGTGGGGCCCATTCGGAGACTGAGGGGTCTGAGAATTGTACTTGCTCTGAGTGAACAGAGGCTGCCCAGATATCCGCCTGGCTTTTCCGTCTCCGTCAGGCTCCTCTGATTCTTGGACCATTTCCTCCGGCAGTTCTTCCAGCTTGACCTTGACCAAGAGTCAGAGTGGTCAGTTGAGGTGGGGATACCAGGAGCTGAGCAGCAGCAAAGTTAATCAAGTGCCTGCGTTTCTTTCACAGGACTCTGACACCACCATACCAATGGATGAATCACTGCAGTTTAACTCCTCCCTCCAGAAAATTCACCACGGCATGGATGACCTCATTGGAGGCGGGCACAGTATTCTGGAGGGACTGAGGGCCCAGAGAGTGACCCTGAAGGTGGGGCCCCTTCTGGGGGGACAGGGAGAAGGCCTTGTGTTTTGACTTTAGCCAACAGTGTGGAACCTGCATTTACCTTGTGGTCACGTAGCCCTGAACTGTGATGCTGTGATGGTGAGACAGAGCCTTTGAGTTTGGGATCCTTTTTGCTGGAAGTGGATTATTATGAGCCCAAAAGTAGCCGAATTCCCTTTGCCAGTTGGTATTTACTGTGTTTACAGTGAACCATAATGTGGCATCTCTCAGTATCCAGGTGTTTTTCCATTTCCTGAGCTGAACAGAAAGTGACTGCCGCTGTGAGAGGAAGCAGTAACAGGCCAAGAAATTCTGTGATAGAATTCACTCTCGAAAGAAGGAAGACACGGCTTTACTTGGCGTCTCACTCTCGGGTGTTTTCCGTGCAGCCCCTGTGGTGGGCTGAGACCTCCCCAGGGGAGGGTCTTAGGACTGCCCGGGTTGATTGGCAGTGGCTTCTGGAGCACCGGCTAGTGACCCCCAGTGACTCTGCTTCATTCTCTTTAGTAACAGGTATTCCTAGAAACCCTGCCCCATTGGCTGAGACTCAGACCCCTAGGGAGTGGTTCACAGAAACATGACACAGCCTCTGCTGTCAGGCATGATGTTTCAGCCTCAGCCCGTTTCCTGCATCAGCCCTGGTGGATAATGGGTATGTACTGTGCCTGTTATCAGGGTGCGGTCCTTCGTGCACAGAGCCCTCCCAGCCCCTGAGCTGTGAGCAGCCGTCGGAAGGGTGAGCTTTATCTTAGTTTTTGTTGGACCATGTTGAGCCTGTCAGCTCCGCAGGACTTCAGTATGTTTCTGCACATCACCTACCGCCTTTACCTGGGAGGAGGTCAGGCAGGCTTCGAGTGACACTTATCTTGCTGATGGCCGCAGTGCTTCAGACAGCCTGGCAGCGTGGTCTCTGACAGTTCCACGGGCGCCCCCTTTCAGGACAGCCACCTGCAGTCATCTGAGCTGATGTGTGTGTGTGTTTAGTTGCTCAGTCGTGTCTGACTCTTTGTGACCCCATGAACTGTAGCCCACCAGTTTCCTCTGTCCACAGTTTTTTTTCAGGCAAGAATACCAGAGTGGGTTGTCATTTCCTCATTTCCTCCTCCAGGGGATCTTCCCGACCCAGGGATCGAACCCACATCTCCTCTGTCTCCTGTATTGCAGGCGGATTCTTTACCCACTATGCCATCAGGGAACCCCAGTCTAAGCTACTACATGAGGGTTAATCCTCTCTTTCTTCAGAAGGCTGCTGGTTTCCTCCCCATATCTCAGAAAACCAGTCAAACTCTTTTTAAGATGAGACTCATAGCCTCAGCATTCAACATCAACCTGGTAGGGCTCAGAGCTTATTGTTAAAGCAGATGTCAGCTTCCTGCCGAAGTCTGGTGTCACCAAAGAGCCCAAACAACTTCTGCCCTAACACTGTCCCCAGAGATAAAGTGCTGGGAAGCCTGGCAGGTGGGCAGTCGGGGGTTGGAGTGTGAGATTTCTGGCCTGTTTCATCTGCAGATCTGCTGTACTGATTCCTTCTACCTGCCCCACTCCTGTCAGGCAAGCTTCTGCCTAAACCGTTTGAAAAGAACAGGAAGCATGAAGGAGCCGGGCCTTGATTTGGGGAAATTTGTAGTACAAAATGAGTAGTGTTTTTGAGATGTATGTTAACTTTTGAGTTATTTTTGAAGTTGATATTTGAACTTCATAGAGTGATGGAATAATCTCTTCTTTCATAGCTAAGCAGAGTCTTGAGTGAGAGTCTAATGCTGATCATCACTGTTGTGGCGAAAACATGTATCTGATCTCCTCATGAGATCAGAGATGAAGTTTGACCTGAGAGACTCTTCTCTCAGTTGTCTGTTACTGTGTTCACTTAAGTAGATACGGGACCTTAGGTTAGATGCTTCCACACAAATGCAATGGGTGACGTGTAAGTAAGTTGAGGTCCGCCCAGCATTCATCTGTTACTTCATATAAAATTGAATATGCTTAAAAATGAAAATTAGAAAGCAGGGAGAAAGGGTGGCCTGGGTGGTATGGACTGTTGGTTTAGGAATAAAATACCCTTTTGTTTTGGGTGGTGGGTGGTGACATGTATATGTGGAGTTTCAGGTCGTGGTGCTGGTGTCTGGCAGCTGTGTTTCTCTGGTTCCACCTTGCCTGCTTCAGACCTGCTCCTGAACGTGGACACAGGCTCTGCTCAGCAGAGTTCCTGAGGTGTCTGCTCTACGGCACACACAGACTGATAGCAAGCATCTTAGAGCCAAGGAGCAGAGAAAAAGTTTCTTTGATGTTGCCTTTTATTTTTTAATATGAAAAGTGAAAGTGTTAGTTGCTCAGTCGTGTCCGACTCTTTGCAACCCCCTGGACTGTGGTTTACCAGGCTTCTCTGTCCATGGACAAGAATACTAGAGTGGGTTGCCATTCCCTTCTCCAGAGCATCTTCCCGGCCCCAAGGTGGGACCCTGGTCTCTGTATTGCAGGCCAATTTTTTACCATCTGAGCCACCAAGGAAGCCCATTTTTTCTTTTTAAATATAAAATATTCTAATTTAGAACTTCTTTGTGGAGGTATGATGTACATACAGTGAGATGTACAGATCTTAACTTGTACAGGTCATGGAGTTTTGACAAATGCCTACATACACCTTTGTAACGCTCCCTGCTGTCGAGACATAGACTATTTTCATCAGCCCTGAAAAAGCTCTTGTATCCTTTCCAGGTTAGTCTGCTCCTGCCCACCCCCCCCACCCCCACCC
>SJYX01019712.1:387776-402850 GCA_006410675.1 Oreotragus oreotragus | reverse complement strand
CACATCTCCCCCCACCCTGCCCAGACAACCACTCTTCTTATTTCATCATAAATTGGTTTTGACTGTTACTGAACTTAATGCAGATGTTCACATTACTCTTGCGTGTGTGCCTCCTTCCTCTCAGGAGTGTTCCAGGCTCTTTCATGTCATTACATGGTGTCGTCGGGTCCTTTTTATTGTGCATCAGGATCCCATCGTGCACAGAACATACATTGTTAATCCATCCTCTTGTTGATATGCACCTGGATTATTTCCAGTTTGGGGATATTCTCCTGTTTTCTTCTAGAAGCTTATAGTTTTAGCTTGTATGTTTAACTTTATGATGAAATTTTTGTGTATAATATGAAGCAATGGTCATTTTTTAACACACGTTCTTATGTATTATACATTTGGACATACACATATGAAGTGAAGTGTTAGTCTCTCACTTCAAGAGTCGGGGTTGCCTGACTCTTTGCAACCCCATGGACGGCAGCCCATCAGGCTCCTCAGTCCGTGTGATTTTCCAGGCAAGGATACTGGGGTGGGTTGCCATTTCCTTTTCCTGGGGATCTTCCCCACCCAGGGATTGAACCCAGGTCTTCTGCACTGCAGGCAGATTCTTTACTGACTGAGCTACAAGGGATGCCCACGTTTATGTATATGTGTGTATACATGCTCTGTGCACAAGATGCCCATTATCCAACCATTTGTTCCAGCACATTTGTGGAAAAGACTTTCCTGTCCCCCTTGTTTTGCTCTGCAACCTTGATTGAAGGAGCCTGACCTATGTCTGGTTGCTGCTGCTTGTATACTTTGGGCGTGACCAAGAGACTGTTCGTCCATCGCAGTTCATGATGACATTCACCCACCCTTGGCACAAGGAGGTGATCACGGTTTTTTGTTCTCCTCTTGTCTGCCCCAGGGGACCCAGAAGAAAATCCTTGACATCGCCAACATGCTCGGCCTGTCCAACACGGTGATGCGGCTCATCGAGAAGCGGGCCTTCCAGGACAAGTACTTCATGATCGGTGGGATGCTGCTCACCTGTGTGGTCATGTTCCTTGTGGTGCAGTACCTGACCTGAGCCGGCCAGGCCCTGCGGCTGAATGCCAGTCCCAGGGCTTGAGAGTGTGTGTGAGAGTGTGTGCACGAAAGAGAGGGGGCCCCGGGGCTGCCCTCTGGAATGTGTGTGTCCATCTTAACTGTGAAGAGCCCTCGGAAATAATTGTGACCTGTGGCCTGGTGGGAGTTTCAGACCTCTCTCTCTTGTGACATCTTGGAGGGAAAGCTCATGCTGCCAAGACGCGCGGTGCTTAGGAAATGAAGGAAGTACCAGTTCTCTTGTTCATGCTCGCTCACTCTCACTGGGGGAAGGAAGTGAAGCCAGGGTGAGGGAGGAGGAGGAGAGTGGCCTTGGCGATTTTGTCCTTGTAGCTGATACGCACCTGGGAAGCTACTCAGGTTTACAGACAAGACTCTGTGCTCTGTCGTCCTCCACCCTTTCTGACTCCTAGTAGGTAGTCTGGAACAGAAGCAGACAGGAGGGGAAAAGGGACCTTCTTTCTCTACACCCACTATAGTAGGTGGATTCATATGCTCTTGCTACTAGCCACTGTGCCCACCCCAACCCCCCACCCCCAGATGATCTGCAGATGGCTGACTGCTAATACTTGCCATCCTTACCCGGAAGCCACCACCTAGAGGAAGCAGAGGCATGGGTGCTGTTGCTGACAGCAAATAAGATTTTCCACATCACGGTCGCTGGATGTTTCTCCTTTATAAAGTAAGGCCACTGTTACTCCCTGGTCTGTCTTGAAACTGAAGACCCCAGTCACTGATTTGTTTTCAGCAGTTAATAGAACAGTTGACTTCTAAAACTAGAGCCTGGGCCTTTGCCCCTTAGAAAGTAGCTGTGAACAGAGGTTAGTGATTGGTCTGTTGCGGTCTCATCTCGATTTTTAGTGTCTCTAATTAATAATAGACTGTTTTCCCTTTCTTGAAATATATTAGCAGCTGCCAGTCAAGCCCCCATTCTGTCCAGCCAGTGAGGGCAGATGCCACCCTAGGGATGCTCCTGGTGTGTATGTCCTTGTAAGACTCTCTTTTAAGGGACCAGCGCCTTTTTCCTTCTCTGACCAACCCTGGATTAAGGCTGTACCAATACCCAACGTGTTGCGAAATTTATTATAAAGCCAGTCTGTTCAAGGAGAGTAATCAGTGAAAATACCAGAAAGACCTGGTTAGCATATTTTTTCATCTATCACAGGCCCTCCCAGCCATAGGCCCAGTAGGGCAAGACAGAAATATCACTCAGAATTTCCCAGAGGAACTATGAACCTGGTCAGTATTAACCCCACCTTTGAACATCTTGCCCTGGCTACTTCCTGTCTTTGTTGCTTGTAATCTGGACTATCTTCTGTCACCTTTCCCTCCTCTTTTTTTCTGTGTATTCTCGCCCACCTCCCTTTTTCACCCTCCACTTGTCTCTGTAGCAGTATTGTCTTTTCAGGTACATCCGTGGCTTAGATCCCTTTTGGGGAAGGTTTCTTAATTGTCACAGATTTCTCAATGAGTTTTCCGGGTACTGATTTCACACTTTTGGTTGGATCTCCATTGCTCCTCCTCGTCTGGGCTAAACAGGGGCCCTGGGTTTCCGAGGAAAGGGGACTCTGATCAGAGTCCCTTCATAAAAGGCTGAGGGCCCTACCAGCGTGAAGACTGGCCTGGTGGACAGACAGAGGGGTGGGTGCATCTTCCGACCTACCTGTGACGTGGGGAGGCCCAGTGTGAAATGTCCCTCACGTCAGCACCCCTGTCATCCCAGGGAGCCGGCACAGGCTTCTTCCCAGTCCACAAAATGGGTCTTTAACCTGCACAGACTTGGCTGTGAGCCTGGGCACTCGAGGATCCCACCAGACGGTGCACTTTGGAAGATGTGCAAGGAGCAGCTGAGCCATTTGGACCTGAACTCGGGAGGCAGAAGCCCCCCCACCCTCTGCCCTCTGGTGGCTGACATGACATCTGTTTGCGGTGTGCACCGGTGTGTTTCCACACTGGGCCTTTACAAGTGATTGTTGGCCTCAGTGAACCAGAAGTAAGGTCTGCACCTTCACTGCCGTTCTTCCTGCTCTGTAATACAAATGGAGGAGAGAGTTTGTGGGTCTTCACCGCTGGCGGGGTAAGGAACAGCAGCCACCCTATGTCGTAAGGTCCTGGGGCGCTGAGCCCTCGTGTCCTCCCGTGCTTGGCTTTCAGTGATGGGAGCAACACACTTGGCCTAACTGGGTGCTCTGTCTCCACAGTCCTGAGTACAGGGAAGGTTCCCAGAGCAGGGAAGGAGCGCCTTCTAGTGGAGATGGGGTGAATTCCTAACATAAGCTCCGGCAGCAGCCTCTGGGATCTTGTAAAGAATTTTGGTGTTCCTGTTGTGGTTTAAGAGAGGTGGGTTGTCCAGAAACTTGGAAATAACTTTCATTCCGCGGATGTTTACTCCAGGTGTGATCATCTTAAGAAAAGACAAACTCCCAAGACCAAGTAAGTAGGAGAGTCTTGATTTTATAGAAGGCTTTACTGCTGGGTTTTCTCTTAAGACCTTCACCCTGATGAGTTTAAATGGGTTTGACTTGCAAATTTGGCTTCATGCTCCTTGTTTTTGAAACACATCAATTGAATAAAGTTGCCATTTATTTTATTTAGAAAATGACATTTTGTAGAGGAGTTTGACATTCATCTTTATAACTAATGGCCCCCTTTTTCTCTCAAGCCAGAGATTCCAAAACACTGTTCCGAGACCAAAGTTGGGGTTGGTTGCCTTAGCAGCAGCAGGGGAACTTTTTAAAAATTACAGATTACTCTGGCCTACCTTGGACCTTCTGAATTAGAATATTTTTATATCTCTAAAGTTATTCTGAAGACTAGAGCATTTGAAAACTTGCTGAACTAATGCAGCATATGTGAGTGGAAAGCAAACTTACCAGGTCCAAAATAAAGTCTTAATTGGTTTCTGTCTTATTCCAGGAAAGATTTGAGGAGATTTAGAGAAAATAACTAAGTGAATAAAGAAGTGAAAACTAGGAACAAGTCAGCAGATTGTCAGTGCCAAGAAAAGGACACTGGCGTGCAAGTTGTGAAACCCCACAGGGAGGCTCTGAGGGGTCCCTGACTGGGCCTGGAGGCCCAGGAGGCATGGCGAGGAGAGAAGCATGGCCTGTTTGAGTCTGTTGAGGGATAGGGTGTGATACTTGCTCAGAGGAGGGCCTAGACCTTGACGACTGCTTGCTTCCCTGGGGCCCTTATTGCAAGTTGGACACGGTTAGTTTCTGGGTCACCTGTGTAATCTGCACAAACCTCTCCAGTTAGGTTGAGAGTCCTTCCGTTTGTGCAGATCAAGAGGCTGCGCTTCAGTGACTTTCACAAAGCCCCACAAGGAGTCCTGGAGGAACCGGCCGCTCTGACTTCATAGCCCAGGCACATAACCATGGCGCCTGCCTGCCTGCTTCCCATGCTCGGAACATGATGCAGGAGACTGGGGCAGCCTGGGTAAAGAGCTGTAGCGCATTTGGTGCACCTTACATGGCAGGTTCTCTGCTCTGCTCTGCTCTATTTTCCTAATTTAGAGGGCAGGGGTGGAGAATTTGAGGAGGACCTCCTGGAAGGAGAAGGCAATGGCAGCCCACTCCAGTACTCTCTGGAAAATCCCATGGACGCTGGAGCCTGGTAGGCTGCCATCCATGGGGTCGCCAAGATTTGGACGCGACTGAGCAACTTGAACTCTCCTGGAAGTGGTAAATGGGAGCTGTACTCAATCTTTCCACTAGGGGGAGACATAAGCCTTTCGGGCTGGTCTGCCCAGGACTCCACTCTGCCTTAGGCTTGGTGCAATTGAAAGAGGAGGAATCATCTTCAGATTTAGTTTGTTTCCTTATAGAAATTCCTGCTGAGCAGCGGCTTGTCCTTTGTTGCTCTCAGGGTATGGCCAGCAGTGCCTTCTGAGATCTCAGTTAATTCTAATTTCTAGGGCCCCCCTCACTTTAAGTCTCACAGCACACAGGTGTGTTGTGAACAGAGGCGGCAAACGCTCCCCGGTGTCAGCCCCTTCCCCTCTCTCTGCGTCTGTTCATGTCATGCAGCATATTGGAGCCGAGGAAAGGGGCGTGGCAGAGGATTCTGCAGTCCTTGGCCCCCTTGGGTGCCATCGGTAGTCCCCCCACCATGGAACCTTCGTTGTGTGCACCTCCCTACCTCATCCCCACAGCCCACTGGCAGTGGGCTCTGAACTTTGGCTCCATGTCGGAATTCTCTCCAGACCTTTTNCGCGGCAGAGGATTCTGCAGTCCTTGGCCCCCTTGGGTGCCATCGGTAGTCCCCCCACCATGGAACCTTCGTTGTGTGCACCTCCCTACCTCATCCCCACAGCCCACTGGCAGTGGGCTCTGAACTTTGGCTCCATGTCGGAATTCTCTCCAGACCTTTTAAAGACACCAGTGTGTGGGTCTTACCCCAGTCCATTATGATTTAACTAGCTTGGGTTGTAGCCTGGGCATGGGGAATTTGAAGGGTTGCCAAGGCAGGAGACATGGGTTCAATCTCTGAGTTGGGAAGATCCCCTGGAGGAGGACATGGCAACCGACTCCAGTGTCCTTGCCTGGAAAATCCCATGGACAGAGGAGCCTGGCAGGCTATGTTCCATGGGATCTCAGAGATCTTGTCAGTGGCTAAACAGCAACAGCAACATCCATCAGCCCGTGACTGTCAAAGGCAGTGAGGGAGGGCTGCTGGGAGGGCTGCCCGTTAGGCTCACAGCTCCCGTGCGTCAGCTCAGGGCCCATCTGAGAACTGGTTGCTGCTCCGAGGCTCAAGAAGCCTGCGGTGGAGCCGAGTCCTGGGTGGGCAGTCGCTCGGTGTGGGCTGTGCCTAGGGAAGGCGCTGCCGCCCTCTCCCCCTTCCAACCCAAGGCCGTGGCCCCATATTCTTCCACCTGAGCCAGCTTGGGCAGCTGCTCTGGCCCCAACGCCCCTCCTGGCACCTGCTGGCAGGTTGGTTTCTTTTGCATGCAGTTTAAACTTACGAGTTGCTTATTTCTGGAATTTTCCATTTAATGTTTTTAGACAGGTTGAACTGAGTTAATTGAAACTATGGGAGGTGGAACTGGGTGGGGGGTGGCGGGGACACTACTGTATAGAATTTTCCTAAGTTCTGTGACTCATTCCAGCCAAGCTGGATAGAAGTGCTGATATCCTGGGCATTCCACTGCAGCTTGCATCTGAGGCGGGGAGCAGGCCTGTGAGACAGAACCCTTAACCTGTGGGGTCTGACGTTAAATCTGGAAGTTAGTGTCAGGATTGAACTGAAATGTTGGACACCCAGTTTGTGTCAGAGAATTGGGAAATAGATATTCATTCATTCATGATCCTCAGCACTTTACTCAGGCTTTCAGTTTGGGATTCTGAGTCCTCCATCCCTTTCCAAAATTAGCCTTTATCATGGTCAGGCAAAATCTGTAGTAGTGTTAGATACACTTAAAGAAAAGTCTGGCTGCACCAGGTCTTAGGTGCAGCCCACAGGATCTTTGATCTTTAATCGTGGTGTGTGCGATCCAATTTCCTGACCAGGGGTCAAACCCAGCCCCCTGCACTGGAAGCACAGAGTCTTAGCCACTGGACCCCCAGGGATGTGCAAGGATGGGGCAACGGATTGGGGAGCTGGGACCTCCATAGGATCAGAGAGTAATCATTGCCGACCCTCAGACCTCTCTCCGTGTGGTTGTGAACTTCTAAAGAGAAAATCCTGAATGCTCCTTCATGTTGTCTGAGTTCTTGTAGTATGCCTGGGTGGGCTCATAGTGTCTAGGAAACCATTTCTTCCCCTCCTTCACTGCTGTGGCAGAGAGCGGCCTCTTTCAGGGAGCTCAGCACAGAGGCCCTGGGAGACCCTTGGCAGGCAGCCCCCAGAGCAGAATTCCAGAATGGGAAACCATGGCCACCTTCTTAAATGAGAAAACACCTTGAAACAAATTTTCTGAGATCATCTATTTGGAGACAATAGCCGTTAACTAAAGATGTAGAAGGCCTGGGATGTTCACTTAAGGGCGGGGTTGGGGGGAGGAGCTCAACCCTAGTATTGTACCCTTTTAACATCCTACTCCAGTGTTCTTGACTAGAGAATCCCATGGACAGAGAAGCCTGATGGTCTACAACCCATGGGGTCGCAAAGAGTCAGACACAACTGAGCAATTAGGCACACCACACCCATCACTTGCTTATGCTCTCTTTCTCTAAGCCTCAGTGTCCTTGTGTGTCAAATGGGGATGGTGCGTGCTGCGATTCATGGGGTCGCAAAGAGTCGGACATGACTGAGCAACTGAACTGAATAATGACCTACTTCTTAGAACTGTGGTGAGGACAAGACGATCAATCACGTGGATCAATGAGGATGCTCTGGGCTGCAAGCACCAGCAGCTCCAACTCCGAGTAGCTTAAAGAACTGCTGGAGCTGCAGTGGGCTGCAGGGTTTATCAGTTCAGGGCTCCGATGTCATCCAGGGCAGGCTTGGGACTGCATAGGTTCCCCGGGAACAGCAGAACTCGAGAGAGGATGTAGGAGAGGTGGGAGTGATGGTTGAAAGGTTAGACTGGAATTGTCACCTGCTGAAGTTCACGGATTCATTCATTCGGTAAGCACTCATTGGGCACCCGCTATGTACCCAGGCATGGAGCTGGGCCTTGAAGTACAAATGTGATTCACAAGGTCCCACCTGCATTAGTTTCGAATAATGTGTCACCACAAAACACAGGGGCTTAGAGACTTCCTGGCGGTCCAGTGGCTGAGTCTGTGCTCCCAATAAAGGGAACCTGGGTTTGGTCCCTGGTCAGAACTAGACCTCACATCTAGTTCTAAAGATCCTGCAGAGAGGATGTAGGAGAGGTGGGAGTGATGGTTGAAAGGTTAGACTGGAATTGTCACCTGCTGAAGTTCACGGATTCATTCATTCGGTAAGCACTCATTGGGCACCCGCTATGTACCCAGGCATGGAGCTGGGCCTTGAAGTACCAATGTGATTCACAAGGTCCCACCTGCATTAGTTTCGAATAATGTGTCACCACAAAACACAGGGGCTTAGAGACTTCCCTGGCGGTCCAGTGGGTGAGTCTGTGCTCCCAATAAAGGGAACCTGGGTTTGGTCCCTGGTCAGAACTAGACCTCACATCTAGTTCTAAAGATCCTGCATGCCGCAACTAAACCTGGCGCAGCCAAATAAATACATAAAGATTTTAAAACGACAACACTGCTGTATTCAAACTGGGTAACCATCAAGGAACTCTTGTATAGTACGTGGAACTCTACTCCGTGTTACGTGCCAGCCTGGATGGGAGAGGGGTTAGGGGGAGAATGGATACATGAATGTGTATGGCTGAGTCCCTTTGCTACTCACGTGAAACTAACACAACGTTGTTAATTGGCTATGCTCCAGTACAAAACAAAAAGCTTAAAGTTTGTAATAATCATAGGGACTTAAATGAAACCCGTCTCTGGGAGCATGCGGGGGCAACCAGGAGCTACGGGAACATCTGTCTGCGTGCTCAGACGCCCCAAGCTCAGGAGCAAGGTGGCCCCGTGAAGCAAAAGCCTGTGGTACAGGGGCTGCCACAGCATCTTGCCTGTCTCAGAACCTGTGCGACAGCCTCAGAAGAGCCTGGGCTGGTCTCTGGGGGGAGGACATGCTGTGCCATGGTGGGTGGTGCTGAGATGAGGGGCTGATGAGATCCAAACTNGGAGCAAGGTGGCCCCGTGAAGCAAAAGCCTGTGGTACAGGGGCTGCCACAGCATCTTGCCTGTCTCAGAACCTGTGCGACAGCCTCAGAAGAGCCTGGGCTGGTCTCTGGGGGGAGGACATGCTGTGCCATGGTGGGTGGTGCTGAGATGAGGGGCTGATGAGATCCAAACTGTCAGGTTCTAAATCCAAGAACAGAGTAAAAGTGGAGCTGAGTGGGGTCCTAGGGACCTTCTGGGAGAGAGTGATGTGCCCGGGGGTCACTCAGCCTGCTGGTGATATAACAGATCTGAAATCAGAGTGGAGGTGCCCTGCTCCCAGTCCAGTGCTCATGCCATTTCACCCCTGCCATGGACATTCTCACCTTGCCAGCTTGTCCTAGCCCTTGTCGGTGGCCTTTACCCCAGCTAGGTCCCATGACCCCTTGCTGTGCCATACTCTTGTCAGACACAGCTAACTCAGGGTGGTGGAAGCCATGCTGGGTCTTCTCTGGGGGTATCTCCCCAGGTCCCTTGGAAAGTGATGTGAACTGGCACACACATTGCCAGATAGTGATGTCCCTAAGAAGATGCGGACAGAGGTGGACAGAGCCCAGAAACACAGCTGAAACGGGGGCTTCCAGAGGTGCCTGCTTGCCACCCACAGTGAAAGCCTGGTGGTGGGTGGCTTTCTCCCCTCGGGTTACCCATTAGATGATGTCTCATCCTCCCAGAGTCAGTTTCCATGGAAACAGCAAGTTCCNGGACAGAGGTGGACAGAGCCCAGAAACACAGCTGAAACGGGGGCTTCCAGAGGTGCCTGCTTGCCACCCACAGTGAAAGCCTGGTGGTGGGTGGCTTTCTCCCCTCGGGTTACCCATTAGACGATGTCTCATCCTCCCAGAGTCAGTTTCCATGGAAACAGCAAGTTCCTTACCCATCATTTTCATCCTTAAAGATTCCCACCCCAGCCGTCTGTGCCTGGGCTCCTCGCCCTGCTGCCGCACCAGCCGGCCCCAGATCCCAGGTTTAACAGTGAATGTCGAGCTGCCAGCGAAGCCTCCTGGGATGTGTCTGGTAACTGGCATAGCCCTTGAATATAATCACTTCTCTTATTTTAGATTTTTGATGTGGACCATTTTTAAAGTCTTTTTTTGGATTTATTACAATATTGCTTGTGTTTTGTGTTTTAGTTTTTTGACCATCTATGGCCTGTAGAATCTTAGCTCCCTGACGAGGGATTGAACCCACACCTGCTGCCTTGAAAGGCAAAGTCAGCCACTGGACCCCCCGGGAAGTCCCATAACCACCTTTTAAGAAGATTATCTGTTTGTTTCTGCTGTGCTGGTCTTCACTGGTGCACAGGCTTTTTCTCAAGCTGTGTGCGCAGGCTTCTCGTTGAGGTGGCTTCTCTTCTGACAGAGCCTGGGCTCTGGGGCCTGCGGACTTTGACAGCTGTGGCTCCTGGGCTGTAGAGCACAGGCACGTGGACTTGCTCTGCGGCATGGCATCTGCCTGGCCCAGGGGTCAAACTCATGTCGCCTGCGTTGGCAGGCAGATTCTTAACCGCTGAACCACCAGTGGTTCACCAGGGAAATCTGCCACAGTCACTTAACTGTGTTAGACACTTGCTCCCTTATCAGAGCCACCTCCCTCCCCTCCCCTGGAACTTAGCATTGAGGGTCTTCCCCATTCCCCTCTGCCCACCCTTCCAGGCCAAGACAATGCCCACTAGGGCTGTGTGAAAGCCAGACACTGACTCGGGAGGAAAGGGAAGCCTTTAGATTTCCGGGGCCCAGGTACAGGCAGGGAGGAGCTCCAGCCTCCACAGCCGCAGGGTGGGCTGTCCACCCTGCCTTCCTCCTAGGCAGCTCTGTTCCTGGCCTCTGTGTAGCACTATCCTGGGTTTTTAACTTCCCTTCTCCTCTCTAGCCATCAGCTCCTTCACACCCGAACTCTAAGTTCACTTGCACCAGGATGTCTTTCTAAACCATTTTTCTCAGCATGGCTATATTTGGTTCCTGCAATATAACTTTGCATATATTATGTCAGGGAAAGGAGATTCCTGAAGCTATTTTTTCTTTCTAAAGCTATTTTTGGGTATATTTTCTTTCTGTGCTGCAGAAGTCCTGTCATGGACGTGTGTTGTTGATTTGCCCAGCATCCCCTCTTCAGACTACAAGCCAGTATCCCCTTCAGCTGGGGGCATATCTCCCCTTCATATGGAAAAGTCTGTTCCACAGGATGCAGCCAGGGCTGCCTTCTCCAGCAGGGGGCAAGCACCTGAAGTAGCTTTGGCCAACTGGAGAACTCTATCCATGGGCCCTAGTGGTTGGTTCAAGAATGACCACATGACCACACAGAGCCAATTGGAATCTTCCTTGGTATTCCTGGAGACAGTGCTGGCTCGCAGACCAGTGTCCTCTCTCCCCCTGATTCTCACTAACAAAACCCTACTTTTAGTGGAAGCCCAGTAGAAAATACTGTAGTCTCCAGGTTTTCTTGCAGTTAGGGGTAAATCATGTCACCCCATTCTGGTCAGTAGGAGGTGGGAAGAAATTGCTGGAAGGGACTTCTGGGAAAGACTTGCAGAAGGAACCGACTCAGACTGGCACGGCCCCTTGAGCACTAATTCTAACTGATCACTGGCTCTGTGGGAGCAAG
The DNA here is from genome assembly GCA_006410675.1 of Oreotragus oreotragus. NCBI lineage: Eukaryota > Metazoa > Chordata > Mammalia > Artiodactyla > Bovidae > Oreotragus > Oreotragus oreotragus. The sequence goes on along the minus strand of SJYX01019712.1, from coordinate 391,457 downwards.
ACATCTTAACCTGGAGCTTGAATTCCAGCCATGTGGAGAGGCTGCCTGAGAACGAAGCCCTCCAAGAGGAAAGCAAAGCTGAGAGGGAGAGAGATATGGAGAGAGGGGAGGGAGAGGACAACGTCTGTTAAGCCCCTGGATTGAGCCCTGAAAACTTCCTAATTTCATGAGCCAGGAAGTCCCTTTCCTACTTAAGCAGGTTTACATTGGGTTCTGTCTCACTGAAGGCTCAGAAGGAAATCCTATACAAGACCAAAGCCATGCCTTTGTCTGTCTCTGTTCTCGCCTCCCTAGCTATTAATATTTACATTATAAGATGCTACCTGCAAAGCTAGCACACAATAAACATTAACTCAAGTAGGCCTTGAGCCTCCCCACCCCAATTTTTTATCTCATCAAACTTCAAAGTAGAGCTTAGAAGGACTTGATTTCTGAAACAAACTCATTAAAAGACACACACTCATCTGTCCTCTATAGATGTCTCAGGCCACGCGTGCTTGCCTTCTCTCGGAATCCCTTCTCCTCTTCATCAAACCATTCCTTCCGCACTCACCTCCTCCAGGAAGCCTTCCAGACCAGATCTTAACTTCGTTATCCTGCCTACCTTTGCGATTCCTTGCTTTTGCTAACATTTTCGTCCAGATGTTCTTGATTAGATGTATCATTTGAGCATAGCTGTGTGTGTGTGTGTGACCCCTCCCACCCCACCCCTTGCCAGCTGACTCAGAGCTTTTCAGGACAGGGGCTGTGTCTCTACCATCAGACTAGGAATCTTCTGGGGGCAGGGGTTAGTAGTGGGGCAGAACTCCCCTGCTAGTCTGAGAACCCAGTTGCTGCTTCTCACAGTAGATGAGGCACTGCACAATTTAGAATCATCTCTCTATGCCTCATGAACCTCATCAGCAAGGCAAGAAAAATCCAGTCTGAGTCATATTATAAATGAAGAGTGGGAGGAAGACAAGTAAGTGACCCTCCTCATTCACAGGAGGATCCACTTTAACCTTCAAGAGAAAACTGAAGAACAGTCTGCAAGATTAGTCCCAGAGCAGAATCTGCTGTTCACCAGCTCCTGCTCTATTCTAGCTCAGATCCTGTTCCCTCCTGTGTAGCAACGTAAACAGAAGTCTCCCCACACGAGGCCAGAATTCTGCCTTACAGGCGTTCTTGCTTCCCTTGTTCCTTGACTGTTGGGTAACAATGAAGCCTTCATTGGGAAGCTTGTCAAATCTGCGTAGACACCGAGGGGGCGGCCATATGTTTTCCGTCTCGTGGCTCCTGTTGGACCGCAGCCCTGGAGTAGCCAGTGTAGCTGACAGTGCTGGTGGGATGCGATACCACCCTCCTGCTGTCTTCAACACGCCCTTCTGTCTTGGTACCCCCTGCCCCCATCCCAACCCTCAAGCCTTTTTAGCAGCAGCTATGCAATGAACCATGGTGGAGAAAGGATGCTAAGGTGGGGTCTTGAAGAAGGTGATGGATTCCCAGTGAGAGTCAGAGAAAGTCACTGGGGGCGGACAGAACCTGAGAAAAGGCAGCGTGTGGGCGGGGAGGGGCAGGGGGTGGGAGAGGCTGCCCTCGGAGAACTGACTTGGAACTACAGAGAGCAGGGGGCCGAGGTGAGGAGGGGTGAGGCAGAGAGGACATAAAGGGCTGGTTAGTTTGGTGGGAGAGGAAGGAATTGATGAAAGCCCTTCAATGCAAATCAAGTCTGTACTGGGTGGAAAAAGCAACGAGGAGACGAGGCCAGATTTGAATAGGAAAGAGATGTGATAAAAATAGTGCTAGTGATCCAGTCATCTGCATGTGGGAGGCGGAGCGCTTGGGGAAGTGGAGGCGAGGCGCTAAGCCTGGGTGCCTCAGCGGGATAGGTGTGCGTGGCGAGGATTATGGCAGTGGGCTGGAGCTGGGGTCAAGGTGAGTGATTCCTCGACTTTTAGACAGGCTTCATCTCTTGGACGAAGGTACTAGGAGCTCAGGCTTAATCCCCCAAGGGGATGATGGCTCCAGGAATCTGGGCTGCTGCTTTGGAGATCAGTTGCTGCCAGAGCTCACCAGATCTGGACCATCCCATTCAACCCATGGAGAGCAGGTCTCCTTGTCCTCAGCTGCCCAGGCCTTTCTTTCCTTGGGCAGCAACTGGCCAGGGACCTTGTAGAAGGCAGGGATGGGGTACAGCCTACCAAGAAGTTTGGGCCCAGGTAAACCAACTTCCATGGCAGAGGAGAGAGGTGAAGCACCTTCAGCCTCACCGTTTTACCCGCATTCCTATCACATACCAAATATGGATAAGGATGGGATGCATTTGCCCAATAACTCAAGACAGGGTCTCCATGGCAACAATTACCCAAAAATCCACTCCTGACAGTCGCAACAGCAGGAACTAGCAAAGAAGACTCTGGGGGTGGGAGACGCGTGGGGACTCAGAGGATGGCTTCCTTTTATTCTTGAACTGAAGGAAGTGCTGACGGCAGAGACCAAGGAGTCTCAGAGCTCGACTCAGCCAAGAACACTTGGAAGGGGGAGCTGGAAGGAGCCTTAACGATGAGGCCTGGCTGCAGAACACCATCAGTGTCCTGCAGGGGATGTGCCAGCTCAGGGGTGAGGGCTGGGCCATCAGTGCATCGTCCCTCCAACCACCCACTTCCGGTGGACCAGAGTTCTCCCTGCCTCCCGGAGGTCGTGGGATGGGGACAAGGGGTGGACCCAACTTCCTGGGAAGTGAGGGGCTCTGGGGAGTTTGAGCCTGCCTGAAGACAGTCCAATCCATGAAGATTCCACACATGATTGGGATCTAGCTCACTTGACCCTCCCTTCCTTGTTTCCCCAGAAGTGAACGTACAATCTACCTTGAAGAACCAGTACAAGACTGAGTAAGTCAAGTGAGATGGGAAATGCTTTACCAAAGTCAAGTCCAGTGCAGAGACAAGAGGTCTCTATGTATCCATGCAGAACAGCTTAACAAAATCTGACCAAGACTCTCCTCCACAGGCAGAGCATCCTAGGACAAGGGAGTCAGTATCAGGAATGCAGGAGGGGGCACCTAAGTGTGGTCAGAGAGCAGCATCAGGAGCTGACGGGAAGATGAGAGCAGAGGGTATCTTAGCAACAGAAGCATCATCTGCTTCCTATCAGCAGACAGGTGGACAGATGGACTAAGGGCAGGCAGCAAAGTGCGTGACCTCTAATCTTTAAATTTTTAAGAAGAGGTTTGGATCAAAAGGAAAAGTATTCTGCTTTCCTTTTGGAAAAAACAAATCCACTAGTAGCACCCCACACCCACCCCTACTTCTAAGATTATTTCTCTTTGTCTGGTAGTGCTCAAGAGCCATTGACTATTTTTCAGATCCTGTAGATCAGGCTGCGCTAAAAACCCTGGAAAAAGGACAGGTTCCTCATCTTTCTTCTGGGAACAACAAAAAAAAAAAGAGAGATAAATCGGCTCTATCTCTAGAGCCAAGAAGGCTCTGCTGCATTTGAACTTGTCTACCAGCCCCCATGGATAGCAGTTCTGTTACACTGAATTATGGTGAGAAGGGATTAAGCCAGAGTATTTCCTGAGCCCTCATTTGGTTCCAGTTCTCTCCTTTGCCATTCCACTTTCCACCTGCAAAATGTTTCTCTTCCCTTTTTATCTCCCTACTTGTGGAAAGTCCTTTCATCCCTGGAGGTCCCCAGAAGCCA
>SJYX01019712.1:351697-375020 GCA_006410675.1 Oreotragus oreotragus | reverse complement strand
TGGGGTGGGGGTGGGTGGGAAGGCAACATATCCTGATGTTGATGACTGTGGTTACACAGGAGGGCTCAGGACCAGGAAGATACTGGGTCCTTCATAATCAGTGAGCATCTACGCTTTTGTTGAGATACCCTGCCCTCCCCCAACCTCGTATGGAACTAGTACTGAAGACATGCGGCCTTGTGCCCTATATGTGTATGTGCTAAGTTGCTTCAGTCGTGCTCTATACATTTCTTCCCAAAGCCAAGTAAGGCTTCAGTCCCCTTCCATCTCACTCATCTTTACTTCCACACATGGTGAAAGGGAGAAGAGAGAGAGAGAGAAATCAACTAGAGCCCTCCTCTCAAATCTTCGCCTGAGTCGGGCTGGCACTAGGGTTCAGGGGGATACATGGGCCACAAAGCCCAGCTTTCTCTCCTTCTGTCCCCACGACCCCAGGCTCAGTTCTTCCCCAGACCAGACACTTGAAGACAGTAGAGACACTCATTCCCCCTGGCCGGTGAGTGCCAAGGTTCTAACTGCTTAACGTGGCTTTATGGAAATTCTGCACCTGTAAGATGCCAGGGGTCTAGGCAGCAGGGGAAATCTCATAATGGCAGGTTCCAAATTCCCCGAACCCAGCTGCATTGGAGGCCATTTGCTCCCCTTTAAACGTCATGGGTGTGGGCTTCACCGGTGGTCCAGTGGTTAGGACTCCACCTCCCAGTGCAGGGGGTGTGGGTTCAATCCCTGGCCGGGGAAATTAGGGTCCCACCCCATGCCAAGGGCTGCAGCCAAAATTTTTTTTAATAAATAGACATCCTGGGTCCTTCAAATCATAACACCCTCTCCCAAGTTCACATCCCCCTTCCCCCACACCCTCCCTTCCCACACTGCAAAGGCAAATCTTCAGAATCTGCTCACCTACCCTCTACAAGGGCGAGTCAAACAAGCCCTGAGCTGGGGCTTTTGGCCCTATCATGAAAATTTTACCTCCATCTAGACCTCTCCCCACACACCAATTACATTTCATTTGTCCACTCTCCTGATGTATTGTTTTTGCTGTTTTCTCCCTTTTGAATTCAAGTCGTTGATTTATTTATTTTTTCCATCTCACAGAATAGATTCAAATTTCCCAGTGATTTAATTTACCTCACCAGCTGTCCAGCCGTCCTTGCAGGACCTGCCTGCCCAGGCAGGCAGCAGTAGAAAACGGGCACTTTCCTCCCCCCTTCCCGGCTTTGGAGTGGGGTCTCAGGAGACCCCGACCATCCCCCATAGCTGCCCAGTCCGGCAGCCAAGCGTCCTGTGGCCTGCTTAACGTGCTGGCTCCTAGGTTACACACCGCCCCCGCCGCCAACAAACGCCTCAGCAGACTCACAACACTCCACAGAGGAAGCCCCCGACGGCTGTAGCTTTATTATAAGATCTCTTCTCAAATGCGAAATCAGGCCAACAAGCCCAACAAGCTCAGTGACTCAGATTCATCCACAACTGCACTCTCCCCCACCTCGCCATGCTGCTCGGAACTGGCCCCCACCCCACCCCACCTACATACACACAAAACTCCCACGCGAGTGACCTCAGCCCCAAGCTGCTTCCCACAGCCTCTCCCACCACCCTGTCCAGAACTTTAAAAAAAAAAAAAAAACAGTTTAAGAACCCCCATCCTGCCCACCAAGGCTGGAGCGCACGCAGTCTGGTGTGGAAGTCCCTTCCCGCGCNCCTCAGCCCCAAGCTGCTTCCCACAGCCTCTCCCACCACCCTGTCCAGAACTTTAAAAAAAAAAAAAAAACAGTTTAAGAACCCCCATCCTGCCCACCAAGGCTGGAGCGCACGCAGTCTGGTGTGGAAGTCCCTTCCCGCGCCGCCGCCTGGAGTCCTGCAGTGTCCTGGGGGCGGGCGCCCCGTGGCGCTTTGCGGGTGGGGGGTGGGGGGAGCCCCTAAAGCTGCCCTCCCGGAGGCGGCGGCAGAGCTCGGGAAGGAGGATCTAGGGTCCTGGGCTCTCCTCGGTCTTCTTCCAGCCGCGCTGACGAGGGCGGGCAGAGGCGGCGCTCAGTACAGCCCCAGGATGGCAGCGCCCACGTCTTTGGAAGGCCGGCGCTCCTGCATCAGAAAGTTAATCATGCTTTCGGACTTGATGAGCAGGTTGCAGCCCAGGAAGAAGACGCCGAAGATCACAGTGAGCGACAGCACGCACAGCACGGCGATCTGCGCCACGCGCGACACCCACAGGCTGCGCTCGTCCGGTGCCAGCCCCGCGGGGACCCCGTCGCTGGCGGACAGCGGCGCGCCCCCGGGGCAGCAGCCCAGCCACGTGCCCAGCCCGTGGCTGCGGTTCCCCAGCGCAGCCCCGCCGCCGCCGCCGCCGCCCAAGCCACCCGCTGTCTCCAGGCCGCTGTGGTTCAGGAAGGTCGAGTTCATCGCGGCTCGGCGCCCGGGGGGGTCTCGCCGCGCGGTCCGGGGCGCACTGGAAGGCTCTCCGGCGTCGGCGCTCTAGGAGAAGCCAGGGTCCACCTGTGCGCGGGGAGAGGGAGAGGGCGAGGGGCTGCCGGCGCGCCTCACCCGCTCCGGCCGCCGGCCCCGGGGCACCTGGCGGGAAGCGGCGGCCCGGAGAGGCGAGCAACAGGCTTCGCGCGAGCTGGAGCCGCAGAGCCCAGCGCGCCTCTAGGCACCGACTGCGCTCGGCGCCCGCCCAGCCGCCCCTCCCCTAGCAACGGCCCCGCCCCCTCTCCTTCCTCCTTCCCCTCCAGCTCCCCCAGGCCCGGCCGCATCCAAGGGGAGGTGGGAGATCCCGCAGCGATCACTTCTTCGTCTGTGTCCCAAGGTTGGAAGGGGTCGCGAGACCAGGGGAGCCCCGCTCTCAGTCGGCGAAGCTCGACGCCCTCAAGGCATCCTTGGTCTGCTCCAGCCGGGAAAAATCGCCCCAAGGAGCCCCTTCTGGGATTTGATGCTCCCTGCAGTTAAGTTCTTCCTAAAGTCTGCCCTAAATCTCTTCTCTGCTCTTTACTGAGGTCATGGTAAGTCTTCCCAGATGTCAGAGGAGTTGCAGAGAACCGCCCCGCCCCCCCACGCCCATCCTCTCCCCGCAGCGCAGCCTTTCCTTTTCTCTGTGCCGTATCCCCCCTCCCTCCCTCACTGGGCCGTGGCCCTGGGTGGCCGCCAAACCCCACTGCCCCGACTCAGGTCTTCCCAGCCTCGCCCCCACCATGAATATGAGGAGTACTCTCGGCCTCCTTCCCACCTCGTCCCCACCCCTTCCCACATGGTTTTTCTTAACTTAAAAATAGGTTATTGCGTTTCTTCTTTATTCCTTTTTACAAAGCCACATTACTGTAAACTAGTTAGAAAGTACACATTCGGAAAACGGAAAAAATCTAAACACTCATAATCCTACTACCCAGGGAGTGTCCATATTACCGCCTTGCTTCAAAATCTTCCTGGCTTTTTTCTATGTGTTTCTATATATGTATTCAGAATAAGGATGTACTGCTCATACTTACTGTTTTGTACATGCTGTTTTGTAATCCTTTGTTATTTAACAGTTTATTCTTTTGTAGTGATAAATATTCATCTACAACAGGAGCTCATTAAAACCCAGATTCCTGGGCCCAGCCCAGAGTTTCCCAATCGGTAAATCTGTGCATGGCAAACAAATGCTCTTTCTGCTCTTCCTGGACTGACTTTGAGAATTACTGGTCTGCCATATCATTTTCAGAGAAGGAATTGTGTTTCAAAGTATAGACTGTTATACTGTTACAATTTATTGAACCAAAGTCTCTATTTTTGGATATTTGATTTGCTTCTGTTCCTTCTTTCCTTTTTTTTTCTCCCTCTTTCTTTTTCCTTTCTCTTTCATCAGAAACAATATTACCATAAAGAACTTGGTAAGAAATCTTTGTACAGGACCTGTAATTTTTTATTTCTATCATATTTTGATAAATGGACCTGCAGCATCAGTAAATTACATCTGACTAAATTGCCCTCAAGAAATGTACCAGTTTCCACTCCAGTCTTCCACTGGGAGAGAGTGCATTGCTCCCAGGCCTGGTCATGGTCAATATTTAAAAAATCATTGTGTGAATTCAGGGGATAGGGGATAATTTCTCACCCCTATCACCCAGGAGATAGGTTTCTCACCCAACAACCTATTCTTCGGTTGTTGAATCAAAAGAAAAAATGGAAAGCCTTTAGGACTTGTTGCAACAGTCTGGGCAAAAGATGGCTGGCTGGAGGCTTGGATTCCAGGGATGGCAGGAGAAGGAGAGAAACGTGGATGGAAAGAAAGAGCCTGGCAAATTGGAGGGAGGGAATTCAGGCTGTCTCCAGCAGGGGAGCATCTCAAAGTCACCCCCTCATTATTAGCAGAACACTAGTTTGTGTGTCTGTGTCCTGCAAAGCTATTGAATTTTTCGTTTTAAAGATGAAACTGACACATATGCATAGACACACGTACACACACAGAGGAGAAGTTAGAGAAAGACCCAGATCACCTCCTCAGTCCTAGGAACACAGTCTGGCACACACGGGCACTGTTTTCTGGGCAAGAGTCTCCCTGCCCTGACTACCCCTCAGGGCCAGGACAGAACAGGACGAGAACGGTATCTGGCCTGGACACTTTCTCTTCTGCTTTTGACCGGTTGGAGAAATACTTTTATGCCCTTTGTCCATCCTTCTTCTGAGACAAACGTCTGACCTTTGATGTACCCTGGACTTAGCCCATGACTGACTCCATCCAGCTGAAGTCCGGTCAAGCTGCCAGATGCGCAGAAAGGTGGGGGAGGGTAAGAAAGATGAGGTGTGGGGTCCTGCTTACTTCAGGAAGCAGCTGTGAGGAGGCTGACGGCTGGCCTTTTCTGTGTGTCCGACTCTTTGTAACCCCATGGACTGTAGCCTATCAGGCTCCTCTCTCCATGGAATCTTCCAGGTGAGAAATACTGGAGTGGGTTACCATTTCCTCCTCCAGGGGATCTTCCCGACCCAGGGATCGAAACTGTGTCTCTTATGTCTCCGGTATTGGCAAGCAGATTCTTTACCACTTGTGCCATCTACGAAGTCCACCCTTTCCTTTATTAAGCACCTATTGTATGCTCAGTGTATCAAATATATTACCTCAGTGAATGTGTTTTATTTTTGGACCACACCATTCAGCATGCATGTGGGATCTTAGTTCCCCAACCAGGGATCAAACCCATGTCCCAAGCGGTGGAAGTGCAGAGCCTTAACCACTGGACCTCCAGGGAGCCCCTCACTGAATTCTTACAGTGAATGTATCCTTGACATGAGGAAATAGAGGCTCAGAGTGGTTGACTTTCTTAAGCCCACACAGCTAGTTAAGCATCAGAGTCACAATTTGAGCCTAGATCTATCCTGTTCCAAAGCTACACTTTTCTTTTTTTTTAATTTTATTGAAATTAGTTGATTTACAATGTTGTGTTAATTTCTTCTGTACAGCAAAATGACTCAGTTATACATATATATATATAATATATTCTTTTTCATATTCATTTACATAATGGTTTGTCACAGAATGTTGAATATAGTTCCCTGTGCTATACAGTAGGACCTTTTTGTTTATCCATCCTCTATATCGGGGAAGGCAATGGCACCCCACCCCAGTACTCTCGCCTGGAAAATCCAATGGACGGAGTAGCCTGGTGGGCTGCAGTCCATGGGGTCGCTAACAGTCGGACAGACTGAGCGACTTCACTTTCACTTTTCTCTTTCATGCATTGGAGAAGGAAATGGCAACCCACTCCAGCATTCTTGCCTGGAGAATCCCAGGGATAGGGGAGCCTGGTGGGCTGCCATCTATGGGGTCACACAGAGTCGGACATGACTGAAGTGACTTAGCAGCAGCAGCAGCATCCTCTATATAATAGTTTGTATCTGCTAATCCCAAATTCCCATTCCTTCTCTCCTCTACCCACCAAGTCTGGTCTCTACATCTCTGAGTCTGTTTCTGTTTTGTAGATATATTGGTTTGTATCATCTATTTTAGATTCCATGTGTATATTATATCATATAGTATTTTTTTAACTTTTTATTTTGTATTGGGGTATAGCTGACTAATAATGTGATAGTTTCAGGTGAGCAGCGAAGGGACTCAGCCATACATTTACACGTATCCATTCTCCCCTAAACTACCCCCCCCCATCCAGGCTGTCACATAGCATTGAGAGGAGTTCCGTGTGCTATACAGTAGGTCCTTGTTGGTTATCCATTTTAAATATAGCAGCATATACGTGTCCATCCCAAACTCCCTACTATCCTTTCCCCCCATCTTTCTCCCACTCTGCAATCATAAGCTCCTTCACAAAGTCTGTGAGTCTGTTTCTTTTTTGCCTGCAAGTTAATTTGTATCATTTCTTTTTAGATTCTACATATACGGGATGTCATATATATCATATCATAACCTCTAGATTAATCCATGTTGCTGCAAATGGAATTCTTTCATTCTTTTTGATGGCTGAGTAATATTCCATTGTGTGTATATACCACATCCAAAGCTACATTCAATTGTAACTATCCCCATCATTCCTGAGCAGCTTTCTCTGGACACCTGGTGGGAGAGAAAGATGTTGTCTGTGACCTGGGAGAAGGAAGGGAGAGAGAGAACTTGGTCTTGTGGAAATAAGCAAAGATCACCCAAAGGAGAATGAGCACTCTATTTTTCCAGAGTTTGCTACAGCGAGGAAGTCAGCCATATTTACTTGAGTTTGACAGACACACAGAGGCAGGCAAAGGATTGGGAAAGCTTTATAGTGGAGGTGGGGGTGGTAGCCTTCATATATGCCCTGATTGGAGACTGCTGCCTTGGAAAAGGTGTAGGTGGGCAGACTAGATGGGTAGGTGTCCCATGTGATTGGTTCAGTTCAGTTCAGTTGCTCAGTTGTGTCCGACTCTTTGCGACCCCATGAATCGCAGCACGCCAGGCCTCCCTGTTCATCACCATCTCCCGGAGTTCACTCAGACTCACGTCCATCGAGTCCATGATGCCATCCAGCCATCTCATCCTCGGTCGTCCCCTTCTCCTCCTGCCCCCAATCCCCCCCAGCATCAGAGTCTTTTCCAATGAGTCAACGCTTCTCATGAGGTGGCCAAAGTACTGGAGTTTCAGCTTTAGCATCATTCCTTCCAAAGAAATCCCAGGGTTGATCTCCTTCAGAATGGACTGGTTGGATCTCCTTGCAGTCCAAGGGACTCTCAAGAGTCTTCTCCAACACCACAGTTCAAAAGCATCGATTCTTCGGCGCTCAGCTTTCTTCACAGTCCAACTTTCACATCCATACATGACCACAGGAAAAACCATAGCCTTGACTAGGCGGACCTTAGTCGGCAAAGTAATGTCTCTGCTTTTGAATATACTATCCAGGTTGGTCATAACTTTTCTTCCAAGGAGTAAGCGTCTTTTAATTTCATGGCTGCAGTCACCATCTGCAGTGATTTTGGAGCCCCCAAAAATAAAGTCTGACACTGTTTCCACTGTTTCCCCATCTATTTGCCATGAAGTGATGGGACCGGATGCCATGATCTTCATTTTCTGAATGTTGAGCTTTAAGCCAACTTTTTCACTCTCCTCCTTCACTTTCATCAAGAGGCTTTTTAGCTCCTCTTCACTTTCTGCCATAAGGGTGGTGTCATCTGCATATCTGAGGTGATTGATATTTCTCCCGGCAATCTTGATTCCAGCCTGTGTTTCTTCCAGTCCAGCGTTTCTCACGATGTACTCTGTATATAAGTTAAATAAGCAGGGTGACAATATACAGCCTTGACATACTCCCTTTCCTATTTGGAACCAGCCTGTTGTTCCATGTCCAGTTCTAACTGTTGCCTCCTGACCTGCATACAGGTTTCTCAAGAGGCAGGTCAGGTGGTCTGGTATTCTCATCTCTTTCAGAGTTTTCCGCAGTTTATTGTGATCCACACAGTCAAAGGCTTTGGCATAGTCAATAAAGCAGAAATAGTTTGTTTTTCTGGAACTCTCTTGCTTTTTCCATGATCCAGCGGATGTTGGCAATTTGATCTCTGGTTCCTCTGCCTTTTCTAAAACTAGCTTGAACATCAGGGAGTTCACGGTTCACGTATTGCTGAAGCCTGGCTTGGAGAATTTTGAGCATTACCTTACTAGCATGTGAGATGAGTGCAGTTAGGGGAGCATATTTAAGTTTCTCCAATTTGTACTATGTTGAAAGTGGGGGCAAAATTAGAGAAGCTTATTATTGATCAATGTCTGGCCGTTTGGGGCTGTTGCTATAGGTAGTGAGTCAGAGCACTGTTTTTATATACAACGTGGCCACTGTCTGTATATTCAGTGTGTCAGACTCCTCCCCAGAGTTCGGGAGTGGGGACCTACCTAGCCTGGACCCAGCCAGGTACTCCCTCCTTCTGCTTCCCCTTCTGTCCTTTCTGGCGGCACTGGTCCCAGAAAGTCTGGTTGCCATTTGATTGGCTTTTTTTTTTTTTTTTTTAAGCCACACCATGTAGCTTGTGGGATGTTAGTTCCCTGATCAGGGACTGAACCTGTGCCCTTGCAGTGAAAGCTCAGAGCTCTAACCACTGGACCACCAGGGGACTCCTTGCGTTAGCTTTTTTAACCCTCAATTCTTTTTATTATTAATTAACTATTTGTTGGCCGTGCTGGGTCTTCACTGCTGCTCCGGCTTTTTCCCTCTGTTGCAGTGAGCGGGGCCTACTCTCTTGCTGTGGGACACGGGCTTCTCATTGCAGTGCCTTCTCTTGTTGCAGAGTGCTGGCTCTAGGTGCCTGGGCTTCAGTAGTTGTGGGGCTCGGGCCTTGCTGCTCCGTGGCATGTGGGATCTCCCCAGATCAGGGATCCTGCCTTGGCAGGCGGATTCTTTACCACTGAGCCACTCACTAGGGCAAGTCCTGCGTTAACTCTTCATTCATACAATAACCCTGAAAGGAAATTACGATGCTTATTTATCTCTGCATCACAAATCACCCTCAAATTTAGCAGATGTTTATTATCTTGCAATAGTTTCTGAGGGCCAGGAAACCAGAAGCTGCTTAGCTGAGTGGTTCTGGGTTGGGGTTTCTCATGAGGTTGTAGTCAAGGGGTTGGCTGGGGTCACAGTCACATAAAAGCTCCATGGTGGGGGGTAAAGGGTTGACTTCTAACATGACTCCTCAACACAGCTGTTGTCTCGAAGGCTCAGTTCCCAGCTGTATAGACCTTCCCGAGGGGCTGCTTGAGTGTCCTCATGACATGCAGTTGGCTTGCCTCAGAGCCACTCTTGAAGAAGGTGCTGGAGGGACTTCCCTTGCGTCCTAGTGGTCAGGACTCCACGCTTCCATTGACGGGGGTGTGGATTCCATCCCTGGTCCAGGAACTAGGATCCTGCCTGCCACAAGGTGGGGTCAAAAAGAAGAAAAAAGAAAACCATGTGCAGGAAGGTGAGCACCTGGTGGAAGGGAGAGAGTCAGAAGAACGAGGCTACAGGGTAGTAGAAATTGTTATTTAATCTTCACAGCAAGCCTTACCGAGAGAAACCGTGAACCTCTTTGGATAGATGAGAAAATGGAAGCTCAGAAAGGAGAAAATTCTTGCCTGAGGTCACAGAGCTGGTAACCTTATAACCCAGCCCAAGCTCATTCCACTTCCAGCAATTTGTTTGCTCATCGGGGCAGGGAGGGTGGAGGGACGAATGGTGAATATAGGAGTGTGCTTTGATATTGGAGAAAAACTCCCCCCTCATCCAGGCCCCAGGACTCAGGAGCCCAAGAAGGTGCCTGTCTGCAGGCTGTCTCCCGCCCTAGAACCAGGAAGCCAGTGCCTCTGGGCCCAGCTGCCTCCCACACAGCACTATTTTTACCCTCCACCTCAGTGACAAGCCTGCCTCTCCCAGATCTGGAAAGGCCATCTGGGCAGTCTGGCTGCCCCAGGAAGAACCTCCACCCAGAGGCCACTGTTGTCCCCACAGCTGTTTCTAGATGAACCTTTAGCTCTCAGGCCTGCCTTGGCCATCCAAGATCGGTGAGACACCTCCTCCCCTGGATTCAGAGATTAATCAAACCTCCCCAGTTAGTATCACTTGCCAGGTGGACCCATCCGAACTAAAATGTTTAAATCCAAAGGTATTTTACATTGTCATCCTTTCCAAAAAGGTTGCTGAAGTGCTCCCCTCATTTTAATGACAAGGTCAGAATGATTTTATTTGCATATTCAACTGTACACATGAATATGTTGTTCAGTCATAGCTCAGTCGTGTCTGACGCTTTGCAATCCCGTGGAATGCAGCACACCAGGCTTCCCAGTCTTTCAGTACCTCCTGGAGTTTGCTCAAACTATGTCCATTGAGTCGGGGATGCCATCCAACCATCTCATCCTCTGTCATCTCCTTCTCCTCCTGCCTTCCATCTCTCCTAGCATCAGGGTCTTTTCTAGTGAGTTGGCAATTTGCATCTGGTAACCAAAGTATTGGAGCTTCAGCTTCAGCTTCAGTCCTTCCAATGAATATTCAGGGTTGATTTCCTTGATACTGACTGGTTTGATCTCCTTGCTGTCCAAGGGACTCTCAAGAGTCTTCTCCAGCACCACAGTTTGAAATCAATTCTTCGGTGCTCAGCCTTCTTTATGGTCCACCTCTCACATCCATATATGACTACACACGCACAAAGTATCAATAGGTGACCCTNTGACTGGTTTGATCTCCTTGCTGTCCAAGGGACTCTCAAGAGTCTTCTCCAGCACCACAGTTTGAAATCAATTCTTCGGTGCTCAGCCTTCTTTATGGTCCACCTCTCACATCCATATATGACTACACACGCACAAAGTATCAATAGGTGACCCTTGTACCGTAGCTTGTTTCAGGGAGGCCCAAGAACCCTTGAAAGAAATTTATTTTCCGAAGTGGTTTCAAACAGCTGCCCTGGGGCTCCTGTTTATGCTAGTTATTCATTTGGCAAACTCTTCCTGGAGCGGGCAAAGGTTGCTTTATGCCCAGGTCCTGTCCAAATGATCTCACGTTTCACATTGGCAGAGGGGAAGTTAATAATGATTTCCTGCATCTGGTACAGAATTTAAATAAAGACTGCCCTGTTCAGCCTTTGCCCCTCCAGAGATTTCGAGGTTGGCCCCTACTCTGTTCATGCTCACAGAGTGGAGGACAGAGGAGCCTAACTGTCCATGCAAAGGTGGCTTTGCCCGAAGCAGTGAGAGAAATGCCTTGGGGGGTGTTCGTGCCATAGCAGAAACCGGGAAGTATTTTTTTAAGTACTGTACAGTGGAGAACTTGTGAGCAGATGTCACAGGTATCCGGAACTTCACACGTCACTTCCTGCCACCTGTCTAATTTGTGTGTCAGAGAATACCTGGTGTTTGGAGATTTATTTCTGGTTTTAGATCTAGAATCTATTTCTGCCCCTAATTGTCTACGTGACCTTTGACAAATCACTTATCCTCTCTGGGCTTTGATTGGCTCATCTGTAAATCAAGGGAGCTGAATCTGATCATTTTCAATAAAACTTTATTTACAAAAACAGGAAGTGGTGCCAGATGGGTCATGGTTTGCGTTTCTCCACTCTCTCTTTCCTGGAAGGGGTGGGGTGGATGTGCAGAAAGCATGGGGCCCAAAATCTGTGCCTGGTCTGTACCTCAAGCATTACCCAGGCCTTTCTTGTTGATGTCATTCAGTCACTCAATCATGTCTGAATCTTTGTGACCCCATGGACTGCAGCACACCAGGCTTCCCTGTTCTTCACCAACTTCCAGAACTTGCTCAAACTCATGTCCATTCAGTCGGTGATGCCATCCAACCATCTCATCCTCTGTCGTCCCCTTCTCCTCCTACTTTCAATCTTTCCCAGCATCAGAGCCTTTTCTAATGAGTCAGTTCTTTGCATTAGGTGGCCAGAGTATTGGAGGTTCAGCTTCAGCATCAGTCCTTCCAGTGAATATTCATGATTGATTTCCTTTAGGACTGATAGTTTTGATAGTTTGACTGAAGTTTTGATAGAATTGATAAAATGCAGGGAGCACTTTATTAACCTTTTTGGAAAGGTTTACAATGTAAAATACCTTTGGATTTAAACATTTTAGTTCGGATAGGTCCACCTGGCAATCGATACTAACAAAAAATTGAACAAACTTTTTTTTTTTTACTACTGTGTACCACTCAGCACAGTTTGGACTGGTTTGATCTTCTTGCTTTCTAAGGGATTCTCAAGTCTTCTCCAACACCACAGTTCAAAAGTATCACTTCTTTGACACTCAGCCTTCTCTATGGTCCAACTCTCACATCCATCCATGACTGCTGGAAAAACCATAACTTGGACTAGACGGACCTTTGTTGGCAAAGTAATGTCTCTGCTTTTTAATATGCTGTCTAGGTTGGTCACAGTTTTTCTTCCAAGGATCAAGTGTCTTTTAATTTCATGGCTGTAGTCACCATCTGCAGTGATTTTGGAGCCCAAGACAATAAAGTCTGTCACTGCTTCCATTGTTTTCCCACCTATTTGCCATGAAGCGATGGGACCAGATTCCATCATCTTAGGCCTTTCTTACCCCATTTGTAAGATGAGAAGCAAGGGGAAGATCTGCATTCCCCAAACTGTATTCTGGATCAGCAGTCCCAGTGAGGTACCCACAGAAGTGACACTGACCCCAACAGGTTTCGTCACTACAGGACTTCTCAGAGCCTTTAGAATACTGATGTGCATTGTGACTTTCCTGCAGGTTGTGCTGTGTAACAGTGGGATGCTTTTTTCCTCACCAGCAACTAATATGGGTTGGCCAAATAGTTCATTTGGACTTTTCCATACCATCTTGTGGAAAAACCCAAATAAACTTTTTTTTTTTTTTTTTCCCACTGTGTACCACTCAGCACAGTTTGGGAAATGCCCTGTAATCTCCCAAAAACCTTTTGTTTCCTTCCCTGCAGAATAGGGGTGATAATGGTTTCTGCCTCTTGGAATTGTTGGGAAGGGTAAGCGAGGTAATGCCTGGAAACAGGCCTGGCACAGGGCCTGGTACAGAGTAAGTGTTCAATAAATGCTGGCAGCGATTATTTATAATAAGGTTCTTCCTTTCCAGCTCTGACATTCTGTGCTTCTAACTGCAGCGTGTAATTAAACCCCAAAGCATCTGGCTTCTCAAGCCTAGAGAACAAATCTGGAGGAAGGAAAAAAGGAAGAGAAAGATTCTTCTGAGTTGCCCATTTGGCACCAGCTTCAATGCCAGTCGTCACAACAGGGGGCATGCAGCAAAATGCCAGCTCCTAATGACAAGGCTCTAGGGAGTTGGTGGTTCCCTGTTTAGCTCAGATGCTGTGGGGAATATCGCAGACTGTGGAGAGGAGAAGGGGAGGACCAGGGCTGCTTTGGGGTCAAGTGGAAGAACCCCACAGCATCCCACATGAGTCAGCCACCCCTTCCCACTGTCCGGGCACGGTGATCTTGGCCACTTACAGTTCTGTATGACGTGCTAGGGGAACAGTGACAGGAGAACTGAGTCAGAAAAGGTACATAGGAAAATTCAGACAGAAGGGGCAGAAGAGCAATCTGCAGGGGAAGCAGCATCTGCTGTGGCTCTGGAACCTGAGGGAGCCCAGGGCTGTGGTCGCAGGGACCCAGGGGTGAGGCTGCAGCGCTGCGGAGTGTCGAGAGAGGAGGTTGAAGAGGGGGCAAGGAAGGGACTTGCCTGGTGGTCCAGTGGATAAGAATCCACATTTCCATCGTTGGGGGCCTGAGTATGATCTCTAGTCAGAAAATAGATCCTACCTGCCACAGCTAAGACCTGGCAAATATTTTTAAAAACACACACACCCAATATCAAAAAAAATATTAGAAAACAGATAATGAAGTATTAAAGATGCAGTGCACAACATTATAAATATAACTAACACTGCTGTATGTTATATATGAAAGTTGTTAAGAGGATAAATTCCAAGAGTTCTCATCACAAGGAAAGGTTTTTTTCTTTTTTTCTTTTGTATCTATGTGAGATGATGGATGTTCACTAAACTTACTGTGATAATCATTTCATGATGTATGTAAGTCAAATCACTATGCTGAACACCTTAAACTTATGCAGTGCTGTATGTCAATTATATCTCAGTAAGGCTAGAAGAAAAAAGAGAATAAGATGATCATTTTATTGATGTTTCTGAAAGCCATAACGAGCATGTGCAATGGGAGAACCTTCTACAAATCATTGAAAGGGATGAGACAAGGGAAGGAAGTGATTCATACCACACTAGGAACCAGTGTCTAAAACATTCACCCTGCAAAGCCAACTGGACGACAGGAAGCTGTTCACACCTGTTTGAATGTTAGAAACATGTCTTTTTTTGCCTTTTTCTTCAGGGTCATTTGACAGCTGAAATGACATACACAAGCTGCTTTTATTATTTTTTTAAGATTTTTTTTTATGTGGACCAATTTTAAAGTTTTTATTGAATTTGTTACAATATTTATTCTGTTTTATGTTTTGGTTTTTTTGACTACAAGGTATGTGGGATCTCAGCTCCCTGACCAGGGATGGAACCTGCACCTCCACCATTGGAAGACAAAGTCTTAACCACTGAACCGCCAGGGAAGTCTCCATAAGCTGCTTTGAAATGGTTCAGGCCTTCCACCAGCTCTATTTCCAAGAATTAATCACATTGCAATGGTTCTCAAACTGTATTCCTTGTGGACCACTAGGGTTTCATAGAGACATTTGGTTGATTCTACAAAACTTTGACCTGAGTGCCACAGGTGCTGAGGCTGATCAGAAACAAAACCAAAAATAACTATGATCTACAACCCTGACTTTTTAAAAAGAAAATGTACATTTGAATTTATAAAATATATGTAACTAACAAGATGCCCCTCTTACCTGTTGTTTATATGACTTCTAGTTCAAGTTTTATTTGGAAGGGGGTCTTACTTCTAAAAGTAAATGGTATCACCATCCCAAGAAAATAGTCATTTTATGCTAGAAGGTGTAGCTTCAAAGATACTCACTACAGCACTGCTTATAGCAGGATCCAGCAAACTATGGCTCCGAGGCCAAATTGGCCACTGCTTGTTTTTGTAAATAAAGTTTTATTGGAACACAGCCACACTCCTTCTTTTATGCATTGCCTGTGGCTGCTTTTTATGATACAAAGGCAGGGTCAAACGGACACCTTATAGCCTATAAAGGCTAAAACATATTATTCGGCCTTTACAGAAAACGTTTGCTAACTCCTGGTTTCGAATATTGAAAAAAAATGGAACCAAAGTGAATGTCCAAGGAAGGGAGTTGGTCCAATTACAGCATATCCCTTCAGTAAAGAAAATGCAAGGCCACCATGGGAAAGTGAGGCTGTGGCAGGGAGCGCTCCAGCTTGACTGCACATTGGAACCCCCTGGGGAGTCTTAAAAGTCCCGTGAACCAACCCCATTCAGGGTCAATTAAATTTGCCTGAGAGTGGAACCCAGACGTGAATATTTGTTAAGCTTACCTTGGGGCTTCTACCAAGAGCCACTGTTGGAGAAAAATATTTGATGACATAGAAATATGCCCACTGTTTGCAGTCGTCCCTCCATTTCCATAGGGAATTGGTTCCAGAACCTGCTTCAGATACAAAAATCTCCAGATGCTAAAGTCCCATAACCAGTCCTCCATATCCACAGATACGGAACCTGCCTTGTTTTGAAAAAAATCTGCAATAAATGGACCCGCACAGTTGAAACCTGTGCTGTTCAAGGTCAACTGTATTGTTGAGTGAAGAGAAGCAAATTATCTAACAGAGTGTACCTCATGACTCCTTTTTGGTAAATTTCTGCCCACACACACACACGTGCACACAGACTCACACAGATGAACAATAGATGTGAAACATAGATGTGCTCATCTCTGTGTAAGATATTTTAATATTTTTATCTGTATTTCCTTTATGTTCTAAAGTGAATATTATATCTTGTAATAAGTACCAAAAAAAAAAAAAGACAAAGTCATCAGCTTAAAAAGTCATACACTTTTCATTTCAAGAAAAAAAGAGAAATGAGCATTTAATCAAGGTATTCACAGGTCATTTGTGTGCACACCACACCCACAGGGGTGATGCAGCCCAGTGGAGAGGCAGGTCCCAGCCTCTTGGTGACAGCTGGGTTCTGTGAGTTAGGCAGTCGCTGCTGCCTCTAAGCCTCAGGGCCCTCAAGATGGGATGCGGGCTTCCCTGGAGGTCCAGTGGTTAAGAATCTGCCTGCCCATGCAGGAGACATGAGTCCGATCCCTGGTCCTGGAGAATTCCACATGCCACGCCTGTGCCCCATGCCTGTGCACCGGGCACCTTCGTGCCCATGCTCTGCAACAAAAGAAACCACAGCAATGAGAAGCGCTGCAACAAAGAGTAGTCCCCGCTCACCGTGACTAGAGAAAGCCCTCACTCAGCAATGAAGACCCAGCGCAGCCATAAACAAAATCTTAAAAAAAAAGAAAAAGATTAATGGGATGAGTTTGTCCACCTCATGAGATGAAAGACATGTGCAACGTCTGGCACAAAGCAGGTGCTCAACAACATTGCATTTTTCTCCATAAGCAGCTCTCAGAGTCAGCCTGCAGCCAGTCAGCTCCTTGGTCATCTTGCCGAAGGAGAAGGGTTAGTTTAGCCCAAGTTCATCTACAGTTGCTGGTCCCCGGTGCTGTTGCAGTTGTGCTAACCGGGGGCCACCTCTCACTGGGTTTAGCTTGGAATCTCTGCTGCCTGCGGAATTTTCCTGGACTCCCTAGAAAGACCCGGGCTGCTTACCAACCTGTTGACCTCTTATCCACATAGCCTGTCTCCACCATTCCCAGATGGGGTCCCATCTGCATACAGAAAGAAGGGCTTTCAGTTTTCCTGGGGCTGCTCACCTTTAATAAAAATGACAATTGGAGCTGCCATATTTGGACCCTGCATCTGCCCAGGCTTACATCCTCTGTCTCTCAGCCTCAGCTCTGTTGGGCACAGGATGATGCTATCCTCATTTCACAGGTAAGAGAGGTGGAGGCACTCAGTCAAGCTCACACAGCTGATAACTGGCAGGTCTGTCTGGTCCCCAGGTTTCCCCACTGTGCCACACTGCCTTCCAGCAGCTGTTTAAGTTCCCTTGTCTATCCCAGTGGATTCTGATGAACAGCCAAGTTAGAGAACTGTTTTTACAAAAGCAGTGATTCTCAACATTAACTATGGAATCTCCCAGAGAAATTTTTAAATGCTAATGATAGGGGTGGATACTGAAGGGTGTGGCGGGGGAAGGGTGGAGGTGGGAGGAGGGCGAATGCGGAGTCGCTGGAAGGGACCCTTCAGGTTTTCTGTGGTTGTGGTAAGGTTTTCCTTCTTGATCTGGATGCTGGGTGCTTAGGTGTGTTCGTTGTGTGTGTGTGTGAAGATCACTTACGACTTGTGTACTCTTCTTTGTCCATTTATTCCACAGTAAATTTTTTAAAATTATTTTTTAAGTAAAGAAAAAAAAAAAGGCAGTTGTCCTCAACCACATCGCCGCCTCCTGGGAGGAGGCAGTCTGTGACCCTTGGACTCATCTTGAGAATTCCTTTCACTGCATCAAGCAGTTGTTGGCCTTTGAGTCGGTGCCTATCCTTGACAAAGAGCAGACAATTCCTCCAGGGCTGATGCTGCACTTAGCTTCAAAGGCCCACTGTTGCTGCAGTGGCAGGCACTCAGGGACAGTCAGGCCCTGTGGCTGGGTTCAACACCTCCTCCCTCCCCACAACTGAATTCATGTGACCCCATTCCACCCAAGCCCTGGGACCTAGGGCAGCAGAGATGGAAACAGCTATACCCCAGCACCTGGGCCTAAGGGTGAGCCCCCTGCTCACCTCTGCTTTATATCATAATTTGAGTCCCTGAAACTGATTTTCACTTATAGACTGTCTGATTTTTAGTTGGGCCCGTCCGTGAATGTATGAAACTAAGACTGTATTTCCCATTGTCATTTGCAGCTAGGTCTGATTCTGGCCAATAGAATGTAAGTGAAGTAGTCTGCATAATTCTAGGAAATGCCCTAAAAAAGGAGACTGTACTTCTCCTTTCTTGTTACCTGGAATATGGCAAGGAAAGGCTGAGTCCTAGCAGCCATTTTGGGCCAAGAAGCAAAGTCATGACTGAAGATAGGAGAACAAGACAGCAGAAACTAGATCCTCTCTCTCTTTCATCTCCTATGCACTGTGGGCACCCTGTTGGTAGTAGACAGACTCCCTGGGGGTTTCTTAACATGAGAGAGAAATGAGCTTCTACTCTGTTTGAGCCAGTGATACTTGGCGTTTTCCATTCCTCTCAACCCCAATTTAAGCCTAGCTAACACTCGGTGTTTCTGATTAAACAAATATACATACTTGTTATTGATTTACTTGGCTGTGCCAGGTCTTAGCTGCAGCATGTGGGTTTTAATTCCTCCACCTTGGATCAAACCCGCACCCCCTGCATTGGGAGTGCCGAGTCTTAGCCACTGAACCACCAGGTAAGTCCCAGGGCTTCTGAGTTTGATCCTTGGCCTGAGTTCTAGCCTTGGTAACCTGCCCAATATGAGGATGAGGGTCCTGCCTTTCTCCCCCTGGGCACTGGAGTTCTGCCCCAGTCCCACCTGAGTGGCTGAACCCTGCAGCCTGCTGGTGCTCCCTATCCGTGCTGCGTGCAGGACTGTTGGCCAGAGTGGCGTACAGCCTGCTGCTCCAACTGCTTTCCTAGAGTGAGCCCTGCCACGTCCCTCTTCCTTCTCATCCTCTTTCCTGTGGCTCCTGCCCTGAACCTGACAGGCTGGCTGCTCTCTGGACATCTACAGCAGGACCAATGCCTGCTGCATCTTCCCCAGGGGGCAGACAACAGCCAGTTCCTGAGATGTATTGAGAATATGCAGCTAACACAAAAGAAAAAGTGCAGCTAATAAATAATTTTTTGTTGTTGTTCAGTTTCTCAGTCATGTCAGATTCTTTAGGACCCCATGGACTGATTAATGAATCAATCAATTAACTAAGTATCCCTGCAGCCCCACTTCCTGTACATGGGCCGTTGCTGGCCCCTAGTGGCCACTGGATAACTTGCACAGAGTGTTCAGCCTGAGAATCGGAGTGTGGGAAAAAAATTCCCCCATTTCTGATTTTTCCTGATGCTGGGGGTTTCAACCATGACAGATCCATAACTCCTTCGTCATAAAATACATTTTGTATAATGATAATAGTTTTTAAAGATTTTAAGCACTTTATTGAGGTTGTTGTTCAGTTGCTAAGTCACATCCGATTCTTTGTGACTCCATGGACTGCAGCATGCCAGGCTTTCCTGTCCTTCACCCTCTCCCAGAGTTTGTTCAGATTCATGTCAGTTGAGTCAGTGATATGCTGGGCTGTGCTTAGTCGCTCAGTCGTGTCTGACTCTTTGTGACCCCATGGACTGTAGCCTGCCAAGTCTTTGACGCTAATAAATGACATGTTTGTAGGGTGCAATTTGATAATTTTTGATTTTTGTGAATATCCATGCCCATCATCACAATCAAGATGGTGAACACCGCCATCACTCCCCCCAAATTTCCTTGTCCCCCTTTCTAGCCCCTGTCCCCAAGCAACTAATGATTGCTTTCTGCTTTCTATAATTTTTAGAAGTTTTTATTTATTTATCTTTTTGGCCATGCCCCAAGGCATGTGGGATCTTAGTTCCCTGACCAGAGATCAAACCTTTGCTCCCTGCAGTGGAAGTGTGGAGCCCTAAACGCTGAACCACCAGGGAATTCCCCCCATGCTTTCTGTAATTAAAAAATATATAGATTAGTCCACATGTTTGAGAGGTTTCTATAAATGAAATCAGTATATACTTTTTTTGGTCTGGCTTCTTTTACTCAGCATAATTATTTTGACATTTATCCATTCAACGAATTAACCAATAGTTCTTCTCTTTTCATTGACGTGTTTATCCATTCAGAGTGATGATACATTTAAAAAGCAGCATTATGCCCTAACTATATGCCCTAACAGATAGAAAAGAAACAGAAGGAAAGTAATAAAATAATAGATAAGTCCCAAGTAGATGCTCGTTCGTGAGAACAGTAAAACATACAATGATGTGGTCACAGGCTTTACCTATACATGAAATTACATGAGCCCAGTTCTTTGCTAGAAACTTTGGTTGGTTTGGCCCCAAAGGCCACTCCATGCAGGAGGGTACATGCTGTGTGGATCACACATTGGTGCTGAGATTGAGCAGAGAAGGTGGAAACAGGCAGATTTTAGTTCAGTGGATTCATTTCTCAGAGGACTGATCATTAGGGTGGCATGTTAGTTTTTGAATTATGTGAGTGGTGTGTTCGGTGTGGACCACTGCGGAATTTTCTCCAGTCTATTAATTACTCAAGGACCTCCCTGGTGGTCCAGTGGCTAAGACGCCACACTCCCAATGTAGGTGGCCCAGGTTCAATCCCTGGTCAGGGAACTAGGTTCCACAAGCCGCAACTAAGTTTGCATGCCACAACTAAAAGAACTCACATGCCGAAAAGAAGATCAAAGATCCATCATACCACAGCTAAGACCCAATGCAGCCAAGTAAGTAAAGAAATGTTAATTACTCCGGCTCATGAGCTCACTGAGGTCCGTACTTGATTTTTTTAAGGCATGTATTTGATTCATCTTGTGTTTCACAGTGCAGTCTAGAAGCTTCCTGTGCACTTTCCTGAGCAGAAACGGAAGTCTCCATCCGTGACCCGTGTTCTCAAGGCCAGCAGCCCACAATGGTACCTCTTCGTCCCACTGGAGGACTTCTTGAGTCAGAACATGATTTTAGGAGAGAAAATGTTTGGCAATGATTTTGAAGTAACAAAGCTTTAGAACCTTCGATTATTCTATCTTCTTGGATAATCAGCCTACTGAGTTTTGAGGTGACCTGTAGCTTCAGAGTGACCTGTCCTTGCAAGGAATTCACTCCAGAAACTTTGAAGAAGTTAGCTTACACTGCACGAGTGCCCGGAGGAGAATCCAAATTCCAAAGCGGGACACGTGATATGCATGTTCTCTAGCTGCTGTTTCTTAACTGCATTTTTAACTTGTCACGCAACAATTCCCCTGAATCCGATTCAATATGAAAGTGTGAAAGTGTTAGTCACTCAGTCGTGTCTGACTCTTTGTGACCCCACGAACTGTAGCTTTCCAGGCTCCTCTGTCCATGGAATTCTCCAGGCAGGAACACTGGAGTGAGTAGCCATTCCCTTCTCCAGGGGATCTTCCCCACCCAGGGACCAAACCCGGGTCTACTGCATTGCAGGCAGATTCTTTACCACCTGAGCCACCAGGGAGCCCGCAATTAAATATATTATGCTTTTATTCTTATGCTTTGCTTCCTTTTGTTTTCCTTGGGAAAGTTTTTCTTCTAATTTTTCTAACTTCTTGAGTCCAAAACACTCACATTTGTTTTACTTGAATGAAAGCAGTTAAGACTATGAATTTACTTCTAAATGAATTTCAGACATGATATATTAATGTCAATTTCATTTTAGAAAGCTGTTACTCCAGATTTTATTAATAATTTGCCAATGACCCAATAATTATTCAGGGGAGAAAAAGTGTCTGTGTGTCTGTGTATGTGTTTCTTTTAAAGTTATAAGAAATTGAGGTTTTTAAATTGTAGCCAGCGTATGGAGCTGATATAATTCCTCCTTTCGGGACAATTTGAGGTAATAGTTTTAGCCTAGCTTATGATCAGTTTTGTAACTATTCCTGAAGTGTTTGAGAAGGTATACTTTTCTGTGGGGTAAAGTACAGCCTAGAAATAAAATAAAAAACTCAGACTTCCCTGGTGGTCCAGTGGATGAGAATCCGTCTGCCGATGCAGGGTACACAGGGTTGACCCCTAGTCTGGGAAGATTCCACATGCCACAGAGCAACTACTGAAGCCGTGTACCTAAAGCCTGTGCTCTGCAAGACAAGCCACCTCCTCGAGAAACCCGCACACCACAGCCAGAGATTAGCCCCGACTCGCTGCGACTAGAGAAAGCCCACACACGCTGTGAAGACCCAGCGCAAGCAAAAATACACAAATAAATAAATATTAAAATTTGGTTATGAACATATGGTTTGAGTATGTCTCATTGGTGACTGTCTATTCATGTCAGATCTGCAAACTCACCTTTTTCAGCTCTGTCGTCTTTGTTCAGTTTAAGTCTCTGATCTTTGTCATCCACATCCATCCTTTTTGGTCTCATCGTTTCCCACATGCCTTTCTGCTCAGGATTTGGAGGACTTCCAACTGTGTGACAACAGCCTTTTAAAAGATACTTTTATATGGACCATTTTTAAAGCTTTATTGAATGTTACAATATAGCTCCTGTTTTACCTTTTGACGAAAGCTTAATGGCTCTTGCTAGGCACTATTTTGAAGTTCAGAGAGGCTTTGAGCAGAAAAGTATTTAGGTAAGAGAAAAGACTAATAAATTAACTCTTCAGAGATTTCCTCTCAGGTAGCCTGAAGGCGATAGATTTGAACACAATGAGATATCATTTGCTAGTAGTGCTGAGTATATAGTTTCTTATTTTTGTGTTCCTATTCTTGGCTCTGGAAGTATCCATGAATTAGTACAATATTTACCTCAGCTGTAAAAAGCTGAGGAAATGTTTGTAGTATTGCAAAACTCACATTACACATTACTCTTACTTTTTCATATATGTCTAGACTTTAGACATAATTCTAATTCTTTACATTGGCAACAAGATGGACATTAAATGCTAGACTTATGAATTTTTAATTTGAAAAGTTACATTTATAATTTAAATAAAATTTAAGTTAAATTTTAAAATTCAAAGTTACTTAGTAAAGTGTAAACTTTAAAAGTGTAAAATAAAATGGATCTCCATAATTTTGATATAAAAATTTAATATACAGTCATTCCAATTTGTATTTTGACTTTTAAGAAAATAATTTTATTTATTTATTTATTTTTGACTGTGCTGGGTCTTGGAATGTGAAGTCAAGTGGGCCTTAGAAAGCATCACTACGAACAAAGCTAGTGGAGGCGATGGAATTCCAGTTGAGCTGTTTCAAATCCCGAAAGAGGATGCTGTGAAAGTGCTGCACTCAATATGCCAGCAAATTTGGAAAACTCAGCAGTGGCCACAGGACTGGAAAAAGTCAGTTTTCATTCCAATTCCAAAGAAAGGCAATGCCAAAGAATGCTCAAACTACTGCACAATTGCACTCATCTCACACGCTAGTAAAGTAATGCTCAAAATTCTCCAAGCCAGGCTTCAGCAATACGTGAACCATGAACTCCCTGATGTTCAAGCTGGTTTTAGAAAAGGCAGAGGAACCAGAGATCAAATTGCCAACATCCGCTGGATCATGGAAAAAGCAAGAGAGTTCCAGAAAAACATCTCTTTCTGCTT
>SJYX01019712.1:317585-351681 GCA_006410675.1 Oreotragus oreotragus | reverse complement strand
GAAGAGTTGACTCACTGGAAAAGACTGTGATGCTGGGAGGGATTGGGGGCAGGAGGAGAAGGGGACGACAGAGGAGGATGAGATGGCTGGATGGCATCACGGACTCGATGGACGTGAGTCTGAGTGAACTCCGGGAGATGGTGATGGACAGGGAGGCCTGGCGTGCTGCGATTCATGGGGTCGCAAAGAGTCGGACACGACTGAGCGACCGAACTGAACTGTGCTGGGTCTTTGCTATCGCTCGGCCTTTTCTGTAGTCTCAGCAAGCGGGGGCTGCTCTCTAGTTGCCATGCACAGACTCCTCGTTGCGGTGGCTTCTCTTGCTGGGGAGCACAGGCTCTGGCGTGTGGGGGGCTCACGAGTTGTGGCACACGGGCTCAGCAGTTGCAGCTCCCAGGCTGGGGAGCACAGGCTCTGGCGTGTGGGGGGCTCACGAGTTGTGGCACACGGGCTCAGCAGTTGCAGCTCCCAGGCTGCAGAGCACAGGCTCAGTAGTTGTGGTGCACAGGCTTAGTTGCTCCATAGCACGTGGGATCTTCCCGGACCAGGGATCAAATCTGTGTCTCCTGCATTGGCAGGTGGCTTTTCTACCACAGAGCCACCAGGAAAGCCCCTGACTTTCAAATTACTAGATCCTTTTTAATATTTTAAAGAAACTGACTTTTTGGAAAACAGAAAAAAATTAGTACTTTTTAACATAAATTTATATTTTTGATGAAAATGTATTTAAAGTTATATACTTTGAATATAATTGTTTTTAATTCTTAAGTATATTTAAAAGTTGATCATAGTAATATAACTAGTGTTTGTGCTGAAAGGAAGATAAGAAAATAAATTTCATGGGAGAGTTTTAATCCTTTATGAATTATGTATACACTTATTATTCATCCCAACATTATTAGTCCATTACTAGAGCATCCAGACATGTGGAATAAAAATTAAATTCATTGATCTTTGACATTTTGCTAACTTTCAGGCATATATTAATATAAGCCATAGCTTCACACGGGCTTCCCAGGCAACGTTAGTGGTAAAGAATTCACCTCCTAATGCATGAGGTGCAGGAGACATGGTTCGAGCCCTGGGTCAGGAAGATCCTCTGGAGTAGGAAATAGCAATCCACTCCAGTATTCTTGCCTGGAAAATTCCATGGACAGAGGAGCCTGGCGGGCTACAGTCCCTGGATCCGCAGACTCAGACCCAAGTGAGCACACACACACACATAGCTTTATATACATTTTAAAGTTTTATTCTTTTAAAGGAATGTTTGTCAGAATATGAGGATAGAAAATATTTTATTTACTAGCTTGTTGCTGCTGCTACTGCTGTTAAATCGCTTCAGTCGTGTCCGACTCTGTGCGACCCCATAGATGGCAGCCCACCAGGCTCCCCCGTCCCTGGGATTCTCCAGGCAAGAACACTGGAGTGGGTTACCATTTCCTTCTCCAATGCACAAAGGTGAAAAGTGAAAGTGAAGGCGCTTGATTTATAACTTGAACATGTTTATTTAGACAAGTGATATGTGGAGGCCATGTCTTCTTGCCCCAGGCTACTACTTCCAGACTTTATTCATGGGTCCCAGGTTGGATATGCCAGTTCCTTGAATGGGCAGGAATCCATCCAGGGCTCATGTGTGCCACGGTTGGGGGTGAGTGGGGCTGGAGGGTCCCTTTGGTCCCCTTCTGAGTGCTGCCATCATTTCCTCTAAGATTTCATGCTGCAAGGAGACCCTCGCCTGCAGGTCCAATTCCCAGCATGTGGTACTGGACTATGGAAGCCTTTCCTGTCACCAGGGCTCTAATTCCGCACAGGTGAGGTTACTTGGATCATCTGAAGTTATCTGGGTCATCCGTTTTGGCCACAAACGGTACTGCATAAAGTGATAGCCAGAGAACGCCCTCCTCCCAGGGTACAACCTCCACCATAGTTTCAGAATTGATGCTTTCAAGATGTGGTGCTGGAGAAGATTCTTGAGAGTCCCTTGGACTGCAAGGCAATCAAACCAGTCAATCCTAAAGAAAGTCAGTCCTGAATATTCATTGGAAGGACTGATGCTGAAGCTCCAAAACTTTGGCCACCTGATGCAAAGAGCCAACTTATTAGAAAAGACCCTGATGCTGAGAAAGATTGAAGGCAGGAGGAGAAGGGGATGACAGAGGATGAGATGGTTGGATAGCATCACCGACTCAATGGACATAGTTTGAGCAAACTCCAGGAGGTACTGAAGGACTGGGAAGCCTGGTGTGCTGCAGTCCATGGGATTGCAAAGCGTCAGACACGACTGAGTGACTGAACAACAGAGTTTCTGCTGTCTTTACATCCTAAGATGCAATGTGCTGCTGCCCTGATAGGGAGACAAGTCCAGAGGCAGAGGGTACAGGGTATCACTGCCCACTTAGAAAACTCCTCCTACTTCCTTTCTGGTAGACTCTTATCACCCTGTCTCAAGGGTGAAGTGAGCATCAGTAACAAAAGTTTCTCTTGCCTCCTTTTTGCTATGCTTCTGCTGCTAAGTTGCTTCAGTCATGTCTGACTCTTTGCAACCCCATGGACTGTATAGCTTGCCAAGCTACTCTGTCCATGGGATTCTCCAGGCAAGAATACTGGAGTGGATTGCCACGCCTTCCTCCAGAGAATCTTCCCAACCCAAGGATCGAAACTATGTCTTATGTTTCCTGCATTAGCAGGCAAGTGGTTTTTTTTTTTTTTTTTTTAAAACCACTAGCAGCAGCAGCAGCTCGACCTGGGAAGCCCTTCCTTTTTGCTATAGTTGGTGGAAATGTCTCCTAGACTTCCTTGGTGACAAATGACACTAAGATGTGTGGCCTTCATAGGGAGGTGACAGGTTGGCAGGTCTCTTTTGGTTGTATGGGTGACAGAAACTCAACTCAAATGTGTTTATACAAGAAAGGACATTTATTGAATCACAGGGTTGCAGTAAGGGCAAAAGTGAGTTTAGGCTGCGGAAGTGGTGGATGCTGGACAAGAGTCTGGTCTGGACTCTGCTCGCTGCCCAAGGAGGCTTATTCTTGCAGATGGGCTGTATCCATGAGAGTCCAAGCAGCCTCAGGCCCCACACCTGAAGGCTTCCTGTGAGAAGCTGAGCCTTGTCACTTAGCTTCAGTTCGAGATACACGGGTTGGGGCACGAACAAACCCTCTCACCTGGAGGGCAGGACCCTGTGACCAGCAGACTGCCTAAAACCCATGGGGGAAGGAGTTCCCTCAAAGGTGTTACTGTGCCCAGAGGGAAGGGAGGTGGTCAGACGAAACAATGCGCCCTCTCTACCCTGTCCCACCAGTGGTCCTCATCACAGCTGTCACCAATCCCTCCAGGCCCATCTGCCGCTTCTGCCTCAAGTTTGACCTCAAGACTGAGCCAGTTTGCAAGGTTAAGACCAGAATATTTCCAGGAGAGTGATGACATCACAGAACTGGGGTTCCAGAAGGCAGGGGTGACTGAGGGCTCCCATCTTCTTTAGAACATGGAGAGCAGTGAGCTGGGCGGGGCTAAAGGATAGTCCATGAGGAAGAGGAGGGTCCCACCCAAAAGGCTTTGTTCTATAGATTCTCACGGAAAGCCCTGGGCAGGCCGGGACCTGGGGTCAGTGAGGGATAGGAGAGAGGTAAGCTTCAGGAGGGGAGGTTGGGGTGTACCTGCCCAAACCACCATCTTCCCTGGAGAACCCCAAGAGGGGCTTTCAGGGGCAGAGATGGAGCTCCTGCTTTCCAAGGCTCAGGGATATCTGTCTCTGAAGGATCCTACTGAGTCAGGGCCAAGTAAGGTTGTATGAGACACATTTATACTAAAAAAAAAACCATTGTTTTAAATTCTAACGTGACAGGACATGCTGTGATTTTATTTACTAAATCTGGCAACTGTAGGGTGGGAGAGAGAAGCAAAATAAGGGTCCCAAGCTCAGGCTGCTAAGGAGTGAGTCTCAGGAGACGGAATAAAACATTCAGACTGTCAGGGTAGCCATCTTGTCCAAGAAACTGCCAGACTCATGAACCCAGTGGATGGAGGAACCTTCAGGAACATACACCTAGTTAAGGAAACCCACACACACACACGAGGCTTCCTAGGTGGTGTAGTGGTCAAGAATCCGCCTGCCAATGCAGGAGACATGGGTTCTATTCCTGAGTCAGGAAGATCCCCTGGAGGAGAAAAGGACAAGCCACTCCAGTATTCTTGCCTGGAAAATCCCATGGATGAAGGAGCCTGATGGGCTAAGTCCATGGGGTTGCAAAGAGTTGAACACGACTTAGGGTCTAAACAAGATAGCAGCAGTATGATCACAGGGCAAGACGTTTTCCCTTCCTCCTTCTCCATTTCCAGCAAAGGGACATGTATCCATTCTCCCTCAGATTCCCCTCTTGTCCATAATCCATTGAGCAGAGTTCCCTGTGCTACACAGTAGGTCTTTTTTGGTTATCTGTTTTAAATATAGCAGTGTATATGTATGTATATGTTCATCTCAGCTTCCCTAACTATCCCTTTCCGCACCTCCCCTATCCTTCCCCCCTGTAACTATAAGTTCTTTCTCTAAGTCTGTGAGCTGTATCTGTTTTGTAAATAAGTTCATTTTTATCATTTCTTTTTAGATTCTGCCTATAACGGATATCATAAGATATTTCTCCTTCTCTGACTTACTTCACTCAATATGACTGAAGTCAAAATGCTGTCTGGTTTCTCCACTGTATTGCTACTGTTTTTCTCATGCAACTAAGATGCAGTCTGTGGGGAGACACGTTAGAACCACGAACATACTCAGTTCTTCACTAAGCCTCCCACTCCCTCTGAATGCACCCACTGTTGCTTCTTTCTTGCTCAGATCAATCTATGATGGTTTCAGGATGGTGATTTTTCAACTTCACGCCTACCTCCACATTTATCAGTCAGCATTTTCTTGTCAGAAAGAGCCCCCCCCCCACCTTGATCCCCATTAAGTACCTATTTGTCTATCTGTTACTGTTATGAACTCATGGATTCCTGTCTCACTCAATGAGTTATCATCATTTGATAGAGTGAAAGTTATCACAGATAATAACTATCATCATTTATTTTGATGGCCAAATTGTTCTAGATTATCATAGAAACCGTTATTCATTGGTTTCACAGATATGATACCAAAGCACATGCAATAAAAGAAAAAAACACATAAATCGGTCTTCATCAAAATTTAAAACTTTTGTGTTTCAAAGAAATACTGTCAAGAGAGTGAAAAGTGACCCACAGAATGTGGGGAAATATTTGCAAATTACATATCTGATATGGTTCAGAATATATACAGAACACTTACAACTCAATGAAAAGACAAAAAACCCAACTGAAAAAGTGGGCAAAGGATATGAAAAGACATTTTGCCAGTCATACAAATGGCCAATTAGCATGTGAAAAGACAATCAACATTATTAGCCATCAGGCAAAGGCAACTCAAAACCACAATGTGATACCACTTCACACCCATTAGGATAGCTTTGCTCGAAAAGACAGTTAATAACTGTATTGGTGAGGATGTGGAGAAGTTGGAATCTTCATACATGGTTGATTGGAATGTAAGTTGGTACAGCCACTTTGGAAGTTTAGCAATTTCTCAAAAGTTTACACTTTAAGTCACCATGTGACCCAGCAATTCCACTGTTTGGTATATATCCATAGGAATGGAAATATTTGTCCACACAAAAACTTGTACATGAATGTTCACAGGAGCATTATTCCCAACAATCAAAAAATAGAAACAACTCAAATGTCTACAAACTGATGAATACATAAACAAATTGTGATATATCCCTACAATGTAATATTATTCAGCCATGGTTTAGTCACTCAGTCATGCCCAATTCTTATGACCCCATGGACTGATGGTAGCCCTGCCAGGATCCTCCATCCATGGGATTCTCCAGGCAAGAATACTGGAGTGGGCCACCATTTCCTTCTCCAGGGTATCCAGCCATGAAAAAGGAATAAATACTGGTACATTCTATGACATAGATGAACCTTGAAAACATTGTTAAGTGAAAGATGTCAAATGCAAAAGACCAGATATTGTATGACTTCATGTATATGAAATGCTCAGAACAGGAAAATCTATAGAAATAAAAAACAGATTGCATGCTTGCATGCTAAGTCACTTGAGTAGTGTCCAACTCTTTAAGACCCTCTGGACTGTAGCCCATCAGCCTCCTCTGTCCATGGGATTCTCCAGGCAAAGAGTACTGGAGTGCGTTGCCATGCCCTCCTCCAGGGGATCTTCCCCACCCAGGGATCGAACTTGCATCTTTTATGTCTCCTGCATTGGCAGGCGGGTACTTTACAACTAGCTCCGCCTGGGAAGCCCAGAAAGTAGGTTAGTGGTTGCCAGAGTCTGGAGGGAAGTGGAACAGGAGTCACAGCTAATGGATATGAGGTTTACTTTTGGGTTGATGAAAACAGCATAAAGTTGACTGTGGTGATAGTCTCACAGTACTGCATTCTGAAAATGATTTTCTGCTATCTGAAAATGATTGAATTACACACTTTAACTGAATTCAGTGTATAGTGTATGAATTATATATTGTCAATTATATCTCAGTAAAGTTGTTACCTCAAAAATGTTATTCCAAATTTGGCTAGTGGGTACCCCTTTAGGCCAGCTCACATGTCTATTTGACATGCCCCAGCACTGTTAATTTTAAATTGGGAATAAAAAACCAAAGAGGAGACCAAAAAAAAAAAAAAGGATTTATAGAATAATACATGAAAGGAAAGAGAAATAGTCGGGAGGGGAGCAGTGAGTGAGTGAGGACATTTGGCTGCCCTCTCCAGATTCCCCGGGAGAAGACCAGCAGGCAGTCTGGGAGACTCTAGGACCCGCAGGCCCTCCGCCACTCACCCTCCACCGTGCCTCCTCCCCTCCAAGGATGACAAGCCCACTGCTCATCTCCTTGGTCAGCTGCCTCGTTGCTGTGGATCAAGCCAGCCTCATCGGCCGCTGTGATTTGGCCAAGGTGCTGCACCAGGAGGACTTGGATGGGTTTGAGGGCTACTCCCTGACTGACTGTGAGTGACATTTTCTCCCTCCTCCTCCCTCTTCCCACGGTCGTGCCCTAGGTGGCCATCTTTCTTTCTTCTCTTATTGGTTTTTTCAAAGTCAAGTGAACAAAGCAGCCCTCTCCAAGAAGGCTTTCCCAACATTCCCTATTTGTTCAACCATTATTAACTGAGCACTTACTATGTCCCAGGAATGATTTTAGGTGCTGAGGGTGCAAACTTCAACATAGCTCCTTCTCTTACAGTACTCACATCTGTAAGAGGGAGAGGCAGCAAGAAACATACACACAGATATATGAAGTGCCTCCTGGTGGTGATAATGCTATGCAGAAGCATAAGTCAGGGGGAGTGATGGGTGACAATGTTGTAGAAGGGGAAGTCAAGGAAGGCCTCTCTGAGGAGGTGACTTTGAGAAGTGCTGAATAGAAAAAAGGATCCAGTCCCCTAAATGTCTGGGAGAAGAGCTTTCCAGGCAGAGCAAACAGCCAGTGCAAAGGCTTTATGCTGCTCCACAATAGAGATAGCTCCTTTTGGCCCAGAATTTGTGCATATCTGCCTTACAACCCTGTCTTCTTTTATTTTGCCTTGTGGGTTTATTAGGTCCTTAGTTTCATTCTTACTCTATAGGCTCCCTGAAGGCAGCATCTGCATTTGACCCAGCTAAATGTCCCTCTCTGAGCTTTGCACAGCTTCTAGCACACAGTAGGTGATCATTAAGTGCAGAAAGGCTGGATGGACGGGTGGATGCATGAGTGGTTGTACTGATGGGTGGCTGGCTGAACGGACTGGAAAATGAGAGGAGAAGCTGATGGATGTTTCTGGCCTGCCAGCCCCATCTAGCCTCTCAGTACTTGTTCCTTTCTTCTGATTCCTCCTCCCTTTCTCCTCTGTCTTCCTTCTCCCTCAGCTTGGCCACTCCCTCTGAAAACCCTCTTCTCCCTGTTCTAAGGGCTGTGCCTGGCTTTCGTAGAGAGTGATTTCAACATAACAAAGGTATATGAAAACACAGATGGCAGCTCTGACTATGGCATCTTCCAGATCAACAGCCACTACTGGTGCAACGATTACCAGAGTCACACGGAAAACAATTGCCAGGTGGACTGTCAAGGTCTGGCAAGGGCCCCGGGTGGGAGAGGTGAGAGAGATGACCAGGCTCTGCTCACGGGACTTCCCTTCCCATGCGTAGCCTGGGAACGCCCCGAGGGATGGCTCAAGCAATCAGGGAATTCCTTTACTGAGCAGGGGTTTGACTGTGTCCCTGGATGCCCACAGGAGGTTCTGCAGGGTGCTCTCAGGATCCACAAAGGCTCTGCACAGTCAGTAGAGCAGAGCAGTGCAGCAGCCAACATGTATTGAGTGTACTACATACTCAGTACTTTGCACACATGGCTCATTTCACCCAACTTGCTATGTGATAGAGACTAATATGATCCCCACTTTACAGATGAGCAAACGGAGGCTCATAGAACCAGAGCCAAATGCCACACTGATGGCCCTGAAGGCTCAGCTCTTGTCAGCAAGCAGTGCTGTCCTTGGCTAAAGGTCTGACCAAAGGTCAAGTGCAAAGTCCCCACATTCCACAGGTCCATGACTCTGTGATGAGGAGGAGACCTCATCTCCTCCTTTAAACTCTGATGAATGGCCCTCGGCTCTTCACCTGAAGAGCCTCGCTTCCTAGGCAGGACTTCACCTTGCTCTCTGCAGTCTGTTTTGGCTTTTTCTTTCCCTAGAAACCTCCACACTTGGGGTGAACCACCATCCACTAGGGAGTATGGCAGTAAGCAGACCCAAATCTCTGTCCTCCTGAACCTCCTGCCCCTACTGCCCAGCCACCCCCAACCTCCACCAGCCATTGTAGGGATGCCCAGATGGGCCTCTGAGAAGGACGCCGTGCCTCCACTGGAAGTTCTCAGCTTCTGGGTGGGAGGTGCCCTGCAGGGACAGCCAGTCTTTGGGACTGTCCCCGGCACTTTCATAGATATTCTCTTTCTCCCTTTCTTTCAGAACTGCTGAGCCCCAATCTTCTCGCAATTATCAACTGTGCAAAAAAGATTGTGTCCGGAGCGGGGGGGATGAAGAACTGGTGAGGAGGTCACTTTGGGACGAAGTTAGTGGGCAGAGCCATAAGAAAGATGTGGTGACAGAGAACGGGACAGTAGGTCAGGACTTTCTCTACAGTCTAGAAAAATGGGGGCTGTGGCAGGAACTCTGACTTAGTAGCACCTGGGATAGGCACCCCACTCCAGTACTCTTGCCTGGAAAATCCCATGGACGGAGGAGCCTGGTAGACTGCAGTCCATGGGGTCGCTAAGAGTCAGACATGACTGAGCGACTTCACTTTCTCTTTTCCCCTTCATGCATTGGAGAAGGAAATGGCAACCTACTCCAGTGTTCTTGCCTGGAGAATCCCAGGGACGGGGGAGCCTGGTGGGCTGCCGTCTGTGGGATCGCACAGAGTCGGACACAACTGAAGCACCTTAGCAGCAGTAGCAGCAGCAGCGATCTATCTAGCTCTTCTCTGATGCTATATTCAGCAAAACTCTTTTGGTTGCAGTAACAGAATGACTTTAGCTAGCCAGGAGTAGGGGTGTGTGTAGGGGGGAGGGGCCCACACGAGGGGTGCAGTTAGGCCTCAGGAAAGGGATGGAAGCAGGGCTGGGGACTCTCCCTGGCAGGTTTTTGCTTCTCTCGGTGCCTTGGCCTCACTACTCCCTCTGCAGACCAGCTTTCTCTAATCTACAGTCCACCAGAAAGACTATGTCTGCCCTGAATCTACGGGCTAATGTCCTAAATGACCATAGAGACCCACAAGGCTTAGTCTTAGTCCAGATAGAGGATCTGTTGGGTTCACCTTGGACCTGGTGACCCAGGTCCATTCAGCTGTAGCTGCTGCTGTTGCTGCTAAGTCACTTCAGTCATGTCCGACTCTGTGTGACCCTATAGACGGCAGCCCACCAGGCTCCCCTGTCCCTGGGATTCTCCAGGCAAGAGCGCTGGAGTGGGTTGCCATTTCCTTCTCCAAAGCGTGAAAGTGAAGTCGCTCAGTCGTGTCCGACCCTCAGCAACCCCATGGATTGCGGGATGGAAGCAATTAAGCAACATAAACATGGCTGCCATGGGACCCTCTCTCCATAACTGGCAGCAACATTTCTATAAAAAAAAGTGTTGTTCATCAGCTGGATGAGTGTTGCAGATCCAGCTTAACTATGGTGGATGTTGAGTTGATTATTTAACATTTCTAAGCCTCAAACTGGATATATAAACAATGTAAATGGCTGCGTCTACCGGAAACTGAAAACAGGAGTTAAGTGCCTTGCATGCTCCAAAGTGAAGTGAAGTGTTAGTCATGTCCGACTCTTTGCAACTCCACGCACTGTAGCCCGCCAGGCTCCTCTGTCCGTGGAATTCTCCAAGCAAGAATACTAGAGTGGTTTGAAATTCCCTTCTCCAGGGGATCCTCCCTATCCTGGGATCGAACTTGGATCTTCTGCATTGCAGGCGGATTCCTTATCATCTGAGCCACCAGGGAAGCCCGCATGCTCCAAAAACACCATGCAAAATAAGGGGCACTGGGGCTTCCCTCGTGGTCCAATGGCTAAGACTCCACACTCCCAAAGCAGGGGGGCCCAGGTTCGATCCCTCATCAGGGAACTAGATTCCACATGCTGCAATTAAGACCCAGCAGAGCCAAATAAATAATGTTTTTTTAATGAAGGCACATACCAACTTTACCAAAAAAGAGAGAGAGGGAGAGAGTAGGGGGCATTGATGACTGTTAGGACTGACCCTTTCTGAAGGGAAAGTCGATAGTTACACCTGGGATTTATTTATTTATTTTAGTAACTCTGTAAGTTACTTTTTTTTTTTTTTTAGTAAGCCCTGTAAAAAAGTGCTTCCCCCTTCAGAAGGAGTTGAGGATTTGAAAATGTGGAAGTATACTAAGTAGGGGAAAAGAGCAAACACTATGGATGGCAGAAATTAAAGGAACAATCAGAGGGGCCACAGGAGGACCCAGTAGAGAGCTGGGAATGAAGAGGTTGCTGGGCGTTGCTCTGTATGGAATACTCACGTAACGCTGGGTCATGTGTTAAGAAGCAGCTGCCAAGTAGGAAGCAAGAACCACTCTTCTTTCTCTTCACAGGGTAAAATGGAGGTTGCACTGTGCCGGCCGGCCCCTCTCCTACTGGATGACAGGCTGTCACCTGGCATGAGGCAGGGAGCAAGCCTGCGGTGGGGTCATTCCAGAACTCCTCTCCTCACTCGGGAATTCTTTGATTCTTCTTCCTCTTGCCTCCACTTCATGTTATGTTCTTCCCTTCCCATTTATAAATAAAACTGACGAGAGCCCCAGGAATAAATGGTTTTCTAGGGCTTCCTCCTCGTTCCCATCCAGGCCCAGGTCCTTGGCTCCTGACTGTCATTTGCAAACCAAGAAGACCACGATGAAAGAAGCGTCTCTATTTTTTTGGAATTATTAAACCATTCCTTGTGCAAAGAATGTGTTAATTTATTCATGATTAATTCCATCTGTATTTGAGTACCTAATAGATTATGAGTGTGTGCTAGGTACTAGAAGAAGGATGATAAATGGTAACTATTGTTCATGTGGTGTTCATAATCCAACTGGAGAAGCAAAGACATCTGTGAACAATGGATACAGTGAATAAATGGACACATACTATGAACGCAAGAATAATGAAACGGATAATAAAATCTGTAGTTATTGGTTTGAAACAGTATCAAGATCCAAGTTATTCCTCTAAAGTCAACTAGTTTTGAAGTAAAAGAGCTCAGAAGTAGGTAATGAGTGAGGCTAAAGTTCTGATGTATCGAAGTGGAGAAAGTCATGGTAGGGGTGTAGAAATATGGCAGGTGATTTGGGGGGTACTTTAGGAAAATGGGCTAGAAACCAGCTTTTTAAGGATTTCAAACTAGACTGTTGATGGCTTTAGTAAGTTATACCTTGATTTGCATAATTTAAAACTCATGAAAACAAACACTCTTAAGTCCAACTGTTGCATCTTTGGTGGTCATTTCCCACAGAGTCGGGACATCTAAAATTTTAAAGTTCAGTGGGTATTTACTGCTAACTACTTAGTACTTTGGGCTTCCCTGGTGGCTCAGACGGTAAAGCATCTGTCTGCAATGCAGGAGATTCGGGTTCGATTCGTGGGTTGGGAAGATCCCCTGGAAAAGGAAATGGCAGCCCACTCCAGTATTCTTGCCTGGAAAATCCCATGGACAGAGGAGCCTCGTAGGCTACTGTCCATGGGGTCGCAAACAGTCGGATACGACTGCGCGACTTCACTTTCACTTTCACTTAGTACTCTTTACACTAAACTCCACGGTCTCCCCGGCGATGTAGCTGCGGAAGGGGATCTAGAGGCGGAGACCCGCCAGGAGTGGGCGGGGCGAAAGAGGTCAGAGCAACGCCCTCGTCTCACTCCCCCAGAGCTGACCCCGCCCCCTCACGCGCTCCTTTTAAAAAAGCGCGGGCGCGCCGTGCGCAGGCGCAGTGCCGCTTGCTCCCTAGCCGCGCGCCCGCGGTGACGATAGGATGGCGGAGTTGGTGCCTTTTGCGGTTCCCACAGGGAGTGACAAAACTTTGCTTGTGTGGGAGCTACGCCCCCTCACGCGCTCCTTTTAAAAAAGCGCGGGCGCGCCGTGCGCAGGCGCAGTGCCGCTTGCTCCCTAGCCGCGCGCCCGCGGTGACGATAGGATGGCGGAGTTGGTGCCTTTTGCGGTTCCCACAGGGAGTGACAAAACTTTGCTTGTGTGGGAGCTGAGCTCTGGACCCACGGCCGAGGCCTTACAAGTGAGCCAGGCCGGGGTGGAGGGAGGGATGGAGAAAGTCGCCTCGCGCCCTGGTAATTGGGAGCCCCGGGGCCCTGCTTAAGCATCTCGCCCGTCTGTGGTCTTCAGTGAGAGGAATCTTAGTTCTAGAGCCGACCGGAGCAGTCAACTCGTCCTTACAGATTTTTGAGAGATAGTTCCCAGCAGGTCTCACACTGCCTCCTAATGCTTCTCGAAGCTTAGGAGTTCAGAGGGAAACTTGTTTGTGAAATGAGAAGTGTTTGGAGTTGGAGGCTCACCACCGTTGCCTGTGGCGAAGGGCTGGGGGGAGTATAAGGGAATGGGCATTTTGGTTTCCTGGGCTTGAAATTTCCTGCTCTTACTTAGCGTGGGACCACCCTACAGCATTCTTTGTTCACAGTCTTCTCCCAGTTCGGCCTTCTGTATTCGGTCCGAGTCTTCCCAAATGCAGCAGTGGCCGGTCCTGGATTTTATGCCATCGTCAAGTTTTATTCAGCGAGGGATGCTCACAGAGCCCAAAAGGCATGCGACCAGAAGCAGCTTTTCCAGAAATCTCCAGTGAAGGTGGGTCCAAATGTGGAATTCCTCGCTCCGCTGGGATGAAGTGCTGAATTTAAAACGAATAGGCCAACGTTTGTAAAGCACTCTGGTTTACAGAATGCTTTCAGATGCATTGCTCCACTTACCGCCCACAGCTCCCCATTTCTTCCCCCCACCCCCATTTCTTTTTTCTTCTTTTTTAAAGAAACTCGAACTCAGGATGGTTAACTGACTTACTTAAGTTCATGACAATAAATATGGAAACTAGAGGTCAAACCCAAACTTATTGATGTTAAACCCCATGTCATTTTATGCTGCCCCTTAATTTAAGAAATCTTCACAAGAGTTCTTTATAGTTTTATATGAATTTTAAATGTGTGAGCTTGACAAAGTCTTTAGTCAGTTGTAACATAAAGGATGCTTTATCATCATCATCATTCTCAAACTGCCTATTCAGAACTCCCTTCAGTTTCCAGAAAATGGTTAAAATATTCTTTAGTGCATGATTATTCTAATAATATGGATCCATAGTAACATGCCAGCCAAGTAAAACTCTCCCCAGAGCCCCAGAATGAACATTTCATTATATGCCTCCATTCAGCCACCATTCCTTTTCCAAGGATTTTTTCAGGATCTTTTGAATAAGGCTTAGATTTCCCAAGCCTTTCACTTTATAACTGTATGTCTCTTCTGGTTGGCTTCTTCTTTTTTTAAATATTTATTTATTTGGCTGGGTCGAGTCTTAGTTGTGGCGCCGGGGCGTGTGGGATCTTAATTCCGTGACCAAGGATTGAAACCATGTCCCCTGCTTTGCACGGTGGAATCTTAACCACTGGATCACCGGGGAAGTCCCTCTGGTTGGTTTTTTGATCTGGCTACTTCCCACTGACCTTGCTGCCTATTCTTACCCATATTTCTCTCCTCACTGGTTTAACCTTGATGGAATCTGAGAGCTCTCCTCAGACGTGACTCTACGTACAGTACTTCCCACTTTTGTACCCTGTTTCACACCCTCTTCAATCTGGGCTCTCCTATGATTGAAATGATTTCCTGTCAGACATTCTTTAATTTGGAGACTATGATCTGCCTGCTACTGGCTGCGACCATTTCATATACCCACTTAGATATTACTGGAAAGATTATGAAATGATTACTTGGTATCAGTTGTGACTAATGAGCTCTTTTTCTTATATTGAACATTAAGACCATTCCATAAGCTTAGGTTTTGAGATCTGCGCACCATAAAACCCAACACTGATAGAGAAATGAAGGAAATATTCTATAAGTCACTATATAGTTGAGAGGAAAGGGCATTCGTATTAGATTTCTTTATATAATGCAGAACCTTGAGTTTTTACCCCCCTCCCAGCTGTTTCCTAGTTTAATTATATGTTGTTTGCCAGTGAGAACTGCGGCAAGGCTATCCCAGATGTAGACTCTCTACTATACTCAGAGCTCTTCTAATGCTTCCTCATTGTCCAGGACAGCTGAATTATGAGTCACCATACGGGGCCTTGGAGAAGGCAATGGCAACCCACTCCAGTTCTCTTGCTTGGAAAATCCCATGGAAGGAGGAGCCTGGTAGGCTTCAGTCCATGGGGTGGGGAAGAGTCAGACACGACTGAGCGACTTCACTTTCACTTTTCACTTTCATGCATTGAAGAAGGAAATGGCAACCCACTCCAGTGTTCTTGCCTGGAGAATCCCAAGGACAGCAGAGCCTGGTGGGCTGCCCTCTATGGGGTGGCACAGAGTCGGACACGACTGAAGTGACTTAGCAGTAGCAGCATACAGGGCCTAGCCTCCCACAAGACACTCAACATATAAAAATTAGTCTTCATTTCTCCTTCCCAGCAGGCAGCTTCAGTTGGAGAAAGTAATTTCATTTTCTTATTTACTCATTCTTTCATTCATTCACTGAGTCAACAGACCCTCAGTCCTCTATTATATGCCAAGAATTATGCTTGTTCCTGGTAACAAGATTTGGTTCCTTCCAGCACTTAAGAAATTCATAAACTAGTGATAGAGGAAGATCCACAAACAAAGCAATAAAGAATAATGTTTGACTTTATTTGAATTTTTATTAATATATACTACATCCCATTTAAAATGGAAATAGACATTTAACAAAGTGCTAGTGATGTAAAAAATCCACAGTGATACTGTGTAAGTTATTTGGAGAGTTAATGCTGGAAATATTTATACTCGCAAAGAAGTTTGTCAATGTAGGTGAACCTCATTCTTTTGGTTACTTATAAAATTTATAGAGGTATGTGTATTCCCTCTTCTAACAGGGGTTAGTAACTTGGGGAGGGGATGCTACAGATTAAGGTCCTACTTCAGTGGCAGGTCCACCTTATCTCCCCTTCAGGTCATATTCTCAAGCGGGATAAGATGGGGATAAGATGACTAAAAGTTTTCTTCCTTTGCTTACTCACAGCCCTATAATAGGCTTCTGCTGTGCTTCCTTGGTTGCTTTCATCATCACTTTCACCACCAGAGGTCAGGGAAACCTGATGAATCAGGGGTTCTGGAAATGATGCAGAAAAGTACTGACTTATTAAAAATAATAAAGAACACTTATTTAGGGCTCACTGTGAACTCATTACTTAAAATGTCATATATAATCTTTACAACCACTCTGAAATTGGTTGGGGTTTCCCAGGTGGCTCAGTGATAAAGAATCTGCCTGCAATTCAAGAGATGTGGATTAACTCCCTGGGTGGGAAGATCCCCCAGAGGAGGAAATGGCAACCCACTCTGGTATTCTTGCCTGGGAAATCCTATGGACAGAGGAACTTGGAAGGCTGCAGTCTATGGGGTCACAAGAGTCGGACACAACTCGGCCACTAAACAACACAACAACGTGAAACTGGTATTGACAAACAGGTATATCCAAAATAAGTCTATGTCAGATTGTGATATTTTTACGTTTCTTATGTCTTTAGATTCGTCTTGGCACCCAACATAAGGCAGTTCAACACAACGCCCTTGCCCTAAACAGCTCCAAATGCCAAGAATTGGCAAATTACTACTTTGGTTTCAATGGATGGTCAAAAACGATCATCAAGGTAAACTCTGTAAGATTTTCTTTGACCAACCAGGCCCCTTTCAACATTGAACTCCTACACTTTAGAAAGAAACTAGAACTGGGCTACAGGGAGGAGATGGGGAAAGACTTCCTCATGGAAGTATCTGAGCATGGACATGCCACCTAGAATTCGTGATCATCTCAGTGACTTAAATGGTAGTGTCCATAATTTTCTCCAGTATTTGTGTGATGTGTAATAAAAAATAGTTCTCTGTAC
The DNA here is from genome assembly GCA_006410675.1 of Oreotragus oreotragus. Lineage (NCBI taxonomy): Eukaryota > Metazoa > Chordata > Mammalia > Artiodactyla > Bovidae > Oreotragus > Oreotragus oreotragus. Next base: position 334,987 of record SJYX01019712.1, on the reverse strand, counting down.
CTAGTAATTCATTTGCAAATCTCACTTGATTTTGAAGGTATAGGACACCTCAACTATTAACTGGGATTGATGGGAGTTTTTTAGTTTTCAGAACGGAATATTTTGAAGTATAATTTTTGATTCAAACTCCTAATAGCTTCAGGATCTTTCTGACCTTGAAGAAGAAAGGGAAAATGAAGATATTGTGGCACCTCTTCAGAGGCAAAGCCTGAAGTTCTGTGCTTTAGAGGTGGTGTTGCCATCCTACGAGTGCAGAAGTCCAGGAGTTGGCATGGCTGAGGAACCTTTGGATAACTTGGAAGAAGGTCTGTTTTCTTTTCTTTCTGAAACTTGCCTTTTCAGATACATCATCACCTTTGCCAAGCAGCTGAAGTCCTGGGCAGAGTTTTTCTCCTTTGCCACATAGGTTTTTAACTTAGGCAATACCTGACAAGACCTTAAACTTTAGAGTTTTAGAACTGACTGACTGCCAAGGAGGAGGGAAAATTAAGGTGGTTTTTTTTTTCTTTTTCCATTTTTGGTTAATTGTTTTCTGCTAAAATAGTCCTTCAAATACTTGAAGGCCACTCTTGTGGCCTTCAGTTATCCCAACAAAATCATTGTCTAAAGATTTCAATAAACTCTGTGTAAAGGTTCAGGCCTTTGCCTCCTATGAAAGGGCTTGAGTGGAGAAAGTCAAATGTAGATCCCTGGAAAGGGGATTCCCATTGGTATGGATTCCCTTGGCACTTAGGCTTCAGTCAGAAGCAGGGCTGTTAGCAAAGGGAGTGGAGGAGGCCCCACGATCCACCTGAAAGTGATGCCTGGGGAGAGGCCAGAGCATCTGTCTCACTGTGTGAATCCAGCCCTCTCAATGCAGGAGTCTGCAATAGTGTGGCTCTAGCTTGTCTATGTGGAATCTGTGAGTAATGAGAGATTTGTGTCACGTTCTTGGTTTGCATCTCCCATCCAGTATTTCAGGAACTTCAAGAATAGATGTGAGCAGAAAAAACATGCCCTGCTGGAATATAACTACATTGTAGTCATTCAGCCACACCCTAGTGTTGTGTTCATCCTTAATCACTAAGATAATGATCTAAGAATCACAGGTGCATTTAAAAATTTTTAAACATATAACCTAGAAGTCAGTTATCCAGATAAGCATTTTAAATTTATTTGTTTTGGTTGGATTTAGGGCCATTATCACTCCTTATGAAAAGGAAGAAAACCCAGAAGCTTGCTATTCAGAAGGCTATGACAGATGCATTCCAGAAACTGCAGATTGTGGTTTTAGGTAAGACTTTTTTTGATTGTCCTTAAAGTACTTCAGTTTCAATGAGCAATTAAACTTATTTGAAAAGTTAATTGGATGAAAATAATGGTTATCTAAAACACTACATAGGGGTTTCCCTGGTGGTCTAGTGGCTAAGACTCTGTGCTCCCAATACAGGGGGCCTGCGTTTGATCTCTCATCAGCGAAGTAGCACGCGGCTCCCACATGCCACAACTAAAGATTCTGCATGTCACAGATAAGACCTGGCACAGCCAAGTAAATAGATAAACAAAAAGTAAAAAAAAAAAAAGAATGTTTAAAAATAAATAAAACACTACATATTCTTTCATTTACCAATTGCTTTCACAGCAACAGTCTCAAATTTGTTCTTTGTGGCCTTTATGAGAAAAATGACACAAATATTATTGTCCCCACTGTTTAGATGTAGACTGACTTGCCTCAGTTCATATAGAAAGTGTTTGATCCGGTTCTTGTTTCTCAATTGCTGACTTATCATACAGAATAGTATAGTGACTATAAGCCTTGGACACCTGTGTTTGAGTCCTGACTTTGTCTCTTAGATTTTTGTTGTTGCAATTTTAGGTTTTCTAGCCAGAGAGATTTGAAGGTATTAAATATCTCTAAGCTGCAATTTCTTGATCTATAAGTAGGGTTAGTATTTCAGCTTACCTTGTGGGGGATATTGTAAGAGTAAATAAGATGATGAATGTAAAAGTCTTAGAACCATGCCTGGAACATAGTAAGCAGACAAAATGTTTTGACTGTTATTATTGTTGTTTCATTGAAGAGTTGGTTATATTATGTTTTTGGAATCAATTTCAGTTTTCATTTCTGATAAATTGGGTGAATACGATTCTTATATACATTTTTGTGAGCCTTGAGTGTAATCATGCTATTGAATAGCTTGATTATGTACCCTATTGAGTTATATAGGGTGAGAATGTCACAGGCTGTGCCCAAAGGAAACTTCATGGTTGGTAGATCCCTGGAACAGAATTGCTCCCCTGTTTCACAGCCCTGCAGGCTTAGGGACTGAGAAATGCTAGCTAAGTTGTCAGAGACCTTATTTGCTTGTCAGAGTTGGCCTTGGACTGGTGTCAGCCTTCCAGCCTGGGCAGTCGTTCCAGTGAAGTTTGACTTCCCTGGTCACCAGGCAGAATCTCCATGAGCTGTCAATTCCAGTAACAACCTTTGAGAACCAAACTAACTGTCTAGGTTGTTTGCCTATCCCTACTATGCAAATGCAGTTGGCTCCATAGCTCAGGGGTTAGAGTTAGAACTGGACATGGAACAACAGACTGGTTCCAAATAGGAAAAGGAGTACGTCAGGGCTGTATATTGTCACCCTGCTTATTTAACTTATGCAGAGTACATCATGAGAAACGGTGGGCTGGAAGAAGCACAAGCTGGAATCAAGATTGCCAGGAGAAATATCAGTAACCTCAGATATGCAGATGACACCACCTTTATGGCAGAAGATGAAGGAACTAAAAAGCCTCTTGATGAAAGTAAAAGAGGAGAGTGAAAAAGTTGGTTTAAAGCTCAGAAAATGAAGATCATGGCATCTGGTCCCATCACTTCTTGGGAAATAGATGGGGAAACAGTGGAAATAGTGTCAGACTTTATTTTTGGGGCTCCAAAATCACTGCAGATGGTGATTGCAGCCATGAAATTAAAAGACGCTTACTCCTTGGAAGGAAAGTTATGACCAGCTTAGACAGCATATTCAAAAGCAGAGACGTTACTTTGCCAACAAAGGTCTGTCTAGTCAAGGCTGTGGTTTTTCCAGGAGTCATGTATGGATGTGAGAGTAGGACTCTAAAGAAAGCTGAGGGCCACAGAATTGACGCTTTTGAACTGTGGTGTTGGAGAAGACTCTTGAGAGTCCCTTGTACTGCAAGGAGATACAACCAGTCCATTCTGAAGGAGATCAGTCCTGGGTGTTCTTTGGAAGGAATGATGCTGAAGCTGAAACTCCAGTACTTTGGCCATCTCATGAGAAGAGTTGACTCATTGGAAAAGACTTTGATGCTGGGAGGGATTGGGGGCAGGAGGAGAAGGGGACGACTGAGGATGAGATGGCTGGATGGCATCACGGACTCGATGGACGTGAGTTTGAGTGAACTCCGGGAGCTGCTGATGGACAGGGAGGCCTGGCATGCTGTGGTTCATGGGGTTGCAAAGAGTTGGACACGACTGAGCGACTGAACTGAACTGAATATTCAAATAGTGTTCCTTATATGCACTCAAAATTCCTTAAACGGAAAAGCCTGGTGGCTGTAGTTTGCCTTGAGGGAAGCTGTGTAGTCCAAAAGGTACGTAGGCCAGTAAAATTCTCTCTCCAAAGCTTTGTTCATTGTATCTGGTAGAATTTTGGTCCCAAGTAGTAGACACTTGCCTTGCTTCTAATAAGACATTTCCTGTATAGTTCAGTGGTATCTATCCCCGGTTTGAACTCACTTTGACCCCTCCTTAATGACTTCCTATTTAATCATATTGTGATTGAACATTTTTGTTTCCACAGCTTTTACTGCATCATTCCTTAGTTCTTATTTTTAAGATCATATAGGTTTTTGAGCCAAAATTGATACTTAAATATTTTTTCACAAATAGTAATGATATGTGTCAGATGAGGGAACTGCTAGGAAAATGCTCTTGTTTCCTGCGTTTAGAAATAAAAAGAATGTCTAATTATTGGATGCTACCACNCAACAAAGGTCTGTCTAGTCAAGGCTGTGGTTTTTCCAGGAGTCATGTATGGATGTGAGAGTAGGACTCTAAAGAAAGCTGAGGGCCACAGAATTGACGCTTTTGAACTGTGGTGTTGGAGAAGACTCTTGAGAGTCCCTTGTACTGCAAGGAGATACAACCAGTCCATTCTGAAGGAGATCAGTCCTGGGTGTTCTTTGGAAGGAATGATGCTGAAGCTGAAACTCCAGTACTTTGGCCATCTCATGAGAAGAGTTGACTCATTGGAAAAGACTTTGATGCTGGGAGGGATTGGGGGCAGGAGGAGAAGGGGACGACTGAGGATGAGATGGCTGGATGGCATCACGGACTCGATGGACGTGAGTTTGAGTGAACTCCGGGAGCTGCTGATGGACAGGGAGGCCTGGCATGCTGTGGTTCATGGGGTTGCAAAGAGTTGGACACGACTGAGCGACTGAACTGAACTGAATATTCAAATAGTGTTCCTTATATGCACTCAAAATTCCTTAAACGGAAAAGCCTGGTGGCTGTAGTTTGCCTTGAGGGAAGCTGTGTAGTCCAAAAGGTACGTAGGCCAGTAAAATTCTCTCTCCAAAGCTTTGTTCATTGTATCTGGTAGAATTTTGGTCCCAAGTAGTAGACACTTGCCTTGCTTCTAATAAGACATTTCCTGTATAGTTCAGTGGTATCTATCCCCGGTTTGAACTCACTTTGACCCCTCCTTAATGACTTCCTATTTAATCATATTGTGATTGAACATTTTTGTTTCCACAGCTTTTACTGCATCATTCCTTAGTTCTTATTTTTAAGATCATATAGGTTTTTGAGCCAAAATTGATACTTAAATATTTTTTCACAAATAGTAATGATATGTGTCAGATGAGGGAACTGCTAGGAAAATGCTCTTGTTTCCTGCGTTTAGAAATAAAAAGAATGTCTAATTATTGGATGCTACCACTGTGCACAGGAAGTTTTGGAACAAAATTTCTGAATTGATATTTGTTAACTCTATTTCAGAAAGTGGTAAAATAGCTGTGGCGTATAGATCCTGTGAAGAGGTCACAGATGCTAGAACCGAAGAGGAACTACAGGATTTAATTCAAGTATGTGGAGAGAAAGACTCAAGGGATTCAAAGCCAGGGTAGCCATAATTCAAAACAACCAGAAGATTCTTAGCATGTCTGCTCAGGTCCATCATCCTTAGGGAAATGTGAAACTGAAACTGCTTTAGAGGCAGAAAGTTTCTAGGACTTTTCCTGATGTCTGAGCCTTCTCTCTGACCCTTTATTTGAAATTTGGAGAGCAGGGTTGAGGACCATGAGGTACTTGTACAGTTGTGGACACAGGAGAAGACGCAGGCCTCTTAGAACTCCCCTCAAACAGAATTGTGGGCATTTGGGAACAAAGTAATTATGGCTTTAATTTGTTGTGATTATGCTACAGTGTGTGAAAACTGTATTAATGTATTAATGCCTTTCAAATAAAGTGTTTTACCCAGATCTCATATGTATTTTGTGTGAAATGTTTTGCTGAAGCACCTTTCTGTAAATTATATGAATGCCTCAAATCAGGGATTAAGTTGTCAAAGTAATATCTAAAAGAAAACATTAACGTACTGCATATAGGATTTAAAAAAAAAAAAGGCAAAAAATGTGTTTCATGTCATTGAGAACTTAATTTGAGGCTAGATTTCTGATTATTTAACCCACCCCAATGTTGCAAAGTTTGTTTTGAAGAGAAGAAAGTAGAGAAAGAAGAGGTGGTTATGTCCTGAAAAACATAAAAGTTTTAAAAGTTTTTTCTTCACAAAATAATTATTTTAATTCAATTTAAATCAAATAAGTTATGGAAATTTCAAATGTATCCAAGTTTGGGCTTTTAGAAGGCTAGCTTCCTATGAAATGAGAGAGGAAAGGAATCGGTATTGATGCTAAAGATTTTGGAAACCTGATTATAGAAACAAATCCGTTCCCAAATGAGGCCAATCTTCGAATCAGTTCCATTTAAAAAACATTAGTTTGGACAGTTGGAATAAGATGAAGCTCCTTTTCTCTTGGAGTTTAAATGTTAGTGGTCTTGCCAAACAAAAAGGACTAGAATATTTAAAAAGACTGTGAAGAAACTAAATTGCATGCTTAGTTACAGTGTTTCAAGAAAATTACTAAAACATGCTGACTTTTAACATTTTAAGTGTTTTCTCCAGGTGTGTACACAGAGCAGGACTAGATTAATGGCTGTGTTGAAACGAGGTGGGATGGGGCAAGTTTTCCCATGGTAATGTAAAAGACCATTCACTTGGTTGGACATTCTTTCCCAGAATGACTTGCTCACTTGCCCAAAGCCTCTCCTACAGAAAATTTGAAGTCATCACTGATTTGGTGGTAACCCTTAACAGGTGAATTAATGACCAGACTTGGGTACTGAAAGTTTAGAGGAAAGAGCAACATTTTTGAATAACTTTAAAATTGTAAGGTGGGCTCCCCTCCCGCCAGCATAACTAGTGCTGCTCGTTTTGCAGGTCAGCAGCTTTTCCTGGAAGCTGTGTGGCCAAGGGGAGGAAGAATGCCTCTCAGACTTCAGCTTTGAGGAGGAAGAGTTTACAGTGCCAAAGCTGGACTAGCGCTTCTGAATTGCCCGGAATGCTTGGCCTCTGGGGCTTCCTTGGGAAGCTCCACATCCCCTTCCACTCCTCCTCCGACCCCTGGGCTGTCAGCGTCCAGGGCCATTTAGGGCTGCAGCCCAAATCCTGCCTGGTTACACAGAGCCCGGGAGGGGCTAGGGGAGGCTGGGGAGAGGGCCCGGCCGGAGGTCATTGTCACGCATGCGAGAGGAAGGATGGCTTGGTTTGCGCCCTGGTGACTCTGGGAAAAAGGCGCACTCAGATGGCGCAGATTGGTTCGAACCTAATAAAGGTGGCGTAACTAAAGGCGTCATAAATAAAGGGCTGGACGCGGCGTTGGGGAGGGGCGCGCGGTTGCTAACGGTGCGCACGCGTTGCGAGCTCACATAACGGTTTGGTTCCCGCTCAGGGGCGGTGCCGGCGCCCTACTAGCCTGGGTCGCTGCGCCCGGGAGCCTCCGCATATCATGTCCCGGCTGCGCTTCTGGCTCCTCCTTACCTGGCAACCGTTGTGGCTTTTGGTTCAGGCAGCTCAGCCTCTGGAGTGGGCTCAGGGCCCTGTCCAGTTGACCTCGAACCCCCCAGGGCTGACTGAGCCCTGGTCTTCACACTNCCTCCTTACCTGGCAACCGTTGTGGCTTTTGGTTCAGGCAGCTCAGCCTCTGGAGTGGGCTCAGGGCCCTGTCCAGTTGACCTCGAACCCCCCAGGGCTGACTGAGCCCTGGTCTTCACACTCCTCTGACCTCCCGCCCGAATCGCCCCATGCACTCACACCCCTGGCAGAGCCGGGGGATTTTAATTACTTGACTTCCTCCTCTCCAGACCACATGTTGGCCCTGCCTCATGAGGATCTAAGTGAGACTCTGGTTCCATACCTGGACTCGGATTCAGCTGGAGAGCTGTTGGCAGAGCCAGATAAGTTTGCTATTCTACACGAGGATCTGGATGACAAGCTCACCCAGCATCAAAAGCTCCCAGCAGCGGTTCCAGTGCTAGACTGGGATCAGAATCAAGCCTTGGTTCTGCCTCCTCAACACAAAAGTAAGGCTAAAACTATAGGTCTAGATAAGGCTGAAAATCACCAATCATTTGAAATACTTGTTCCACCTCTAGGTAGTAAGAGCTCAAAACCAACGAAGTTTATTGTTTCACCCTCAAACCTGAAGAAAGATCTTGTTAAGCATCGACCTCTTGCCAAAGTTGTTGTTGGAACTACAAGACAACTTGGAAAAGAAAATCAGGATCTAGAAGAACTGCAGGATGATTATTTAGATTCCAGTATGGATGCCTTTTACCCTGAGGAGAGCCTACCTATGGATTTTCTGGGGAGCCCAGATCAACCTCCAGAGCCCCCTGAGGCTGAAATTTCTTCATTTCAGCAGGCGTACCACACTCGCCAACCATTGCCCACCGAGCAGTTGGAATCTTTATCCCAACAAGAGTCGCCTGAGGAGGCTGAATCTTTTTCATCCCAGGAGGAGGCCCAGGCTCAGCATCTGGAGCCCACTGAAGAGGTAGAACCACCTCTACTTCAACAGGAGGCTCTGTCTCAGCCTTCAGAGGCCCTTGAGGAAGTAGAAACCTCAAGCCCTCAGGAGGCCCTAGGCCAGCCTTTGGAGACACCTAAGGAGACTGTAGCTCGACCAGTAGCACATCATAAAGTTCAGCAGTCACACTTACACAATGTCACTGTTAAACCTCTGGATCTGGTGCTTACCTTGACTCCAGAGGTCACTAAAGAGGTGGAACCTTCTCCAGTCCAGCAGGAGGTCCTATCTCAGCCTCTAGAGCACTTTGAGGAAGTTGAACCTCTTGCAGCCCAACAGGAGGCCCCATCTGAGTTTCCAGAGCAACAAGAAGGGGGTGAAACTCCTCCAGTCCAGCTGGAGGACCAATCTCAGCCTGCAAAGCACCCTGAGACGGTTGCATCTGTGCTCCATCAAGAGACCCCAACTCAGGCTCCAGGGTTCCCTACTGAGTATGTACTCCAAATTCCAATTAGCGATGAGCTATTAGTTCAACATGGCATTCAACATCAGGTTCATTCAAACCTGCACGATGTTACATTTCAACCTCATGATTTGGGACTTACCATCACTCCTAGGCTCATTAAGAAAACTAAATTTCCTGCAACTCAGCAGAATCCTCTAGAGACCCTGGGGGAGGTTGAACTTTCAAGTGAGCAGGAGCAACCAGCTCAGCCTTCTGAGCTTACTGGGGAAGTTGAAGCTATTCCAAGCCAGCAGGAGACCACAGGCCAGGTCCCCGAGGAAGTGGAGCCTTCTTCAAGTGAACAGGAGCAACTAACTCAGCCTTCTGAGCCTACTGGGGAAGTTGAACCCTCTCTCACCCAGCAGGAGACCCTGACTCAGCTGTCAGACTCTTTTGGAGTAGCTGGATCTTCTCCAGTCCAGGAGGAAGATGCTTCTCCGTCTCCAGAGACCCATAATGAGGCCGAATCTTTTCCCACCCAGCAGGAGACCCTAGCTCTGTCTCCAGTGGAGACAGAATCTGCTGCAACCCTGGTGGAGCAACCTACTCAACATTCAAGCATATCCAATGTCACTGTCAAACCTGCAGATCTAGAGCTTACCGTAACCACAGAACCCACTCCGGTGGCAGGACTTTCTCCAAGTCAGCAGATGCCTTTGGCTCAGTCCTCAGTGCCCCTTACTAATGCAGAATTTTCTGAATCCCCACCAGAGGCCCCCACACTGCTATCACAGTCGCCTGAGGAAGTTGAACCTTTGCCAGTTCAAGTGCCAGCTCCAGTCCCATCTCCAGAAGCTGTTACCCAAATTACACCTTCAGAACAACAGGAGACCCCAGCTCAGGATCTACAGGCTCATGAGATTGTACCTTCTCCACCCCAGCAAGAGGCCACAGCTCAGCGTCCAGAGCTCCCTAATGAAATTATAGTTATCTCTCCAGAACATCATGTGACAACAGTTTCTTCTCTAGGTCAGCTTCTGCAGCGGCCCAGCGCCACTGTCAAACCTGTGGATCTTGCACTCACCATCACTCCAGCATTCACTAATAAGGTTAAAACGTCTCCACCCCAAAAGGAAACCTTAGCTCAGTCTACAGTGTCCCCTGGGCAGTTAAAACCTTTGTCAGTCCAGCAAGAGTTTTCAAATCAGCCACTGACTGCCTCTGAAAATGAACTTTTTGTGGTCCAGCATGAGCAACCAGCTCAGCCTCCAAAGGACACCAACGATGCTGCTACTCAACCTCTAGTAGAGAATGAAGTAACAGTCTCACCTCTAGGTCCAGTGTTGCCTCATATCACTGCTAAATCTGTGGATCTGGCAGTTGCCCTAACTCCAGGCCCCACTAAAGAGCTTGAACATTCTCCAGTGCAGCTGGAGAACGCTGCTCATACTCCAGACTCCTCTGGGGAGATCGAGCTTCCTTTAGCCCAGGGGGGACAACCAGCTCAGTCTCCAGTTCCCCAGGGAAGCTCAACTGTATCTCTCAAGCTCCCCAAGGAGGTGATGTCTTCTCCCACACAACAGGTGCTTCAGACTCAGACATCAGAACCCCCTGCAAAGATGGAACCACTTCCAGCCCCTCAGGGGACCCTTCCTCACCTTCCACAGCCCCCTCAGAATGTAGGATCTTCTCCAAACCAAGAGGAGTTCCCACCCCCACCACTTAAAGAGACAGAACCTTCTCCAGCCCAGCAGGGCGCCCCATCTCAGCCTCCAGTGCCACCTACAGAAGTTGTAGCACAAACTCCAATGCTTTATGAGGTGACAGTTTCAACACCAGGACAGGATCAGACTCATCATTCAAACTTAAACAGTGCCACCATCAAACCTTTGGCCCAGAAGCCTACCATAACTCCAGAACCTTCTACACCCCTGGAGGCGACAGTTCCTAATCCAGAGCAGGTTCAGGTTCAACATCCAACCTTGACTGAGGTCACAGTTCAACCTTTGGACCTTGAACTGACCATAAAGCCAGAGCCTACCAAGGAGGAGGAACCTTCTCCAACCATGCAGGAGCTACCACCTCAGCCTGTAGAGCCACCTAAGGAGGTTGCGGCTGATTCAACTCCAGGCCAGTATCAAGCTCAGAATCCAACACTGCCAAGCATCACAGTTCAGCCTCTCAGCCCGGAGCCTACTGTAACTCCAGAGCCCACTGTAGAAGCTGAATCTTCTACAGCTCTTCGCCCCAAACCCCCTGAGGTGACACTTCCAAATCCAGAGCAAGTTCAGTCTCAGTTGACGGAGTTCACAGTTCAACCTTTGGACCTGGAACTTACCATAACTCCAGAATCTACGAATGAGGCTGAATCTTCTCCAGCCATGCAGGAGACCCCAGCTCAGCGTCCAGTGCAGCAAGAGGTGACTGTTCCAATGCCAGCTCAGAGCCAACTGCTGCCCAGTGTCACAGTTCAACCGTCGGGCCAAAGGCCTAACACAACTCCAGAACCTACGACAGAGGCTGCATATTCTACAGGCCTGCAGCAGACTGCAGCTGTTCCACCATACCCTGAGTTAACACAGCCACATCCAAAGCCAGTTCAGTCTCAGCACCCAGCCTTGAGTGGGGTCACCTTTCAATCTTTGGACCTGGAACTTAGACTAACTCCGGAATCCACTGTGGAGGTCGAAACGTCTCCAACTGTGCAGCAGATGCAAGCTCANATCCAAAGCCAGTTCAGTCTCAGCACCCAGCCTTGAGTGGGGTCACCTTTCAATCTTTGGACCTGGAACTTAGACTAACTCCGGAATCCACTGTGGAGGTCGAAACGTCTCCAACTGTGCAGCAGATGCAAGCTCAGCCTCCAAAACCCATTAAGGAAGTTGTAGCTCAGCCTCCATTGTATTCAGAGGTGACAGGTCCAGCACTCGAGGCGGTGTCGCCCGGCATCACCACTTATCATGTGGACCTGGAGCTTACCGTAACTTCAGAACCTGCTACATCTGAACATTCTACTGTCCTGCCACAGACCACAGCTCCTCCTCCAGAACAGCCTGAGGGGACACCTGCCCATCCAAACCTGACTGAAGTCACGGTTCAACCTATAGACGTGGAAGTTAACGTTACCGCAGTGAATAATACGGAGGCTGAACCTCCTCCAACCCTGCAGGAGACGCCAAGTAAGGATCAAAGTCAGCCTTCAACATCACCCAGCATCACAACTCATCATGCAAATCTGGAGCTTACCATAACCCCGGAACCTGCTATGGTGTCTGAATATTCTACCGCCCTGCAGCAGACCATGGCTCCCCCAGAGGTGACACTTCCTCCACCAAACCTGACTCAAGCCACAGCCCCAACTGTGGACCTGGGAGTTAGCATATTTCAGCAATCAAGGCCGTCTGAGATGGTATCTCAGGTGGTTATTTTTCCCTTGACTCCATTTTCGGTACCCAGAAGTCCCCCTGGTGTAAAACATATCCTAGGAAAGAAGCAACCAGTACAGAATGCCACCACAACCATCAACGTATGTAAGCTCTGTACCTGCAAAAATGAGACGCTGTCGTGTGTCGGTCTGAGTGCAAAGCAGAAGCTCCACAGAGTGCCTGAGCCAGGGCCCAACTCCTACAATGGCACCTTCGGCATCTTGTAAGAATGGCCTTTCTTTACTTGTTCTCTGCATCCTGCCTAACATGGCATCCCCTCTTCCAGGCTTCCCTGGGTCTTTCTCATCTCCCCAACCCATATTGACTGACTTGCTATTTTTAACCTTTCATTTGTCAACGATTCCTTATATTCATTCTCCTCCTTACTATTGTTGCCTCTTCTCCAGTCTTGTACTTATAATCACCCCTATTCTTTTTCCTTCTCTATTTTTTACCCCATTATTTAATTCCTCAACATCTACTCTTCTCCCATCTTTGCTCCATCCTCTTTACAGCAACATGTCCCTCTCCCCACCTCATTGATGGTGAAACAACAAATGGTTAAGAGTAGAGATTCCAGAGCTGAACTGCCTGGGTTTGAACCCACATCTGTAATTTGCTAGCTTTGTGACTCAATTTCCGCATCTGTAAAGTGGGAATGATGATAGTCGTCATCTCATAGGATTGTTGTGAGATTCAGATGAGTTAATACATGTAAAGCTCTTACATCAGTTCCTAACATATATGGGCTTTCCTGGTGCCTCAAACGGTTAAGAATCTGCCTGCAATGTGGGAGACCCAGGTTTGATCCCTGGGTCAGGAAGATCCCCTGGAGAAGGAAATTGCCATTTCCAGTATTCTTGCCTAGAGAATTCCATGAACAGAGGAGCCTGGCAGGTTCCATGGGGTCTCAAAGAGTCGGACCCAACTGAGTGACTAACACACACAATACATGTAAAATACATGTAAAACATCAGTGCCTAGCATATATGTTAGTGTTAGCTATTATTATACTCAGTTCCTCAGTTATATCTAGAACTCATCTTTGTCCCCTGACTTTCTATGTATAACACCCATTTTGTGCCCAACACAGGGCTAAGTACTGTGGGCGCCACAGAAGTATGACATTGTCTGCAGAACATGACAATGATAGGTGAGAAGAAAGGGGATGTGCTTTAAAAGGGAGATAATATGCGGTTAAGCATTAAAAGAGATACAGATATCTGCTATAGTTCACCAGAACCTGTAATCATTAGGGTGTGGAGGTCAGGGAAAGCTGCATGGATAAGTTAAAACTTCAGCTGGGACTTAAAACACTGGCTGTGATTTGTTAGAGAAAAAACAGAGAGCACGGTCTAGGCAAATGTGTGCCTTCGAGGATGACCAGGATTTCATAGATTAGTCTGGCTGTAAAAAGAAGTGGGTTGGTGGTGGTGGTTTAGTAGCTAAGTCATATCTGACTCTTTTTGACCCCATGGACTGTAGCCCACCAGGCACCTCCACCCATGGGGTTTCCCAGGCAAGAATTCTGGAATGGATTGCCGTTTCCTTCTCCAAGGGATCTTCCTGACCCAGGGATCAAACCCACATCTGCATTGGCAAGTGAATTCCTTATCGCTGAGCCACCAGGGAAGCCCAAAAGATTGGGTTAGAGAACAATGAAAGCTATGATTATGAAAAACCTTGGCTATCCTAATGGAGGTTTGAAAGTGATGATGTAAGATATGCGGAGCCACTGAAAATTTTCAAGCAAGAAAGACAAATGATTAAAACAGAATTATTAAGACCAAATAGAATGGTCTAGCAAAATCTGGAGAAGGCAATGGCAACCCACTTCAGTACTCTTGCCTGGCAAATCCCATGGACGGAGGAGCCTGGTGGGCTGCCGTCCATGGGGTCGCTAAGAGTCGGACACGACTGAGCAGCTTCATTTTCACTTTTCACTCTCATGCACTGGAGAAGGAAATGGCAACCCACTCCAGTGTTCTTGCCTGGAGAATCCCAGGGATGGGGGAGCCTGGTGGGCTGCCATCTCTGGGGTTGCACAGAGTCGGACATGACTAAAGTGACTTAGCAGCAGCAGCAGCAAAATCTAGGGGTAAAGTGAAAAAGGCTAAATTAGAGTGGTTGTGAGAGGAGTAGAAAGAAAATCATGAGAGCATGACAAAGGCAAAACCAACTAGATGTAGTCATTGACTAGCGTTGGGGTACTTGGGTATGCGGGAAAGAGAAAAATCGCCTGTGTTGATGGGGCTTCCCAGGTGGTGCTAGTGGTAAAGAAGCCACCTGCCAAAGCAGGAGACATAAGAGACACGGGTTGATTCTCTGGGTTGGGAAGATCCCCTGGAGAAGGAAATGGCAAACCACTCCAGGATTCTTGCCTGGAGAATCCCATGGAGAGAGGAGCCTGGCGGGTTACAGTCCATGGAGTTGCAAAGAGTTGGACACAACTGAAGTGACTTAGCATGCATGCATGATGGGGAGAATGATGGTGGTATAACAAGTAGAAATACAGCAGTTGGGAAGGAGAGCTAGCTTGAGGAAGATGAGTTCCGTTTTAAACATTTAAGGTTTGATCCCTGGGTTGGGAAGATCACCCAGAAAAGGGAATGCCTACTCACTCCAGTATTCTTGCCTGGAGAATCTCATAAACAGAGGAGACTGGTGGGTTTATAGTCCAGAAGGTCACAAAGAGCTGGACTAAGCACACACACTGGGAAGTTGTGGGAATTAAAAATCTGTTTTTTTCTGTATTTGAATATTCTCCATAACGTGGCCATGGTTCTTGTACATATTCTCTTCATTCTTTTCCTGCCTATTCAAGGATATAACCTGTGTTTCTTCACAGAAATTTCCAAGGAAACTATATTTCTTACATTGATGAAAATATATGGAAGGCATACCGCTGGGCTGAGAAACTGTGAGTATATTCTCTCCAAATGTGCATACAAACTGCTAACTGTCTTGTAAGATCCTTCTTGGTCCAGAATTTTGAGGTCAATAGCTGTGAGAAAAGGTATTTCCCCTTTCATCTCCAAAAGCAACCTATTGATTGAAATTCTGTGTTTATTTTAAAGATTAAATTTGGTAGGCTCTATTTAAAGTCAGTCATTTATTTTCCATTATATGAGTATTGCATGATTATATTCTCACTATGTAAAAAATAACAGGTATAGTGAAAACCCTCCTTGCTCCCTAAACCCCATTCAAGCTCCTTTGAGTTTAGTTTATATCCTTCCAGACACTTTCCTATACACTTGATTACATATATATTTCCAGATAACCAAATAGGTTTGTTGTATGATTTTCTTATCTTTTTTACACAAATGAAACATCTTGCAACTTGATTCTTTCATTTCATAATGTCTTAGATTTCTTTCATTCCTAGTACATAGAGGGTTAACCCATTCATTTCAACTCCTGCATAATATTCCATAGTATAAATCTATCACAGTTTAATAATGCCCCTATTGAAGGACGTTTGTATGTCCAGTTTTCTTGTTGCATGCATTGCTGCAATGAATATCCTCATACACCTTTGTGAATCTGGTTAGGTATTTCTGTAGAACAGATATCTAGAAATGGGATTATTGGGGTGAAGACTATGTAGATATAAATTTTTCAGTTCAGTTCAGTCTCTCAGTCATGTCCGAATCTGTGACCCCATAAACCGCAGCATGCCAGGCCTCCCTGTCCATCACTAATTCCCAGAGTTTACCCAAACTCATGTCCATTGAGTCAGTAATGCCATCTAACCATCTCATCCTCTATTATCCCCTTCTCCTCCTCCCTCAATCTTTCCCAACATCAAGGTCTTTTCAAATGAGTCAGCACTTTGCGTGAGGTGGCCAAAATATTGGAGTTTCAGCTTCAACATCAGTCCTTCCAATGAACACCCAGGACTGGTCTCCTTTAGGATGGACTCGTTGGATCTCCTTGCAGCCCAAGGGATGCTCAAGAGTCTTCTCCAACACCACAGTTCAAAAGCAACAATTCTTCTGCCCTCAGCTTTCTTTACAGTCCAACTCTCACATCCATACATGACTACTGGAAAAACCATAGTCTTGACTAGACAGACCTTTGTTGGCAAAGTAATGCCTCTGCTTTTGAATATGCTATCTAGGCTGGTCATAACTTTCCTTCCAAGGAGTAAGCATCTTTTAATTTCATGGCTGCAATCACCATCTGCAGTGATTTTTGAGCCCCAAGAAACAAAGTAAGCCACTGTTTCCACTGTTTCCCCATCTATTTTCCATGAAGTGATGGGACTGGATGCCATGATCTTAGTTTTCTGAATGTTGAGCTTTAAGCCAACTTTTTCACTCTCCTTTCAGCAAGAGGCTCTTTAGTTCTTCTTCACTTTCTGCCATAAGGGTGATATCATCTGCATATCTGAGGTTATTGATATTTCTCCTGGCAATCTTGATTCCAGCTTGTGCTTCATCCAGTCCAGCATTTCTCATGATGTACTCTGCATATAAGTTAAATAAGCATGGTGACAATATACAGCCTTGATGTACTCCTTTCCCTATTTGGAACCAGTCTGTTGTTCCATGTCCAGTTCTAACTGTTGCTTCCTGACCTGCATACAGGTTTCTCAAGAGGCAGGTCAGGTGGTCTGGTATGCCCATCTCTTTCAGGATTTTCCACAGTTTATTGTGATCCACACAGTCAAAGGCTTTGGCATAGTCAATAAGGCAGAAGTAGATGTTTTTCTGAAACTCTCTTGCTTTTTCGATGATCCAGCGGATGTTGGCAGTTTGATCTCTGGTTCCTCTGGCTTGTCTAAATACAGCTTGAACATCTGGAAGTCCATGGTTCACATACTGTTGAAGCCTGGCTTGGAGAATTTTGAGCATTACTTTACTAGCGTGTGAGATGAGTGCAATTGTGTGGTAGTCTGAGCATTCTTTGCCATTGCCTTTCTTTGGGATTGAAACGAAAACTGACCTCTTCCAGTCCTGTGACCACTGCTGAGTTTTCCAAATTTGCTGGCATATTAAGTGCAGCACTTTCACAGCACCATCTTTTAGGACTTGAAATAGCTTAACTAGAATTCCATCACCTCCACTAGCTTTGTTCATAGTGATGCTTCCTAAGGCCCACTTGACTTCACATTTCAGGATGACTGGCTCTAGATGAGTGTGAGTGATCACACCATCATGATTATCGGGGTCATGAAGATCTTTTCTGTATAGTTCTTCTGTGTATTCTTGCCACGTGTTTTTAATATCTCTGCTTCTGTTAGGTCCATACCATTTCTGTCCTTTATTGAGCCCATCTTTGCATGAAATGTTCCCTTGGTATCTCTAATTTTCTTGAAGAGATTGCTAGTCTTTCCTATTCTATTGTTTTCCTCTATTTCTTTGTGTTGATCACTGAGGAAGGCTTTCTTATCTCTCCTTGCTACTATTTTTTGGAACTCTGCATTCAAATGGGTATAT